>ML682065.1:7704433-7891903 GCA_007922195.1 Podocnemis expansa
GAGGTTGTTTCGAAACAAAAGTGCCGTGTGAACACAGCCATAGAGGCAAAGCAAGTCCATTGACTCTTCTGTTGGTTATTCTAGTACATTGAGATTCTGAATTTTTTTTTAATGGAGAGAAAGGATGGTCTAGTGATTGGGGAACTGGCCTGGGACCTAGAAGGCTTAAATTCAGTTTTCTACACCACCATGAACTTTGTGTGGGACCTTAGGCAAATCACTTAGCCTCTCTGTGCTTCAGGTCCCCAACTGTAACATCAGGGTGATATTGCTTCCATGCCTCACAGAGGTCTTGGAACAGAGACAGACACCACTAGGCCAAAAGCAAAGCCTGTTAGAATATGCCCCTATGACCAAGTCAGTTATAGGACACACATGATCATTTGTATTATGGTAGCACCTAGGAGACTCAGTCTTGGACCTGAGCCACTTGTTTTGGGCACTGTACACAACCCCCCAAAAATGACCTATGTGGCAAAGAGCATATCATTTTTCAAAGACAGAAAACCTCATCACACACACATACACATAAAGAAAAAAATCCAAAGGGGGTAACCGTGTTACTCTAGTTCAGCAAAAGAAGCAAGGAGTCCTGTGGCACTTTGAAAGACTAAGTGTCACAGGATGCCTTAAAAAAAAAAATAAAGGAAAAAGCTAACATTAATTAAAGTCCAAAGTAAAAGAAAAATAAAAAGGCAAAGCTATTCCTGTGGTTTGTAAGCAAATCATGAAAAGTCCTAAATCAATCTTCAGTGAGAACTGTTACTATACTAATGCAACAAATAAATTTGTTAGTGCACAACACTACTTAACAAACATGGAATCCTGTGGCACTTCTAAGGACTAAAAGAATTATTTATCTAATGAGCTTTCATGGGAGAAAATCTCACTTTGTCAGAAGTTTAAGTCAGAGCGTCAAGTCAGACGCTTTCAGCAAATCAAAGCAGTTGTTTAGATTCAAACAGTGGGGAGCAACATTAAAGGGAGAAGAGGTAGGCTATCTACACACAAGGTTTTATTTCGAAATAAGTCATTCCGAAATGACTTATTTCGAAACAAAGCCTTTATTCCGAAACATGTTTTGAAGGAAGAGCCTTCCCCTCAGCACCCTGGCCAGGGTGCTGAGGGGAGACAAGCCGCAGGGCACGGGGGGCTGCCCCCAAGACCAGCGGGGAGCCCTGCGGAGGGGCGCCGATGCCCCGCTCTCCCCGCGCTGGGGCTGCTCAGAAGCCCTGCGGCCGGGTGCCGGGGCTCCCCGCTCTGCCCGCTGCCGGGGCTGCTCCCAAACCCCACTGTGGGGTCTGGGGGCGCCCGGCTCTCCCTGCCGCCAGGGCCGGTGGCAAACCCCAGGGCAGGGTGCCGGGGCCGCGGCTTTTCCCCACCGTGGGGGCTGCAGCCAGGGAGCCGGTCCCGACCTGGCTCCCCAGCGACTGAGCGGCTGCTGCCCCGGGGAGCCGGGTCCCGCCGGCCCCTCAGGCCCTGGGCTCAGCGGGGGCAGCAGCTGCGAGTCCCGCGGCTCCCCCCGGCACCAGCACCCTGCCCTGGGGTTTGCCACCGGCCCTGGCGGCAGGGAGAGCCGGGCGCCCCCGGACCCTACGGTGGGGTTTGGGAGCAGCCCGGGCAGCGGGGAGAGCGAGGAGCCCCGGCACCCGGCCGCAGGGCTCCTGAGCAGCCCCAGCGCGGGGAGAGCAGGGCATCGGCGCCCCTCTGCAGGGCTCCCCGCTGGTCTTGGGGGCAGCCCCCTGTGCCCTGCGGCTTGTCTCCCCTCAGCACCCTGGACAGGGTGCTGAGGGGAAGGCTCTCCCTCCCAGGGTGCTCTGCACCCTGGGAGGACTTTCAAATCCTGTTGTTTCGGAATCCATTTATTCCGAAACAACAGGTCCAAATGGCATTATTTCAAAATGACCATTTAGAAATAACAGCCATTTCGAAAAAATCCAGGTTTAACTGTTTCGAAAGGACGATTCTTATTTCGAAAGGACAGGATCTGTCCTTTTGAAATAAGAAAACGTCATGTAGACGAAATTTCTTTTATTTCGAAATAACGAGTGTTATTTCGAAATAAAAGTGCCGTGTAGACATAGCCGTAGAGAAGGGGCAAAACCACCTTTTGTAATAAGAAAGCCAAGCTCAAGGTAATTAGCAGCTATACTACGAGGGGAAGTTGAAGTATGCTGTAGCTCCTGTCCAAAGGGGTAGCTGCATTGGTCTAGTTCAGTAAAGCAAACAAACAAGGAGTCGTGTGGCACTTAAAGACTAACAAATGTATTTTTTGCATGAGCTTTCATGGGAGAAAATCCCACTTTGCTAGACACTCAACACCTCTGATAAAGTGGGATTTTTTTCCCTCAAAAGCTCATGCAAAAAATAAAATTGTTAGTCTTTAAGTGCCTCAGGATTCCTTGTTTGTTTGTTTTTTCTGCAGCTTCTGTATCTCTAAATTCAGCTTACCAAAGGGAGCAAGTGTAGATGTCCCCCTATCTTTGCAATATAAAAGAGGGGATGGGGGAGACCCCTGTGGTTTTTCAAAATAAACCACAGCTGCTATTTGCCTTCTAGCTTCTGCACAAACACAAGTCAATCCCTGGCTGCTCTGACTGACAGGTTCTTTAGAGTCAGAGAAGGCAGGGAGGAAAGAAGATTGAACACGGCCAGTGACAGACACCAGCTTGCAAAAAACTCAGCATACAATACTCATTTTAAATGATCTGCAAGGTTTGAAAGCATTCCTGTTACCTGCTGTGCTGTTCAAATTAATATCTATCTCTTTGGGTCTTTATAAATCAAGTCTCACGTTGCAAGTGACAGGCAAGAAATGTATTTGTTTTGAATTCAATTTGCAATCATATATGCCAAAAATTACACTCCTACGTCCATATGTAGGCACTTAAATACCTATCTGAAGTACCCAAATTAGCACACAGATGCATAAAAAGGATATTTAAGAGTCCACATATGGATTTCTGTGCATACATTAGGCAACCAAGTCTGAAAGTCACCCTCTTGATAGATGGATAATATCATATCCTCACTGCTTATATAATCTCTAAATAAAGCTACATTATTATACTGCATCTTTCAAAAGCAACCATACCCAACCCCTCCTGATAGCTGTGTTCATCTCTACTTATGGAGCAGAGACCAACTTACCTCCACCCCACCTACTTTGGAAATGGCCAGAAAAACCTACAAAACACCATGTCCCATGCACAGCATGATCCGTGGAGATACTTAGAAACTATGTCTTTAATTCTCCAACCCTTCCTCATATTAGCAGTCCCATTCAATCTACCATGACTAGTCTTGTAGGGAAATACTACCCAGAGTGAGTCAGGCTTGTAGAACTGGGCACTCAGTGCATAAAAGAAAATATTCAGAACTGATTCAGCAAAGTACCTAGGTATATGCTTAAAACTGTCCCTGTTCAGCAAAGCTCTGTTCCACTATTTTATGGAATTTATTTTTTCTATAGTTTCAGGAGTGAGGGGAAGGGGCATGAAAACAGTGGGAAGAGAAGGACAATTATTTCAAATTATATATTCAAAGAACATTAACCTTGTACAGTTAAGCACTCAAAAGTCAAGAAACTTCAACATTAAGACTATGCAAGCAACATTAATTTTGCTATTTGTGCTGCAGTCTATAATCACATTAGCCCATACTTTTATTTCCACAGGGCCCTCAAATGAAGCACACAGTACAACAGGTTGAACGGTGCATTAGGCAGCAGGATTGTCAACATTTATATTTAGAAACTGTTATGTACAGGTCATGCTAACTTACTAGAAGAGACCTGGACACAGTAATTCATCTGCCAACATCCAGTTAAAAATAAAAAATCTGTTTTGTAAGTGTAGTGAGGAGGCATGGCCTCCCCCTGAGATGGACAGGGAGGAATCCCACTCACTGTCTGGTGGGTGGAGCCAAGACAGTCATCCACACCTGAGTGAAAGCAGAAGGCCAGGGCTGGAAGTATAAAACTCAGTTGAGCTGGAACTTCTGGAGGAGGGGGTGGCTTTTTCCCTATTGTTGCTGCTCATGCCCAACTGCTGCTGTCACAAAGGAACCACCAGAGCTGCTGGTATCAGAAACACCAAGGAGCTGTTGGGTTATCCCTTGCTGTTTACTCCAGGGGAGACTGATGACAACTGTCAGGCCCAGCTAGTCCAGGAGGAGGAGGTAGGAAATAGCCCAGGGGAACCAGACAATAGTTTGGTTGTGCTTTGGCCTGATATGTTAGCATACTTTGGCTGGGATCTTGCTGACCCAGTAGTGGGGCCCTGGGCTGGGACTTGGTAGAGTAGGGTTTCCCTGCTGCCTTCATCTTCTGGCCCTGCCTCCAGAGAAGCAATGGCCCCAAAGACTTATGTGATGCCACTATGCCCCCAAAGCATGACCACCAAGGCCTTTTTTGATTACTTTTAAACAGTTCATCTTGGGCTACCTTGTTAATTCCTTCCTTGAGAGGGAACTGCCCAGGTGGCATATCAGAGCCTTCATAATAAGGAGGTTTGTGATTATAAGATTGTGAAATCTAACATCCTGGATGCACTTGACATAACCCCCAAAATCTTTAGGAGCTGATTTCATAGCAAGACTTATCCACAAGGGTTCAACTTTGTGTCCTTGCCCAGTGTGATGTTCCCCTCATGCAGTCTGGACTGGTGAGTCTATGTCACCCCAATTCTTCACTCCTGGGCCCCAACTTGCCCTGCTTTGGCGTGTGACCCACAGAGCTCATGCCCAGCCTCCTATATGTAACTGGTCCCACACTTATTAGAGGAGCACCTCTGGCCAGCCACTTGTGGGATAGATGCCCAGAAAACATCCTGAGTCCCAAATACCACTCTGGGAACTACTGCATTGCTAGGGTCAGTGCTGCCCACTGCACCCTAAAAGCTCTTTAATACTTGTCTGTCAATTTATCAAAGAACTTGATATGCACCAGTTCTGTGATCTCCCAATGAGGTCTCTCTGAGCACCCAATCCACATGCACTGCTTCAGATAAAACAAAAAAGTTTGACTATAGTAAGATTTTAAGTGGTTCTACGTTAGCGTGATATAACTAAAAAAATGATGAAGTCAAGGAATTAGTCACAATCAAAGAGAAGAAAATTCTTAGTCTAAGCTAAGATCACTGTTTTATTCTAATTCAGTTTACCACACAGGTTGACTGCAGTATATTTTGCAACCTGCCCCCCATTCCCTGTAGGTAAGTTCTTAGTCTTTGGCATTGCATAGAAAATGGATCCCAAGGGAGACCCCCCTAGATGAGGGGGCCTCCATCTTCTAATAAGTTTCCTTGGCATCCTTTAGGGTCAGGTGATCATCCATGTCTGCAATGGGTGTGATCTTTCCCTCTTGAGCCAGTCTGCTTAAGCTAGTTCATTGTTCTTCTATGCATGCCTTTGCTGGGCATGGAAATACAGTTCTGTGTTTGTGTACATCAAACTATGCGAGACACACAACTAGGGATATGACATAGCAGATTTTCATATCTGTATGTATGTATGACATTGCAGGAAACAGTCTACCATAACAGCAATGTTCAGTATGTCACAGTATTCCAGACATCTGACATGACATACTTCGTACGGGATGAAGATGACTGATATACATATACTATGAAGGTGTACATGGGGTGAGGCCTGTCATATCTAGTAACTTAAAGATGACTTCAAGAGGTGGCTTCAACCTGAACCCCATTCTACCACTGAATTGGCCAAACAGGTAGTGGTGGTGCATGAGTTCTGGGATACTGGCACACCAAACTGAACACAGTCTTTGGCCTTCTGGAGAACTTGTTGGCTGCAGAGAATACCTTGGCACTGGGAACCATGACCACCATCTGGAAATCCCTCCTGACAGGTGGAAGACTCTCCAGCAATAAGGCCTTCTCTCGCCCAATGTCAGGCAGAAATGGGAGCTATCATTGTGAAGTCCTCTAACAAACTGGCTGTCTGTGACAGAGGGAGGAGGGCAAACCCATCAAGGGAGCCCTCAGATCATCTGCAGGGCTGTGGGATCGTGCCAAGATTGGGTTCTGTTTCACTTGTGACTACTTGAGGTCCTTCCAGCAACAGTTCCAAAGGGACAGCCATGTTAGTCTAGTAAAACAAAAAAAGCAAGGACCCTTGTGGCACATAAAGACTAACAAGATTTATTTATCACAAGCTTTCATGGAAGAAAATCCCACTTCGTCAGATGCTTTGAAGAGGGGGAACTTACAGAATGGAATGAAAATAAATGCAGGGGAGTGTAAGACATGGGATCAGGTCATACTGCAACAGCAAATCAGAGCACTTGTAAGGATTCAAACTCTAGGAAACAGCACATAGAGGGAGGGTGAAGTCAAATTACCTGTTATAATGTGAAAAGAATCCATAGTCACAATTAAGTCCTGCTTTCACACAATCTAATTTGCATATTAGTTCTATTTTGGCTGTTTCTCTTTGAAGTCTTGTTGTCCCATTGATTTTTCTTGAGGGCCATCATTAACAAATCATCAGTAGAGTCATTAGGAAGATGGAAGTGCTCAGCAACTGTCGTGTGTGTGTGTGTGTGTGTGTGTGATTTCTGATGTCAGTTCTTTTCACATTATAACAGGTAATTTGACTTCACCCTCCCTCTATGTGCTGTTTCCTAGAGTTTGAATCCTTACAAGTGCTCTGATTTGCTGTTGCAGTATGACCTGATCCCATGTCTTACATTCCCCTGCATTTATTTTCATCCCATTCTGTAAGTTCCCCCTCTTCAAAGCATCTGATGAAGTGGGCTTTTCTCTCATGAAAGCCCATGCGATAAATAAATCTGTTAGTCTTAAAGTGCCACAAGACTCCTTGCTTTCTTTTTTTCTAGCAACAGTGTCTATCATGGATTGTTCCTTGAAGCTACTTGGCATGGGGAGGGATGCCCAAGTTTGCTTTCATGCCAATACTAACATAACACTTGACAGGGACCAAGAGCATGCCTAGGTCATCTCCATCTGTGGGCAGACCCTGATGTGGCAGCACCTCAACCCAACCACAGGTCCAACTATGCTGGATTGACAGGGATGTGATGATGTACCTGAGCATCTGAGTGACACTAACCATAAACAGAGTAACCTAGGTGATAAAACCCAAGGCTCCTGCAACCGGTCATCCTTGGGCAGAATCGGCCAAAGGTCAACTGGGTCCTACGCTCCATAACCTGCTGGGATCTGCTGGAGCAGATGGTCTTTGGAGAACCTTCTTAGGGTGAAGATGAGGCACTAGCAGGATCACTTGGATGATTTGCCAGTTCTATCCAAAGCTCTCAATGAACCTCAGGAGGTGGCCACAACCTGAACAGAGGATTAGGAATATTCTTATACCTTTTGGCGGGCCTACAACAAGCTGGCCTATGCTGACAGGACAGTGATGGACCCGTGGTGCACCATACCTCAAACTAATCGGGAATCACCTGCTCCAGGTGTTTCACAACCATCAGACTCATGAGTCCTGGTCTTAACTAGTGATGCCCTGCTACCTCCAACAGGCAATGCTAAGGATGGCTCATGATGGCCCATAGTTGAGACATTTGGGTCAAGGGAGGATCTTGGCCTGGCTCCTGGCCTTTAGGCCAGGGCTGAACAAGGGTGTCATGAACTATTGTGCCTTCTCCCTGTGGAAAGTGGTAAGACACAAGCTTCCATGGTTCCTTTACCAATAGTAGAGACGCATTTCACGAGGGTCGCCATGGCCTTGGTCAGACCCATTGGGAAGAGTGAAGGTCAGTAACATTACCTCTTAGTCATAATGAATTATGCCATTGACTTCCCTGAGGCCATCTCACTGTAGTCCACTACTGAGCAGGACATTGCAGTTGAACTCATGAAGACTTTTACATGGGTGGGCCTATTCAGGGAGATCCTACCAGAGAAAAGGTCCAATTTCACCTTTTAGCTGCTGCACAAGGTCTGAGGCTTCCTAGATATGTGGAAATTGTGGTCTTCCATCTACCACTCCCAGACGGATGGCCAGGTGGAATGTTTAACTGGACCCCTAAGGGGATACTCTGCAAATTCCCACCAGAGAACCTCCTCTCTTGTACCCATTGATCCCACTGCTACTGCTTGCCATCGAGGAGATACACAAACCTCCAACTAGTTTTCCCCATTTGAACTGATCTATGGACACCAGTCAGGCGGCAGCGGGACCAAATGCAGGAGACATTGGAGCAAACCCCTTCTCAGACTCAGGGACTCCTCCAGTACATCACACAACTATACGAGAATCTGACCTGGTCCAAGAACCTCATGAGAGAGAACCTGCAGGCAACCCAGGGAACTCAAGCAATAATCTACAACCAGGAGGCCCAAGCACTGACCTTTGAGCTGAGGGACCAAGTCCTTGCCTTGCTCCCCTCAGAAGAATACATACAGTTGGTTTTATGGCAAGGTGTTTATAAGGTAATCTGCATGGTCAGTTCTGTCACTTACAAGGTCCATAAGACAAACCAAGGGGGGAAAAAAATACTGTCTACCATTTGAACTTCTTGAAAGCCTGGCACAAATGGAAGGGGATGCTGATTGCCCCATGCCCTCCTGAGCTGGAATTGGGACCCTAGGTCTCCACCACTGCTGAACCAGAAGAACCCCTGCTTGAGGACACACTCATTACCGAGCCACAAAAACCAGCCTGGTGTATGCTGGAGGACTTTCCTGGGACATTCATTGGTCTGCTGGGACAAGCCATGGGTATCCAGCATATCATCCATCCAGATGAACCTGGAGGAGGTGATCTGCAAAACAACCAGGCCACTCTGGCATTGGCTGCAAGACGTGATGGAACAAGAGCAGATGACTGGTTTTCTGGATGCGGGAAGCACCGTTGATGTGCTATACCTTGATTTTAGCAAGGCTTTTGATACAGTTTCCCACAGCATTCTCATTGGCAAATTAAGGAATTATGGGTTGGATAGGTGGACTATAAGGTGGATAGAGAACTGGCTAGATCAACGGTTTCAGCGTGTAGGAATCAATGGTTCCATGTCTAGCTGGCAACCGGTCATGAGTGGTGTGCCCCAGGGGTCGGTCCTGGGGCTGGTTCTGTTCAACATTTTCATCAATGATCTGGATGATGGAATAGACTGCATTCTCAGTAAGTTTGCGGATGACACCAAGCTGGGGGGACCAGTAGACACGTTGGAGGGCAAGGACAAGATTCAGGGAGACCTAGATAAATTGGAACAGTGGGCCAATAGAAATCTTATGAGATTCAATAAGGATAAGTGTAAAATCCTGCATTTGGGACAAAAAAAACCCTATGCACTGCTACAGGCTGGGAAACATTCAGCTAAGTAGCAGCACTACAGAAAAGGACCTGGGGGTCATGGTGGATGGGAAGCTGTATATTAGTCAGCAGTGTGCTCTTGCTGCCAAAAAGGCCAATGGCATACTGGGCTGCATCAAAAGAAGTATTACCAGCAGATCAAGGGATGTGATCCTTCCCCTCTATTCTGCACTGGTGAGGCCACATCTAGAATACTGTGTTCCGTTTTGGGCTCCCCACTACAAAAAGGACGGGGACATGCTAGAGAGAGTTCAGAGGAGGGCAACCAAAATGATTAAAGGGCTGGAGCACAACCCTATGAGGAAAGACTGGAAGCATTAGGCTTATTTAGTCTGCAGAAGAGAAGATTGAGGGGGGATTTGATAGCAACCTTCAACTACTTGAAGGGATGCTCTAAGGAAGATGGAGCTCGACTGTTCTCAGTAGTAACGGAGGACAGAACGAGGAGCAATGGTCTCAAGTTGCGGTTAGGGAGGTCGAGGCTGGATATTAGAAAAAACTTTTTTACCAGGAGAGTGGTGAAGTCTTGGAATCAGCTGCCGAGGGAGGTGGTGGAGTCTCCATCTTTGGAGGTGTTTAAGGCCCGGCTGGACAAAACCATGACTGGGATGGTTTAAGTGGGAGTGGTCCTGCCTCTGGCAGGGGGTTGGACTAGATGACCTATGAGGTCCCTTCCAACCCTAGGATTCTATGATTCTATGAGGTCCAGGTGATACTGGACCTGGGGTTCATTGAGAGGTCACTAAGTGCATGGTGGAACCCCATAGCACTAGTCCCCAAACCAGACAGAACCCACTGATTCTGCATTGACTTTCAGAGAATCAATGCCATTTCACAGTTTGATGTGGATGCAGATAAGGTACAGATTCACACATTTATATCTAAGCATGAGAAGCACGGCACAGACCCCAAATTGGTTGGGAGTTCTGTTAGATGCCACCAATCAAGTAGCAAAAGTGAACTCCTCAGTCTAAAAATGGAGTTATATACAGTCCGCCTGGATACTCCATTCTGTGCTGCCACACAGCTGTGCATGTATTTGTGAAAAATGGTCCCTTAAAACAAGAATCATGGTAATATTCAGGTTACTCTTAGTTCCAAAGGATGAATCACTCATCACAGATCAACTGCACTTTAGATCACAGACAAAGGCAATACTTGTAGCCAATCCTATAGTAAACTGTATGAAGATATATTAAATAAGGAAAGGAAACAAGAGACCTAATTTACATAATTAAAAGAGGTAAACATAAATGCATGTATTAATCAGTCTTAAGTTTCAAAAAGTAATAGACAGCTCTGTAACCAAGAAGCTTTGTATGTCTGTTAGGGCTGAAGAGTTGGACAGCTCTGCTTATGCCTAGAAATTCCTTGTCCCCTGGAGTCCAAGGAGCATAAGGGCATCTTAGTTTCTTTTGCTTGGGGTTTTTAAACCCCCCTCCTGCCACATGCTGTGAACTGTAAACTCAGCTGATGGGAGGAATCCACTTGCATTCATCTTCAGGGTAGGAGGGGTGAAGAGGAGAACTACAAATATTTGTTTTCCTCTTTAAGATTCCACAGTAGTCTGTCTGCCTGTCAATGGAGCTTTCCTGTTAGAAAGGACATAACACCTGTTGATTTATCAGTCCTTCACGCTAATTAATGTATGTCTTTCCTGTCTGGTGATTTACACAGGCATAGAGACTCGCAACACTACCACTCAAATATTACCTTACAAAATGGAATATTGATGTTATAAGAGAGATTAAAGCATGCAATGACCCACAAGCATTCAACAAAGACTAAACACATTCTTATAATTATGATACTTATTTTAAAAATACCCTGATACTTATTTTAACAATAGTAGCAGACTGATTTCAGCTCTGTATTTGTCAGCATTCATTTGATACACTGGGACTTTGGTAGCAGCCGGCAGCAGGTCTGCCAGCATCACAACTGTATTTCTCACATCTTTACTATCCTACCTCTTCTCTGTCTTCTGTATCTGTCTGTTTTGTCTGCAGCAGGAAAGTGACTAGCATTCCCAATTCAGAACTGAACAACAGAACTAACCCTTTCTCCCCCAGCAGGCAGGACTGTTTGTCTGAATAAGACACTTTAACCAATATTTACTTTTGCCAGAAAGGAACTTCATTAGTTTTTGACGGTTTGTTTTTGCATAAAGAATCAATTTCAGTTTCAGTGCTCTGTAACTCAGTTTATTCTTTTCCTTTGGTGTGTTTCAATCAATTAATTAATTTATAATCTTTGGCGTGGATTTTATAGTGTTTGTGCCATGTTACTAAGCAGGCTGAAGTCTCTGTATACCAAACTTAGAACCTGGTTTAACACTGTTTGATGGGGGAGGGATTATGTTAACACCTTTGGTCTATTTATTTCATCTAAATCATACTAATATATTTTGCATTTCATTAGTCTGTGTCTCAAGCTGTTCTAGACCTCCATCTTGTCCAATTGTGTGCTGAATGTCCCTGAGGGTTTCCAAGGACCTTCTGTAACCTTACTTTAATCTTTTTTTCCTTGTTCTTTAGCCTCCTGGTACCTTCATGATTCCTCAAATCCTGAATAGAATTCAGAAACGTCTCTATTCTTCTTCCTAAGGTCTTTCGAAGCCCTCATGGGTGGTCCAGATGGCAAAAGCATCTTGAGAGGTGCTTCATAAAGACACATCATCTTCAGATTCACTAGTGTACAAGGATTCTGTTTGGGGTAGAGAGAAAGGAAAATTGGCAATATTAGTCCCCACCATGGGTTAGGCGTATTTACAAACACAAAATAAGGCACAGTTCTTACCCTGACGAGGTCACAACATGAGAGACAGGTTAGCAACAGACAGATGAAGGACATGGGGAGAAGGTATTTATACAACATTTTGATAAATTATATTTGTTGGGGAATCTTGTTCTACATCCCTATAAGCTGTACAGTTAATGGGCATGTTGTGTTCGGAAACCTCATCCTCAGGATGGCATCGGCCTCCATAATTTCCCATTTCCTCCTGGTCCTGACTCCTGATTTGCTGCCTTTGAATTCTCTTTTCTGTTGTCTATTCCATGGTCTTGTCGTCTGCTTTTGGCTCAGGTAAGGCAGAGTTAAGAAGATCCCAACCTAGCTTCCCTCCTCTGATTTGGGGACAAGGAGACTGCAGACACCGGGGTTGTCTCCTCAGGTCTGAGTGTGGGAGGAGGAGAAGACTGGCAACAACCTCCTCAAATTAGGGCTTCAACAGTGGAAAAAGACTAAAGAGTCTTGTGACCTACTACTATGGCTGATGGGGAGAAAAGATCTCAGTAGGTTCCCCCCTTACTGAGCCTCTAAAAAAGGAGTAGGGAAATGAAAATGGAGTGGCAGCAGCACTGCCTGCTTTGAACTGAGGAGCAGAAGTCACCAATTTGGGTGCAGAAGTCACCAATTTGATTTTTGGATGGGGGGCAGTATGTTTGAGAGGAGGGGAGAGTGACAGCAGATATTAATTTAGGAGGAGAAAGAGAGGGGAAGAGTGAGATGGACTGGGAAACAGAGAGATGCATTGGGAGATAGATAGAAAAGGAGAGTGCAACTGGTTTTGGAAGAATGTGAATGACAGATGGAATGAACAAGAATGGAAAATGGATTGAGAGTGTGAATGACAATAGCTGGATGGAATTTGTGGAATGAAGAGAATAACAATGTGAAGGAGGATCAAGGGACTGTATTCATAAATGTTAAACTTGACCTCAGCTTGTCATTCTGAATGCATTTAAAAACAAACCAATGTAAACTCCCAGAGCTAGTTACTTATTGGCACCATGCTGGGGCTGGGTCTCCGGGAGAGGCATGGATACAGAATGTGTCAGGCTGGCTGGCATTTAAGGGGAGACGAGAAAATGATTTGAGTCGTGTGACTAACTCAGACCACAGCTAGAGCTGAGGGGTAAAGAGCTGCTGACAGACGTGTGTCAGTGCACAACCCCAGCAAGGAGGGACTGTGAGACTTCAAGAGTGAGTTACAGCCCAGAAAGGCTAGAACTTAAAGTCAAAGAGGGAGGACTTTAAAATGTGAGGGTTGGGCAAAAACGAGGCTTTGAAGATTAATAATACTGAATTAGACTCCAGGAAAGGGGGAATTTGTTTGATTGTCATTATTCTGAGGAAACTGAGGAGGGTGCCTGCAGGGTCACCCAAGTCCGCAAGGGGGTGCCCAGAGGTGGCAGCACTTAATTCACTGAGTAGTATAGTACTAGTGCAGCTCCTCAGAGCGCTGGTTTTTCAAACTTTTTTCTTGGAAACCAGTTGAAGAAAATCATTTATGCCCACGATCCAACAATTACCTCTCTCAGCAATGCATTCCTCTTTCAGCAGTGGCAGCAGGGCCTGGTCGCTGCCCCTGCTTCATGCTATGCCCCACCTTCCCCCCCCCCCCCCATGTCCACTGCTGGCTCTGGCTCTGCCCCACGGTCTGCCCCAGCTCCCCCCACCCCATGTCCGGCTGCTGTCTCTGCCTCGACCACATGCTGTGCCCCAGCTTCTCTCTGCCCCCTTTATCCAGCTACTGGCCCTGGCCCACACTGTGCCCCTGTCCCCCATGTCCAGCTGCCGTCTTTGCCTTTGCCCCATGCTGTGCCCCAGCTCCCCCTTCCTGCCCCCTGGTCAGCTGCTGGCCCCGACCCTGCGCCTGGCCCACACTGTGTCCCCCTCCCCTGTGTCAGCTGCTGTCTCTGGCTCTGCCCCACACGGTGTGCCAACTCCCCCTGCCCCACAGTGCCCCCCGCCCTCTTTCCACCTGCTGTCTCTGCCTCTGCCCCATGCTGTGAGCTAGGTCCTCCTCACCGCTTGTCCAGCTGCTGGCCCTGCCCTGCCCCACACTGTGCCTCCCCACCCCATGTCCACCTGCTGCCTCCGTTTCTACCCCATGCTGTGCCCCACCTCCCCCTCTGCCCCATGTCCACCTGCTGGCCCTGGCCCACACTGTGCCCCCCCACCTGCTGTCTCTGCCTCTGTCCCCAGCTGTGCCCCAGCTCCCCCCACCCTGCCCCCTCCCCTGTGTCCACCTGCTGTCCCTGCCTCTGTCCCCAACTCCCCCTAGCCCTGCCCCACACTGTGCCCCCCTCCCATGTCCACCTGCTGTCACTGCCCTCCTATTCTCCCCAGGACTGGAAATGGGGGTGTGTGTGTGGGGTGCTCACTAATTTGCTATAATACTATTAATAGCTGACAATTGGGGGTGTTGGGAAATTTGGGGGTAGCAGAGGGGAGGTTTGCGGGAGGTGTTGGGGGGGCTCATGAGTTTGGTCTAACTGTTACTAGCTGACAATTGGGGGCTGTTGGGAAATTCAGGGACAGGGTGGGGGAGATTTGAGGGTGTGGGGGGGGTGCTCATGAGTTTGATCTAAAACTGTTTCCAGCTGACACTTGGGGGGTGTTGGGAAATTTGGGCAGTTGAGGGGAGGTTCGGGGTGTGTGTGGGGGGTGCTTATTAATTTGGTATAAGCCTGTTCCTAGCTGACAAGGGGGGGTGCTGGGAAATTGAGGGGCAGTGTCGGGCAGGTTTGGGGTGCTCATTAATTTAGTCAACCCCTGTTACTATCTCACACCTTGGGGCTGTTGGGAAATTCATGGTCAGTGTAGGGGAGGTTTGGGGCGCTCATGCGTTTGATCTAAAACTGTTCCCAGCTGACACTGGGGGGGTGTTGGCAAATTCAGGGTCAGTGTTGGGGGAGGTTTGGGGTGCTCATGCGTTTGATCTAAAACTGTTACTAGATGACAATTGTGGGGAGTGTTGGGAAATTCAGGGTCAGTGTAGGGGAGGTTTGGGGTGTGTGCGTGGGGTGCTTATTAATTTGGTGTAACCCTGTTACTAGCTGACAATTGTGGGGAGTGTTGGGAAATTGAGGGGCAGTGTCGGGGAGGTTTGGGGTGTGTGTGGGGTGCCCTCAATTTGGTCTAACCCTGTTCCTAGCTGACAATGGGGGGTGCTGGGAAATTGAGGGGCAGTGTCGGGGAGGTTTGGGGGGTGTGTGGGGTGCTCATTAATTTAATCAACCCCTGTTACTATCCCACACCTGGGCCTGTTGGGAAATTGAGGGCCAGCGTCGGGGAGGTGTGGGGCGCTCACGCGTTTGATCTAACCCTGTTCCCCGCTGACACTGGGGGGGTTTTGGGGGGCTCTCACTCACGTGATGTAACGCCGTTGCTAGCTGACAGCTGGGGGGGGGGGGCGCGCGAGGAAAATCCCCTCCGCCCCCGCGTCCACCTGCCGCCCCTCCCAGCCCCCAGCCCCGCCCCCGGCGGGCGGCACCTGCGCAGTGAGGCGGCCGGTCGGCGGCTCCCCTCCCCCTCCGCGCCGCCCCGCGTCTCCCAGGTAGCCGCCCCCCCCGCAGGGGCGCGAGCGGCCGCCTCCCCCTCCCCCTGCAGCCCGGCGGCGGCGGCGGCGGCGCAGGCGCGCTGCTGCCCTGCGCCCCCTCCCCCAGCGGGCGGCTCCCGGCGGGCTGGGCGCGCGGCTGAGGCGGCGGCGGCGGCGGGAAGCGGCTGGCGGCGGGAGCGGCCCGCGGAGCTGAGGTGAGGCCGCGCATCCTCCGCGCGCCGCCGGCTTTGTTCCCCTCCGCGGCCCGCGCACGCTCCGCCGGCCGAGGGGGATTTCACTTCGCCCAGGCCGGTGGGGAGGCGGCTGGGATGCTTCCCTGGGCGCCAGGCCGTCCCCCCTTTTCCTTCTGCTGAACCCTAAGAAGTGATGGAGGCTTTGGCAGAAGGCGTGCCTCAGCATCCCTCCTCTTGCAGAAATAAGAATGATCATAAAAAAAAAAAAAGAGAGAGAGCCTAGCCAGGCAAAAGTCCTTCAGAGGAAAGCTGCAAAGTGTCTTTTCCTTGCAAACGGCAAGAGGTTGTGGGAGAGTTGGGTAGCAATTTTGGGGTGTTGCTGGTGGCAGCAGAGTTTTTGTGGCTCCTTGGTGGCGAGGCGTGTGAGTTTTTTGGTCACTAATGTCATGGTTTGGGTTATAGTTGGCTTCTCCTGCCTACCTGCCCTCCTCCCTCCGCTGCCTGAAGTCAGGTTAAAAAGCAAAAGGAAGGCAAAAAAGGAACAGATTTCCAGCTAGGAAGGTTTTCAGTGTTGCAGTCGGTCGTGTAAATCAGCCTGTAGGGACTGGCGGAGGAATAAGGTACCCCCAAGTGAACATAATGAGACTGCAATTTCATGCATGGGTTTCGGGGGACAGTGCAAGTCACAAGAGGGAATCCGCATCGCCTTGTCAAGATCAGTGATGCTCCAAGGTGGATTCACAGCCTTGATTTAGGTCTGTTTCCTTGTGTCCCATTGAAAATGCGTGGGTAGTGCTGAAATGTCACAGAGCCACTCGATGCTCGACTCTCTTTTGTGTCAAATGGTGTTTGTCATGAAAATCCTCTGAAGGTAGTGGACAGCGTCTCTGAATCATGGCTTTGGGAAGATTGTCTTTGTACGCCGCCACAGCCTCTCAGTTCATTACTTTGCAGGGCAGAGTGGACTTTTGCTTTTAAGGTAGTTTGTCTTCTGAGTCGGATATACTTTGTTTACAAACAGCTCTCCCAAAGAGTGACAAAACCGAGATTTGTTTTTTCCAGGATTCAGAACCAAAACAAAGGATGGGCTTGGTAAATAGGGTGGGAAATGGAAACAAAAAATGCCAGTATTAATTTAATATAAAATTATGTCTCTTCTAGCAGCCGAGTGGAACCTTAATCAGCGTTGGGGCTCCACTGTGCTGACTCTGGAGAGGCAAATGGAAAGACATAGCTTTTGTCCCAAGGAGTTTACAACCTGATGTAAAAGATTCATGAGAGGATGGGATAAAATAAATGATTGGGAAAACAAGACTAACTGTGTTAAACGTGTGTCTGTCTAGACTAGTTAAGAGCTTCCTTTCATGACTAAAGTATTTAAGGTCAGTGTTCTTTAATTATATGGTATAAAAAGAGAAGTACAATAACTATCAGTCATTACCATTTTCTATCTTCTTAGCCATTAGCCAAAACAAACTTTTTCCCCAGTGCTTATCTATGTGTGTGACTTAATTATTTGGCAAGGCTTAATCCCAAGCCTTTGATAGAACTTCAGTAAGATACTTTCACCACACTAGAGCTTTATGGAAACTGAAGGTTTCCTAAATCCTGCTTGCTCTGTGTGGTTTGCTGTCTGAAGCAAAGAACCACAAACCTTGGCTGTGGGATGCTAGTATCTTATTTATACCAGAAAATCGCCACTTATTGTTAAGAGTGGGTAGCAAAGGGTACCTTTGAATGTTATTGAATGTGATTTAACTACTTGTGTAGTTAGGACAGAGCTGTTCATCACACCATGGGGGGGGGGAAGTGAGTGAGACACAATTCTACTAAGGAGAAAAAGGAAGTCTTGGCTCATTAGCAGGATGGAACTGCCAACTAACATGAATTATTCCAGAGCACTAGTAGTGACAACAACTGTACCTCTGGAGTTTATAATTCTTTATTTTTTTAAAAAAGTGCACTGTTGCTTTATTTCATTTTCACAGTATTTGAAGTATCTTGCCATTTTATTAGGGAATGTAGTAGTGTTGATTTCCTTTTTATTGCCACATTGTGGCAAATGTGTGTAAATGGTACTTAGAAATAAAATATTAAATAACCCATTGCACAAGGTTTTTTTTCCTGTTTGTTTTTGTTTGTCGGTTTAAAATAACATCATAGCTATCAATGATTATTCATGTAGGGCACTTTACTGTTTCCTAATAAATTACCTGGCCAAAATTATTTTTGGTAAACATTTTCATCACTGTGCATGTATGGTAATATTCATCAATTTACATTATTGCCCCTTCAGCATAGAAGGAGGCCATTAAACCTCTCAGTTTCAGTGATTTTCTTATAAGAAATGGACCAGTCGACAGCACTTTCTCATTCAGGGTCTTAGTGAAGCTGCATCCATCATGTGATAGCTTTTACTATACTCACATATTACTCTGAGAAAACTGCTTCAGCTAGAGACCTTAATGTCTCAAAACAGAAAAGACCAGAAGGAAAATATCCTTGGTATGTAACTTTACAGTTAGACTCGCATGCATATGGTATATTTAAATGTGGCTCTGTAAAATCTTTCTCTTTTTTAATACAAGAGTTTAGTATCAGTTGATAAGGTGTCTTTGTTACATTTTTTTTGGTATTGTTCTTGCAGAATGTTTGTTGTAACTAGATAGGAAATTAGTAGCGAATGACAAATCATAGTCGAAGCAATTCCAAGAGCTCTACATAAACAGTGGATCAGTGAGTTCAGTCTAGAAGAAAATATGAAGCTACAGGCGTAGTAATTGTGCCTTTTCCAAAGGAATCATACTAACAAGTATGAATGTAATAAAACCTACTGAGAAGAAGCGTAAAAATTACTTGCAGTTCTAACTTGCTTGAGTGGTTTGAGGAGACATTTATTTGATGAGTCTTTTTGATGCTTGGCTGCCTCTGGAAAAGAGATTTTGGCATTTACTGTTTCAGTTAGGATACATTGTTCTCTTATTTGAATGTCGACTTGTGACTTTTGAGTCCACATATCTTGTAATCTTAAAAATCATGTAAATGCATGTGCTTAAGTATTTTCACCCTTGCTTGCTTGTCGAATAACCTCTCTTTCTGCGTTAAAATATCAAGTTTGTGCTGTTTTGAATTCTGTTATTGACAACATGTGTGGGCTCACAGCTGTGTCCATATTGCAGCCCAAATGAACTGACAGGTCTCCATGTGGGCACCAAGCTACACTTGCGCACAGTGGATTTTAGGATTAGGGCCAGTGTTAACATTTGGGGCTAGATTAACAATGAGGATTTAGGTTGTTAACAATCACTTTAGGTGCCACTGGCATTCACAAAACCATTGTTCAGCAGCTGCCACATCTCTCAGGCACCTACATTTCTGTTACTAGGTATGTGCAAAACCCCCTAAGTTCTGAACATTGTCAAGCAGCCAGTGCCTAAATGATTTCTATGCCCAGGCAGGAATCTCAAACTGTTTGCCTGCCCATGTGGCTTGTAGGGCCTGATCCTCCATTTGTGTTCTGATTATGCCTGATCTGAACAAAGAGGAGGTGCTGCTGCTGCCTCCCTTATATCTGGTACCCCAGATCACTTGTCAGGATATGAAAGCTCCGTGTTCAAATTCCCATTTGGCTTAATTTGGAGCAGGGGACGAACTTACATCTTCCTTCTCCCAGGTGACTGCTATAATTATAAAATAACACCAACAAGGAGTTCTTTGACACTTTTAAATTTCACATTTTTTTTTAGTCTTTAAAAGTGTCACAGGACTCCTTGTTTGCTTTTGCTGAAATAGACTAAGACGCCTACCCCTCTGGAAGTAATACCAGGGTACTTTGAGACTGATATCTCTCGAGTTTTCAGGTGGAAGCTGTTTTGCTTCATCGGGCCAGACTTGCGGTGTAACTGTATAGCCTGCTTGCTTGGGATATGGGAGATCTGGATTCAAGGTGGTGTTCTGAATCAGGAGAGTGAGAGTTTAAATCTTGGACTCTCACTCCGGGGGGTGAGTGCTCTAACCACTGGGCAGTTGGGCATGAGGTGGGAAAAGGGAGTGTTAGTTGTGCTGCATCCTCCAGCAGGAAAGGGCTGACCTGGCTTAGGCAGTGAGTCCTGAATTGACGGTAGTGCCTTCTTCAAGCGCAGGGTTTGGTGCCTAACTTTCTTAGAGGAGTAGGGTATAAAGCGTTGCACTTCTCCTCAGCATTTCCTCCTGGCTAGCTTTAGGCAGCTCTCCAATCATGCTGGCTTCTGAAAAATCTCTTGTTTAGATGTCTACCTCTCTGTGGATTGCATGGGAAGCTTGGGTGCCCAATTTAGGGTTGTGAAATCTGAAAGTGGTGGAGAGCTTAAAAGTAGCATTCAGTGTAGCTGTGCCAAAGTCTCCCTTGTGAAATTTGTGCATGGCCTATGCAAAATAAAGTAGACTTTCATTAATCTGTAATGTTAAATAAAAGGGCTGCAGTATTCGTTTAATAATACAGACCACGCGAAGCCTGTGGTTAACAACCTGGAAGTAAAAATTGATTGTTTTGACTAATAGAACCATACTGATTCGACATTGCTAATATAGAGGCAAATTCTGATCTAATTTATAACCAATGTGAATCCAGATTAACTCAAGTAGTGTCCACGGAATCGCTCAGATTTTCAGTGAGATAAATGAGATCAGACTGTGGTCTATAGCTTATCTAGCTCCTAAAACAATAATATATTTATTTAAAATAAACTATTGATTCTGTTTCTTTGTTTACAGAGTAAACAAGTAAGACATGAGCACAAGTGACTATTTTGGTAGTTTACTTACTCACAACATAGGTAGAAGTGGTCAGCTAAACTCCAATGTTATACTGATGCAAATGTGGAGCTGCTGTAATACTGTTGTTTGAAATTCTGATCTGTGCACCTGAAAGCAGAATTTTGGCCTAGTGTCAGTGTCTTTAGGGGTCAAGGGTGTGTGTGTGTGTGTGAGAGAGAGAGAGAGAGAGAGAGAGAGAGAGAGAGAGAGAGAGAGAGAGAGAGAAAAGGGGGCATAGAGTGCGTGTGTGCCAGTTCAGGCCCTCAGGTGTCTCTGGTTTTTCTGCAAAAGCTCGTGGCTCCGCATATAGAGCGGAACAAGTGCTGTTCTCCGCTCTGGGTGTCATTCTTATCATGTATTAACAGGGAACACAGAATCCTAAGATCTGAACTTGCATTCTGGCAGCATTTCACTTTTAAAATGTCTTTGTAATTTTAAGGCTCCACATATATCCTGTAAATAATTGGACACATTTTGTGGTTTTGAGGCCTTTTGTTTCATTTTAAAGAATAAAAATACAAGCTACTCTAGAAATGACTTATCACAAATTTGCAGTGAGATGGCACATTTGGTTTGTCTCCTTGGTGTGTGTGCGTGTGTGTTAAAAATAACCAGTTTTCTTTCTTTAACAGTAAAAGATACATTTTTGAAACTGCTAATGTTGCTGGCTCAGTCTAGAATCTGAAAACCAAGCTGGGTTCTCTTTGGCTTGTGAGTGATAACCAGTAATACAGTTCTGAAGGCTAATTGTTTTATTGAGATACACATCTGAAAATCTCATTAAAAAGACTCCAGGAGAATTCTCTGCTCCCTGGGCATTTATACCCAGGCCCCAAAGAGGAAACACTACAGAGAGATGTAGAGGCCAAGCCCTTCCTCCTCCTTAGCCTTTCTGTCGCTGGCACGCTATGACAAGCTGCCAAGGAAGTGCCAAAAGGTACAAGACCAAGGTAGACAGCCTTTTCAACCTCTGCCAATCAATCTCTTCCACCGTTCAGGGGTTATTTTGATGGGATTCCTGAGAACTGCATACTATTACTTATGTGTATTCTCTCTGTGCACCCTTAACTCTTGGTGACTGCCTCTTGTACTTTGTCGCAACTACAGGACCATAAAGAAGGACAGGTGAATACGAGTCATCTTCCACTCTGACTACACCTTAGAGTTTCCTCCGCTTATTCACACAAACCTTTTTTTCCATCCCTTCTTTAGGGACCATTCTCATAAGGAGGGTCCATCAAGAAGTGGACTCTTACCCTGTCCTCTAACAAGGGACTGTAGGACAAGTGTCACTTCAATATCAAAGGAAAGGATGCTACTCCCAACAGTTCATTGTTCCCAGGAAAAAAAAAGGAGGATGGAGACCCATTATTGACATGTTAGTTGAATATTTTTATTTTCATATCAAAATTCCATGTAGTCATACTTGCATTGTCTCCCTGAAAAAGTGTATTTGGTTCATGGCTTTCATCATGAAAGATGCTTATTTTCCTGTGGACATTCACCTATCCCAAAGAAAGTTCCTCAGATTTCTGATCAGATGAGACTACTAACAGTTCAGAGTAATTCCATTCAGACTAGTGGAAGCAGCCAGGGTCCTCATAGATTGTCTCAGTCATAGTAGCTTAGATGAGGTGAAGAGGCTATGCTGTTTTCTGGTACCTGGACAGTTGGTTCCTAGCAGATGGAGCCAGCTGAGATGTTCAACCCACAATTTTATTTTGCTCTGTATTTTGGCATCCTTGGGAGCCTGCATACAAAGGGGAAAGTATACTTGGACTCCCAGAAAAATTATAGACTTCGTAGAAGACATACTGACTCAACCTCAGCAAAGCCCTTCCTCCATATGGACAGATTCCTGGCCAGGAACAGCTTGATAAGACAGGCCACCCATAGATCTTGAATCACAATAAGGTCTGTCTTTTTCTGCTGCACCACATGGCTCATGTTCTTATGGAACACCATTTGGCTAGTTTTGCCTCCGTTACCTACAGGCCTAACATGACAGAGACAATGTGAGTTCTAGGGTAACAATCCTTGCCAAAATCACAGCTCCCCTTGCGTAGTGGATAAATCTGGAATAGGTTTGCTCTGGAGTCCCTTTTCTTCTTCTCACACCCAAAGGAATTATAATCATGGACACATCCTTTATGGGCTAGTGCAGTAGTTTTCAAGCTAGGGGTTGGGACCCACAATTGGGTCACAGACCCTCAAGTTCTGGGTTGCGACACCCCCTGCCACCACCACCAAAAGACTAGAATGCATTGGAGAAAGATATAGTTGTTGGGTTGTGGACATAATTCCCCCCCCCCCCCAAGGGTTCTGAGGAAAAAAAATTTGAACACCACTTGGTTAGGGAGCCCCATGACTCCAAAACTGTGCAAGCACATGGAGTCCTCTGGAGGTCAGGATGCACATCGGTCTCCCAAACCCAAGGGTGAAATGACTAAACTGTAATACGTTCTTCCCACTTATGTGGTCCCAGCATCTAGAAAACATTGGACAGTATGATGACCGTCTTTCACATAAACAAGATGAGGAATGAAATTTCTTCCTCTCTGAGATATCCAGAACAGCATCACACTCTTGGCGATGTACCTCTCAGGTGCACGAATCTCTGTTGGAGAAACTAAGCAAGCATTTATTCACTAGTGGGAGATGCACTCATCAGTCCTGAACAATACTTGCACTCAACAAGGAATGTCATTTTGGGACCTGTTTGCCTAAAGACAAAGAGGAGGTTCAGTTTATATTGCTCCAGAGCAGCACTGGATTGGGAATCCCAGGGTGATGCCTTCTCTCATCCTGGACAGTCTACCTAAATTACACCTTTTCTGTCATTTCACTGCTACCACAGTGAAAAATTAATCGTGCCAAAGTCAAAGTCATTATCATCACACTCAGTTGACCCAGTCAGTTTCAGTTCCCAGCCTTGCTAAAGCGATCAGTCTGGCCTTTCATTAGCATCTGACTATTCCCAGATCTGCTAACTCAGGAGAATGGCAAGTTCAGACATCCCAGCCTGGACCTTCTTCACCTCATGGCCTGGTGTTTGGATGTGCATCAGCACTGGAGTGTTTAAATTCCAAGGTCATTGGAAGTATTCTCAGGCATAGCAGAAGAGATCTCCAGAAAAAATGCTATTTAGCTAGATAGAGGTATTTCTCTTCCTGGGTGCCACAGAACCAGTTGTCCCCAGATATAGCAGACAGCCTTGTTGTTTTAGGCTGCTTCCTCACTATCAAGATGGTGGGACTTTCTTTTAGCTCCTTGTAGGTCCATGTGACAGGAATCAATGCCTTCCACTCTCAGTTAAGGGGTCAGTGTATTTTTACTCCCCTGTTAATCAGTGAAATCCTTCAGGAATCTGGTAGTTTCTCACCATAGTGAAGCCAATACCATAACGAGACCTCAATTTTTTAATTACCAAGCCATTCTTTGAAATGCTGACCATGTGTTTGAAGTTCCATCTGTCCATGAAGGTTTTCTTCGTTGCCATCACCTCCTCAAGCAGTGTCAGTGAAGCGGAAGAGCTCATGAGCAGCCCATCATCTGCTCATTTTATAAGGTTTTCTTTCTCCTTCAGCCAAACTTCACTCCTAAAGTAATTTCAGAGTTTCACATAAATCAGTCTATTTGCTTACCAGCATTCTTTCCAAAACCACATCCTTCCAGTGAAGAGAGGAGATGACATTCCTTCACTGTGGGATAGGCTTTGACATTCTACCTGCAAAGAACAAAACCTGTTCGGTAAATTCCTTGATTTTGTCACTATCGCAGAGTGATCGTGAGGACAAGTATTATCTGCTAAGGGGATCTCTAGCTATATCATTCTTTAGTGGTCCGGAGAACCTTCTTCCTCCTAGGGGGCCCATTCCATTAGAGCACAGGCAACTTTGGTAGCATCTCTTTAAGAAGTTCCTGTACTGGAGGCTTCTACGGTGACAACCTTGAGTTCCAGCCTTACCGTCATGAAGCAATACACCTTAGTGCTTAGCTGTGTTAGTCAAGTTCAGAAGAACAAACAGGGAGTTCCGTGGCACTTAAAGAATAACCAATTTATTTACTGCATGATCTTTCGTGGGAGAAAATCCCACTGTCAGATGCTTTGAAGATAGTGGGAACTTCTGGAGTGGGAGGAAATAAAAGCAGGTGAGTGTAAGTCATGAGAACAGGTAAGAGAAGCTGCC
Organism: Podocnemis expansa; assembly: GCA_007922195.1. Classification (NCBI taxonomy): domain Eukaryota; kingdom Metazoa; phylum Chordata; order Testudines; family Podocnemididae; genus Podocnemis; species Podocnemis expansa. Next base: position 7,729,255 of record ML682065.1, read on the forward strand.
GAGATTGAATTTATTTGCAAATTTGGTTGCATTGCCTCAGGACCTAATAGGGACATTGAATTTTTCTCTCATTACAACAGGTGATTTGACCTCATCTCCCTCTATATGCTGTTCCCCATTGTGTGAATCTTTACAACTGTTTTGATTTGCTGGTAGTGTGATCTGTTCCCATGACTTACACTCTCCTGCATTTATTTCCTCCCATTCTGTAAGTTCCCCCATCTTCAAAGTATTTGATGGAGTGGGATTTTCTCCTACAAAAAGCTCATGCAGTAAATAAATTTGTTAGTCTTTAAGTGCCACCGCACTCCTTGTTTGTGATACCTTAGTTCAACTCTCTTCTCTGCAGTCAGCCATTGAGACACCAGCTTTCCAGACAGTTATACAGTCCTTAATTTGTAATGAAAGAGGTGCTGGGGCTGAAGCAATTTTTTACCCTCTTAATTGATGAAGCAAGCCCAGAGGTGCTGGGATTATAAACTGCCAAGTCACAAATTAAGCACTATATTTATACCATCTGTATTCTCACACCCTCTCCTATTTTTGAATACTGCTTAACAGTCACCCACATGTGGAATACATTTGGAACAGCACTCAGAAATAAATGGTATGTACTTACCTTTAACTAGAAGTTCTTCATTATGTGTAGTCCCCCTATCTTCCACTGCCTGCTCCCCTTCCCCTCTATTACAGATGCTCTTCGATTCCCAGTAAGAGGAGGAAGTGAAGAAGTGTCAGTTCACACTGCCTTATAAATCCTCACTTTGGTGTACAAGGATGTGAGAAAATGGGAATTTATTGTAATATTTTTATGAAATTTGTGTGCTTCATTTTCCCCCTGTATTTTCCATTACTGTCCAGTGGGGGATAACTGATTAAATTTGCTCTTGTCGGAGCACAGGAGACATGAGGTTTGTGTCACACAGCTTTCTGGGAGGTACTTAAGTCATTAAAGGGCTAGCCAATACCAGTCTATATCAGAAGAAAATTGAGAGGACTGTGTAAACCTCTGCTGAGCAGAACATTGTCACCTAACTAGTAACAAGGATGAGGTAGGAGATTTTGCTTCATCTCTTGACAGGGAAGATGGGGAGGAATCATACTGAGAACAAAGACTGAGAGATGACTGTCAGATGTTAAGTAGCTGGATCTTGGGAGGGACTGTGCTGTTTTCACCTGAGGCTGAAAGGGTCGGGGGGGTGGGGGGAGAGATCCATTGGATGATGGAACACACTAGTTTGGTCAGATGGACTATATTCCTTTTTATTTCTCTGTGCTAACCTAAGGACTTACGGTGCTGTTTTTCAGTGAACTGATAAAACCTACCGTCTTGAAAGCTGTGCCTGGTGTCACTGCAAGTAGCAGTTTATGAAAAGTGTAAATGTTTCTGACTTAGCAGTCTATCGTAGTTGGACTCTGGGGACAGTGTTATAATGTGAAGCCAGGGTGCTGAAGCCCAGAAACAGTGAGGCTGTGTGGCCTGCCCTGAAGGAAGAGTCAGGTCTGTTGTGGTTCTGGCACACAAGTGGTTCCACCAAGGGGCTGTTTAAAAACTATGGCATCCTTCAGTCCTGTGGATCCGTGATGGAAGGGAACAACTGGCTGGGGGCAAATCAACAAGCATTCAAATTTGCCGAAACAATAGCAGTGTGGCAGGTGACCACCTTGGGTTAACAAGGTAATCCTCAGTGAGCTTAACCATAAAAAAGGAAGCTTACAAGAAGTGGAAGCTTGGTCAGATGACTAGAAAGGAGTATAAAAATACTGCTTGAGCATACAAGAGTGAAATCAGGAAGGGCAAGTCACAATTGGAGATGCAGCTAACAAGGGACATGAAGGGTTTCTACAGGTATGTTAGCAAAAAGAAAGTCGGGAGGGGGGAAGTGTGGACCCCGTACATAATGAGGAAGCAACCTAGTGACAGGTGACATGGAAGAAAACTGAAGTACTCAGTGCTCCCGCCCCCCCTTCACATTTAAGGTCAGCCCCCAGACTACTGTGCTAGGCAGCACAGAATTCGGAGGCAGTTAGCTGCCCTCAGTGCTGGAAGAAAAAGGTTCAGGACTATTTAGAAAGGCTGGACACACACACAAGTCCATGGGGCCAGATGCATGAGAGAGTTAGCTGATGTGATTGCAGAGTCATTGGCCATTTCTTTGAAAACACTTGGCAGCTGGGGGAGGTCCCAGATCACTGGAAAAGAGCAAATACAGCATCCGTCTTCAAAAAAGGAAAGGAAGAGGATTATGGAACTACAGATTGGTCAGTGTCACCTCAGTCCTAGGGAAGAATCCTGGTTCAGCTCCTAAATGAATCCATTTTGATATATACACACACATGCACACTTTGACCTTAACAGTGCTTTGGATATGGTCTCCCACAATATTCTGATCAGCAAATTCATGAAGTATGGATGCAATGAATGGACTATAACATGAATAAAAACCTGGCTAGATCATGGGGCTCAATGGATATTGATTAATGGCTCACAGTCTAGTTGGCAGCCAGTAATATGCTGAGTGCCTCATCTGTAGGTGCTGGGCCTGGTTTTGTTCAATATCTTCATTAATGTTCTGGAAGATGGTGTGGATTGCATTCTAGCAAATTTGCAGATGATACCAGCTGGGAGGAGTGGTAGATAAACTGGATGGCAGGGATTGGAAACAGACTGATTTAGACAAATTGAAGGGTTGAGACCAAAGAAATCTAATGCATTTCAACAGGGAGAAATACAGAGCCCTTCACTTAGGCTGGAAGAATGGCATACAGTGCTACAGACGGGATAGACTGGCTAGGCAGCAGTTCTGCATAAAAGGACTTGTGGATAACAGTGGGCAGCAGCTGGATAATAGTCAATGTGCCCTTACTGCCAAGAAAGCCAATGGCATATTGGGCTGGATTACTATGAGCATTGCCAGCAGATCACAGGAAGCGATTATTTCCATCTATTTGACAGCATTGAGGCTACACTTGGAATGTTGTGTCCAGTTTGGACCCCCCTTCTCACTACAGAAAAGAGATGGACAAATTGGGGATAGTACAGCTATTGATAAGAGGTCTGGAGGACATGATGTATGAGGAGAGGCTGAGTAAACTAGGCTTGTTTAGTCTGCAGAAGAGAAGAACGAGGGGATATTTGATAGCAGCCTTTAACTACCTCAAAGGGGGCTTCAGGGTGGCTGGAGCTGGGGTATTCTAACTGGTAGATGACAGAACTAGGGGTGATCATTTCAGGTTGCAGTGGGGGAAGACTAGGTTAGGTATTAGGAAAATGTTTTTCTCTAGAACAAATGAGCCTGGTGGCAGTTGTAAAGACTAACACATTTATTTATTGCATACAGGGCTTGGGACAAGTGGTAGCTCACCTCACGGTGAATTCTCTGTATCTTAATGGCTTGAAATCATGATTTGAAGACTTTAATATCTTGGTTATAGGTTAGAGGCTTATTGCTAGAGTGGGGTGGGTGAGGTTTGGGGGCTTGCATTGTGCAGGAGGTGAGAAGTATATCATACTGGTCCTTTTTGACCTTAAGAGTCTGAGTTGAGCTACTGCCTGTCTCAGCCCCTGCATGTGACAAATAAATGTTAGTCTTTTAAAGTGCTGCCAGTCTCCTTGTTTGATTTGCTGAACTACACTAACACAGCTGCCCCTTTGGAGCTTCTTCACTAGGGGGGTGGTGAAGTACTAGAGTGGGTTACCTGGAGAGCTGGTGGAATTTCTATCTTTAGAGGTTTTTAAGGCCTAGCTTGACAAAGAACTGGTTGCGATGATTTAGTTGGGATTGGTTCTGCTTCAAGCAGTGAGTTGGACAAGATGAACTCTTGAGGTCCCTTCAAATCCTAATCTTCTGTAGTTTAAATGATGGTCATGTGGCAATGAAGCCTACAGAGTACTTCAATTTTGTGGGAGGCCAAATAATTACAAATTCACCATATTATCTTTTGGTCTGTCAGCAGCTTCCATTGTTTTTATGGAAATCTTGGCAACAATAGCTGCATTCCTCTGAAGATTGGGAATGCAGGTTTACCTCTACCAAGACAAGTCGGTCCAAATGACGAATGCAGTCAACAGTCAGTGCTCTGGGACTGTTAACTGGCACTGAAATATCCCTCCTCTTCCCAGTGCAGAGGATAGTGTGTATAAGGGCAGTACTGAAATCATCTAAAGCAGTGGTTCCCAACCTGTGGTCAGGGAACTCCCAGGGGTCCATGGACATGTTGCAAGGGGTCTGTGGAGCCTGTCCCTACTGCGGCTGGAATCCAGCGACAGCCCTGATGCTCCCCACCAGGGCTGCCTTTCCACTCCCAAGGCCGGATCCTGGCAGTGGAGGCTCCTTGGCAGGGGCAAGGGCAGGGGGCCATAGCTGCTGTGGCTTGGCTCCCCAGCGGTGTGGGCAAAGGTGGCAGCAGTGCCACTCGTCAGCTGTCCCACTGGTACCACCAGAGTGATGTGGGCCAGAGTCTGCACATGTGGGCCAGATTATGTAATCAGCTGGGGGTGGGGGCGGCTGCAATTTTTTTTTTTTTTTTTTTTTTTGTTAAAAAGGGGTCCCCAGCCTGAAAAAGGCTGGGAACCACTGATCTAAAGTCCAAAAGCTCACCCTCCCTCCAGATTCCAGGCAATCTGTTTGTTATAGATTTGAAGGCCCAGTTGTTCACAGCACCATGAAACAGTTTGAGGCTTCTGGATCACTTGTTATCTTGCACCTGCATGATTCAGTATAGCAGACTGAGACTCGTATCATAGATTGACAGATCCAGCCACTGTATTCATAGGTATTCCATTTACCCGCCCACAATCAACTCTCACGCCAGCGATAGATGCCTTGGCTCTGGGAGGGGGAGAGCACTGGGGTTCTCTACACATGCAGGGTCTGTGATTCTTAGAGGACTGAGATTTGCAGAGAACAGAAAGCTGTCAGAGTGGTGTGCTAAGTATTTTTATTGCAGAACAGGAGAAGTAGTCTCTCAGTCCTCGCAGACGACATGGCGTCAATATTTTACCTGAACCAGTAGGGTGAAATATGCTCCTCCTTATTCTGTGAAGAAGTGATTCTACTCTGGTAGCTATCTGTTATTAATTCAATAGATCTAGAAGTATCTTACTTGTTGGGTATATAGAATGACCTAGCAGGCCACCCAAACAGATTGTTTGAGTCACCATGAGTGGTCCCTTTGCCCAGATGTGGCCAAATATGTATTTTAGGTGTGGACGTTTCACCAGACGGACCTAGTTGCAACAAAATACAAGAGAAAGTGTCAGCAGTTCTGCTCCCTATGGGGTCACAGCCTACATTCCATAACAGATGACTTTTTATTTGTGTGGTCGGGCAGGCTCATCTGTCCTTTTACGCCAGTCGGTTTCATTCAGTGGGTATTGCTAAAGGTAAGACAGGACTAGGCCAGCAGCATATACTTATGGGCCCAGCAGCACAGGTTTCCCAGTCTCCTTGGTCTGTCAGCGAAACCTTCACTTTCACTGTCACTAGGGTTGGATCTAATCTCCCAGGGTCACAATTGCATACTCTACTTCTAGCCTACAGTCCTTTCACTAAATGGCATGCATGCTCCACGGACACTAGAGAGCAGGCTTGCTGAAAAGAAGTCCTGCTAAACAGTAGAAATCCTACTACAAGAGCTAAATGGAAACGTTTCTCCACCTGGTGTCACCACTATGGAAGATCACCACCTAGTTCTTCATTTCAGTATGCTCTGGATGCTCTGGACTACTTATTTTACTTGAAAAATACCTTGGTGTTTAGTTTTGTCAAAGTACATCTGGCTGCTATTTCAGTGCTCTATCCTAAAGCAGACTATGTCTCTCTTTTCTCCACTAACATGTCCATAGGTTTCTAAAGAGATTAGTCAAATTTTATGCTCAAGTGCACCATCTCAGGGACTTGTACTCATGGTATTTAGAATGAGTATTGCTAAGACCTGTGGGTCCTCCATTTGAATTATTGGCTATCTGATTGCTGCTGCATTTGTCAATGGAAGTGACATTTTTGTGTCTTTATTTTGGCCAGAAGAGTAGGCATGCTGCAGGAATTAAGGCTGAGACCTACATATGCAACCTTTTTTCAGGAAAAGTTTTATCTGCATCTTCATCCAAAGAATGTCCCAAGGGTGGCTTCCTGTTTCCACATCAAGCAGCCAATTTATTTGCATGTTTTCCATCCAAAACCTTGAGTTTTGGCATTTTACCGGGACAGATCCTGTAGTTTTCGTAAATCATCCCCACTGTTTCTAACAGCAGCAGACAATGTAAGACATCAATTAGTCTCTATCCAGAGAATGTCGTCTTGGATCACATTGTTCATATCCATGTGCTGTGAGTTAGCTAATGTTGCTCTGTCCAACAGTTTTATAGCTCATTTTTCAAGGTCACAATTGGCCTTGGCGGCCTTTTGGAGCAGATTCCAGTGTGAACATTTGTAGGACAGCAGCTTCGTCATTGGTCTATTTGTTTGCTTGCACTATACAGTACTGTGGCTCAAGACTCTGGAGACTATGGCTAAAATGAGCTGAGTTCTCTAATCCAGATTGAAATAACTCCTGCCACCCATCCTACAGCTTGTGAGTCACCAAATGATGAATGCACGTATGCAATTGAAAGAGGAAGAAAACAGTTACAAACCTGTAAGTTGTTCAAGAAGTTTTACATGTGTCCATTCCTCAAACTACCGTCCTTCCCCTCTTCATCAGTTAGGGCAAGAAAGAACTGAAGGGGCTATTAGTGGCCCTGTTCTCATAGCTGCATTCATTGGTATATGACAGCTTGAGCCACCCATTGGATGCAGCTCAGGGAGAGTGTTTCCAGTGGCTATGCTCTGGGTGCACCAGTACCAAGAGTGGAATGGGCATGTGCCTTGAAGAACAACACTTATGGAATTGCTTAGTAACTGTTTGTTTTTTATCTCCATAAGTGCTGGTTTATAAGCTGACCTGGTTTGACAAATGTGGAAGTTGCACTCCCTTCTAAAGAAGATACTTGTACGGCAACATGAGACTGATTTTGGTCTGGTGTGTCTTCCCAAACCTGGGTCCGTCATGGGATTAAGTCAGATAAATTTCAGCCTAATTGGTTTATGGCTACAGGCTCATGAGAATGATGTTGAAATGCAACGACAATGCAAGCCAGCCCAGGTAATCTCTTGCTGTCCTAATGCACAAAGTGTGTTCTTTGCTAGGTGACTGTCAGTCAGCAATAAAAGAAATTTTAAAGGCGTACATGGTCCAGAGACATCTTCACTGAATTCCCTTAAAGAGGTTGGTCAGGAAGAAGGGAGGAAAATCAGCTGTGCTGCTTGCTGTTTTTAATTTTTTTCTTAGGTTTCCTTAACCATATGTAATTAGGAAGAACTCAATTTCCTGCTCTGTGTGAAGCAACGACTGATAGGGTGACGTACCTTTTCTGTGAAAATCAGGATCATGAAGTCTCAGTCACCCTAGAAGAAGAATGTAAGGGAGGCTACATTTATGTAACTTATTTAATTAGCTCCTTTGCATAATTATAAGTAGCCAGTCTCTTAAATTTTAAAATATTGTACACTATCTACTGTTGGCAACAGGTGTCATGTTAATTATCTAAAGGACAGCAATAGGAGACGCTTTCCACAGTGTTCACAGAATCACAGAAACTGGAAGGGACCATAAGAGGTCATCGAATCTGGTCCCCTGCACTCAAGGCAGGACCAAGTAGCCTCTTACCACTATGCGTCGGCGCTGATCTGAGACGGCAGGGTGGGTGTAGGAAAGTTTCACTGAAGTAACAAATGTTTTTCGTTTTCTGTAGTCCATAAGTACAAAAAATCTTCATTAAAAGAGTGTTATGATTTTCTCCTGATTCAATCAAGTTGTTAATTTGTTTTAGGTGATTCAGTCTGGCCAGACCTTGTTCCCGCCCCTCTGAGAAATGTACATTATGTCAGCTGAAAGGCTCCATAACTACCATTGCTGCTCCAGTTAGAGAAGGAGAAGGTGTTAGATGCAGCAGCATTTCTAGTGAGAGAGTGATACCTTGGTGCCCAACAAAATATTCTATAGAGCCTAGGGCAGTTTTTCCTGAAAAGTGGAGGATCCCTGCCCTACGCATCCAGGAGAGGAGCCTAAAGAAATTGTTGGATGGAGTAGGAGGTGGCTTCTGAATAATTCTGTTAGCTTTCAGTTTTGCAAGGCAACAATTAAATAAGTCTCTAGCTATTACGATTGCAAAGAAAACCTTGAATAAGTGACCACCACATTTTGTAGAAACTTGTAGATTCATCAGAAAAGCCAAGAACTCCATAGGCCAAAGACACTGAATTACAACTGTTACCCTCACAGGAACTTTGCACTCGTTGCCACCCTCCCAAGTCAGCACTGAGGTGTGTTGGGAGGGCATTATATGGGATGATTGTCATGATGCTTCCCTCTGTGTGAACAGAGGACCTCATTCATAAGATACATTTAATTGACATTTTGTGGGAGAATATCCCACTTCGTCACACGCTTTGAAGAGGAAGAACTTACAGAAGTGGATGAAAATAAATGCAGGGGAGTGTAAGACACCTTTGGAACTTAACTGACATTAGATCACTGGCTGCTGCTTTCAAACTGAAATCTTTATGCAAATTATTTCCAAATATGCAGATTTCTTATTAAGTAGTTTGCATACAGTGTCACATGTAACTTCCCAAACTTGGCAGCTACTGAATGAGTTAGTCTATATAAATGATAATCTTCAATTTACAGTGGCATGTGTGCTGAAGTCAATATGAGTTTTGTACAGAGATGGAAGATAGAATATAGTATCTGTTAAATGGGTGAGGGAAACCCAAAAGTGGCTGTGTTTTCTTCCCTGCTTCTTTGGTCAGGGGACAAAGGAGCCCAACAATGACACGCTTTTCTTTTTCCTCTTTTGGGCAGCGGCTCTATCCCTCTCCTGTACTCCGCATCTTCTATGCCTGTGAATCTTTTTAAGGTGCTGGAGAGAGTCTCTCATCCTATTCATTTGGCCATAAACCTTGGCACAATGGATAAACATTTCTAATTGATATTTTTCCTAAAATTGATTAGAAGGAAAAGTTATTTCCTCAGGTTTCCAAGTGGACAGAAACAGTAGTAACGGCTGTTTTTCTCAGTAATTTTTTCTGAAACTTGATGATGATGATTTTAAATATCCAAATAGATAACTGTATCTTATGTTAGTGACTCTCATTATAAGGTTTTGGGGTATTTTTTTACAATCATAAAGAAAGGTAAGACTAGAACTTTGCATTACAAAATATGAAATTTTAAATTCTGCAGAAGAATAATCTCTTCTGGGGAATTTGACTAAGATATCAAGTGGAACAGATCTGGCCTGCTGCATGGGTGATTGCTCTCCTTGCGTTAATAAGTTTAATACAATACTAAAATTATATAAATACACAAAATTTGGATTCTTAAAAGTCTAAGCTTTGCCTGGCAATGTCCGTATGGCTGATGGTACCTAAACTTCTGAATATTCTGATTTGTATATTTATATTTTCATTCTTAATGTTACAGTGGTAATTTATTAGAAATATTCATTTGGGATGTATGATGGTATCTAAGTTCAAGATCTTAACAAGATGCCTATGACTAGTCAAGATTTAGTCAGTTGGGAATGCTTAGACCAAGAGGTATTGCTTTGCACCTCATTACAAATATATACATTCCAACACCAGAGAGGCCTTTGTGGTAATCTAGACCAGGGGTGTAAAATTCATTCAATGTGGGGGATACATTGGAAGGCAGGACGCCTATCGTGGGCCATGTGGCCACACGGGTTCTCCAACCCTTTCTCCCTTCCATTTCAGAGTGGTATAGTCTCCTCTTTCCCTTCCCCAATGCCACAGCCTCTCCAACAACTTCCCTTTCCCTGCCCTGTGGGCTCCCCTTCCCCATACTGGCTCCCAGACACCTCCACCCCCCCATTTCCTTACCTCCTGGTGGCAGGCAAAAAAAAAAAAATCTGTCTTGGTCACAGTGAGCCAGGCTGGGGGTGTCTCCCTCCCGGCACACTCATTCAGAATGCTGGCCGTTGATCGTCTTGTTCCCATGTGGGCCCCACCCATTTTTTCCTTTTTTATTTGTGATTCGTTCAATGTGCTGCCAATCAAATTAGTCTACTGCCTTTAAACTGTTGGAGGTGTGGGGAGTGGTGTGGTGGCTCTCCAGTGCTGACCTCGCCTGCTGTGACTGAGACTCTGGTTGGTTGGCAGATTACAGCAGAGCTAAGCTGGGATTGGCTAGAGCACTTCCTTTGTTCCCCTGTGCTGTGACTTGGATCATGTAAGTGAGTGAGTCAGAAGCACCTAGCATGGCTGTGCCAGGAGCCTGTCTTTGGGGTTTGCTGCTGCAGACAGCTTTCAGACACAGCCCAGGCAGTTGCTCTGTGGGCTGGATCAGTGCCCATGGTGGGCCTGAACTGGCCTGTGGGCCATGAGTTTGACAGTCCTGATCTAGAGAGACCTCCAGTACAACTCAGCCCAGAGAATATCCTCAGAATAAGTTCTAGACCAGACCTTTCAGAAGAAACTTCCAATCTTAATTTAAACAGTCAGTGATGGAAAATCCATCACAAACATTGGTAATCTAGTACAGTGGTTAATCATCCTCACAGTCAAAAATGTCTGCCTTATTTCCAGTTTGACTTTCTCTCACTTCACCTTCCAGCCATTGCATTGTCATACTTTTCTCTGGTAGACTGAAGAGCATGTTATTAAAGACTGTAACGGAGTCATCCCTTAACCATCTCTTTGTTAGACTCGTGAAGCTCAGTCTGTTTTATTACTAAAACAGGTTTTCTAATACTTTAATCATTCTTCTGGTTCTTTTCTAAACACTTTCTACTTTATCATCATCCTCGAATTGTGGGCTCCAGAACTGACACAGTCTTCCAGCAATGGTCACACCACTGCCAAATAAAAAGGTATAATAAACTTCTCTACTCCTACTCAAGATTCCCCCATTTATATATCCCAGCAATACTTTGGCTATTTTGGCCACATCATCACATTGGGAGCTCATGTTCGCTCGTTATTCACCAGGACCCCCAAGTCATTTTCAGAGTCACTGCTTTCCAGGAAAGAATCCCCCATCCTGTAGGTATAGCATACATTTTTTGGTTTTAGGTTTCTGTTACCTTTGGGTGGGCTACAGTTTGTCACTGCCCTCTCCAGTGCCTAATAAAACACCATCTCCCATAGAAAAGTACCTGGAGACCCAGAATTCAGTCACTAAAGAGTTTCAGCAAGGATTGCACAGAACCTCTTCACATTCAATATCTAAAACGAACAATTGGAATCAACTTAATTCTTAAATATCAACTTTATATAGACAAAATAATAATGATAGTAGTTTCTAAAGCTTAGGTTGAATTCACCTGAGTCTTAGTTACTGTCTTTGATAACAAGGTTATGGCTATCTGCTACATTGGCCTCCATGGATTGACACACTAGGATCAATTGAGTGAATTTCTGCTGGCCACTTAATCTGTCCTAACAGTGCTCTTCATTTGATGCAGTAACATCACATCAACTACAGGGTATTTCCTGTCAGCATAATGCAGCGAAGACACTGAGGTAAGAGAGCATAAGTAAGTCAATAGGAGATACCTCTGCTACAGTAAGTAGCTTGCAATATCTCTCATTGATCCAGTGTGGCAGTGTAGACTAGACCCAAAAATCTATATATTTGTTAAATCAAAAGCGCTGCCATGGCAGCTTTGCTCCACTTGGCTCTGTAGAAACATAAGGCCAAGAGCTAATCCTACTGGAAGCACACTCATTTGATGATGATTCCTCATTTACAGTTACATTGACATCCATCAGTTAGCCAGTTTTTAATGGGTATCTTTTTATAAGATTTATTTTTAATCAAAATGTCATGGGGCACCAAGTCAAACACCTTAGAGAACTCTATATATTTTATGTCAGCCCTGGAAAAATAGGAAAAATATATCAAGGTCATTTGATAGGTTATGTGTTCCATAAACTTGTGTAATTAACACCAATCAACATGAAACTCCTTTAATTGTTCATTACTATAATACCATATCAGCTGCTCCATTATTTTGCTCAGGATCAATCTCCAGCTGACAGGCCTATAATTACCTGGATCAGCCTGTTTTAAAAGCTGACACAAAATTACCTTTCTTCTAGTCTTCCAAAGACTTATTGAAAACTAACATTAATGGTCAGGTATACTCTTCAGCCAACTTTAAAAAAAAAAATTAGATGCAAGTTATTTGGATCTACTGATTTAAAGATTGTTGCCAAGTTCTGAAGGGGTACCCGTGTTAGTCTAGTTCAGCAAAAGAAGCAAGGAGTCCTGTGTCACTTTTAAAGACTAACCAATTTTATTTATCACAAGAGCTTTCCTAGGAGAAATTCCCACTTCAAAGCATCTGCAAAGTGGGATTTTCCCCCATGAAAGCTCATGCGATAAATTTGTTAGTCTTTAAGTGCCACAGCACTCCTTGCTTGATTTTCAAAGGTTCTTTTTATTTAACATCCTCCAGACATACTAGTGGAGTGGAAAGAGTGTTATCACAATATGATTGGACTATATAATCTATTCTTCCTTTACCATTTTTCTTCTTTTCTTAACTTCTAACTTACATTGATTTCTTTCAATTTTCCTTTTATTGCATTTGTTATATTTTTGTTTTTATAAATGATTCATAAGCATTTAAGATAATTTTTTTCTGAGTTATCAGTGACTTTGAAACAACTCCTGACATTTTTATATTGAGTGTCCTCTCCCTTTGCTCACAGAATTTTTCCAAAATATGATAACTTATTTTAACATTCCACTTGTGAATCCTCCCACCAGATTTCAGCAATACCAGCCAGATCAAATTTGTGCTCATAGATGAGCAATACCAGTTCTTGTTTTGTAACCTAGGCTTCTAAATTTTGTGTATAGGCAACTCATGAATTTATCATCTTCATGTCCTTTGGTTCCCTCAGTAAGTTTGTTGGCAACATTTTAATTTTATGCTGAGTGCTCATATCTTCCCCCTTCCCATATATACAATTATGTATGGAAGTGTGAACTTTTTTAACCTATAAGGAACAAGATAATATAACACAACTACAGACTCCACTGGGAGATGGTGTTTTTTTCTCAAGTGTAAAAGTGCATCAAAGCATTTACTGAGTATCTTTACTTGAACAATTTTGCTGATATGAACAAATGGCATTCGGTACCAAAAGCGGTTGTGCAGGTATTGATACTATAGAGTTAAATGAATGAGGTATACTTCATTTACTTTATGAACTTAAATATGCATAACATTTTTCCTCAAATTAGTATCATTCTGAAATGGAGCTCTTGCTCATCATTCTGTCAACCTATGCTTGTATCAAGCATTAGTAACAAATTAAGGCTCCAAATTGTCCTTTGTATGTTATTCTCAGGTAGAACCTGAGTAACTCCAAATTTGGTTCAAGGTGTTTCTATCTAACCATTCTGCTGGGACAGAGGCAAGCCCTCTTGACTGCAAACTTCCTAAACGTTGTTGCAAATACTCTGCTGTAAACTGCTACCCATTCTAGGGGAATTTGTGCTGTGTGGGAACCCAAGTAATATGTAGCAAAGTGAGAATTAATTTACTTTGGAAATCTATGTTGACTTGAGGGAGGATGTTGTGTAGAGCATATGTCTTTCTAGATGTGCCCTTTCACATATAGAATCTGTCCTAATGGATGTGGTTATTTTTGGAGTGTGAGAAAGGGTGGCACTTTTCTTGTTCCATCTCTAGATCCAATACTTTGTGTGTTTTTGCCTTCTTGAGTGAAGTTAAAGAATTATTTGGCTCTGTGTTATTAAATGTTGTTTTATTACAGGAACATGTCTTCAAAGATTTATAATTTAAAATGGTCTAAATTTCTTAGTCAGAGATTGAATTCCTTTGTAAGGGCTATATATATGCCATTTGATTGTTTTGGTTGTGTTGCTGTTTACTATATGAGCATGAAACAGTCAGTTTTTCAATTAAATTATATTTTTCCAGTGCTTCCCTAATTCAAAACTTCTGAATCCATTTGGTTCTAATTTTTAAGAATTGTTTACTTTTGGACTGAGACCATGGTTGTAAAGTTTTGGTTTGAAAGACAAATTTATGAGCAAGTTATTATGGGTAACTTGAAAAAAGAGCTGAGAATAAGAACCAGCCTTTTTGGCTGTATTACTAGATTATTTGAAATATGACCCAATTAGAGTTACTGTGGGTGTGTGTATTTAAGGAAAGTAAGAGATTCAGTTATATCCAAATGCCTTTCCCAGTTTTTGTTTCATTGGTGGGAGGAGGGGTTCTAAACAGAAGGCTGAACAGTTTGTGAACGAGATCAGCTGTTTTGTGCATAAAAGATTTTCTCTTTAAAAAGGTTCAGCCATAGTTCTGCATTCAAATACTTGCATTTCTTAAAAGTAAATTAAATGATAAAATGGTTGCATGTTTCTATGTTCATCTGAACCCCACAGAGTATATGAAATTTGCTAAGGTCTTTGTAAGGACAAGTAGAGAGGTTTATGTTATCTGCAGGGCCCTATTAAATTCACAGTCCATTTTGGCTAATTTCATCATTGTAGGATTTTTAAAATAGTCAGTTGCTTGGTTTCAGATGGTATCATCTGAAATGTCATGGTGTTGTAACTGGGGGTGAGGCAACTGTTGGAAGTTGCGAGGTTGCCACCCTTACTTCTGGGCTGCTGCAAGTGGGTGTGTTGCCGTCAGAGCTGGCCAGCCAGAGAGTAGCTGCTGCTGGCTGGGCACCTAGCTCTAAAGCCAACAGCAGTGCAGAAGTGAGGATGACAGAGTTTATGAAGGTTAGTCAAAGTGGGGCCTTATCGTCTAGTAAAGCCTGGGAGTTAAGGACGTATGGGGTGAAATCCTGGCCACGTGTAAGATTTGGCCTTTCAGGGGCACTGATCTGGCCCATGGAGCTGCTGCCTGGGCTGTTCCTGGTAGCTCTCTGCAAGCAGCAGTGAACAACAAAGATAGGCTGCTGCTGGCAGACCAGGGAGAAGTGTGCTAGTGGCTCAGAGTCAGGTCATGTGAGCTGGAGCACAGGCGAACATAGAAAGCGCTCCAGCCAATCCCAGATCAGCTCTGCTGCAGGCTACCAACCAATCAGAGTCTCAGTCGCAGCAGGCTGGGCTGTGCTTGCAGAAAGCCACTGTACTGGGCCCCCATCCTAACTGTTCACTGATAGTCAGTCAGCATGATAATCTGATTGATTGCACATTGCAGAGTCACAAATAAGAAAAGGAAAAGTGACTGTAACCCACTTGGGAGCAAACCAATTAAAGGCCAGCTTGGACTCAGCCAACCAAGGCCACCATGCTAAATAACTAACAATGAATGAGTGGGGAGGGGGAAAGGCAGGAGCCCCTCCTGTCTGTGGCGGTGACTGAGACTGATTATCTGCTACCACTCTGTAGGGGAATTGGAAGGAGGCTATTGGGAAGCAGTCAAGCAGGAGAAAGGGGGGGGGGTCTGAGACCTGCACAATAGGAAAAGGGGGGGGGGGGCCAGAGACCCCGCATGGCAAAGGGGAGTCCCACGGGCAGGAAAAAGGGAGGGTGTGAGAGACCCTGTAGGGCGGGGGAGGGGAAAGGGGAGCCCATGCTGCTCTGAATGAGGCAGAGGAAGGGGCTGGGGAGCCCCTGTGGGCACATGGCCTGTGACAGGCGTCCTGCTCTCCAGTGTGGCCCCCCACATTGAATGAATTTGACACCTCTGCTTTAATGGGACTAGCATGTCACCAGTGAATTCTAACCTTTTTTCTGTCCTTGATCCTGTGTGTCCCATATCCTGCTTCTTGTCAGTCAAAAGCAGAGGAACTGTGTACTGTGAAGTTAGAGATGACAAGTGACTATAATCTATTTTTAACAGAAATATTTATCTTCCTTACCTCATGAGTCTTCTAAATGCTAATTAGTCAAAGTTTTAAGGTGCTTTAAAAATATGATAAACATAGTTATTGCTACGTTAAAGATAGTTATCGAAAGGGACCTAGTATTTCTGGCTTTGTGTGTGTCTCTTCTTTTCCATCAACACCAATCACAAATTCCAAGTGCTGCTAATTTGCAATACACATGTCTCAATTTGTTTTCACTGTACTATTTTTAGTACACATTGTCAGCTGAACATGGTAGGGGACATGAAGTAAGAATCTAGATCTGTCAGACTGGACAAGTTGAACAAAGCGCTATTTGTTTTAACTGGCTCATGTTTAAATATGAAAAAGGTCTGAATATATTATCATTCAGGTAAACAGCCATTTTTTCAGTGAGCACATGGAAGGCAACACACTGAATCATTGAAATGCAGGACTGGAGGGACCTTTAAGTCCTTTAATCCAGTCTCCTACACTGAGGGAGGACTAAGTATTTACCTAGAAGATCCCAAACAGGTGTTTGTCTAACCTATTCTTAAAACCTCCAATGACAGATTCCACAACCTGTGCCTAACTGCCCATCCAGTTAGGCAGTTTTTCCTAGTCTTTAACTAAATTTCCCTTGCTGCAATTTAAGCCTGTTATTACTTGTCCTGTCCATGGTGGTTAATGAGAAGAACTTACCACCTTCATCTTTATAATAACCTTTTTACATACTTGAAGACCATTATCATGTCCTCCTTCAGTCTTGTCTTCTCCAGATTTTAAAACTAATCTTAAAATCTGTCTTTGTAGGTCATGTTTTCTAGACCTTTAATAATTGTTGCTCTCCTCTGCACTTTCTCCAGTCCATCCACATCCTGATGCCCTTATATAAATTTAGTACCTACTGAGGCCACAGGGTTTGTGTACTTGTTTTGATCGAAGGAACTTTTATTTGAAAGTTGTTTAAGAAGTATTATAAAGGCATATTGACAGCTCTTTAAATAGGGTGAGCATAATATAGATCAGTGGTTCTTACCTTTTCCAGGCTGGGGACCCCCTTTGTCATGAAAAAAAAATCTATGCCCCACCCCCCTGGCAGCATTTTTATGTTAGTGGTGCGGCCGCAAACCAGCCGCGCTGATGCAGGGCACAATGCGGTGTACGCCAGCAGAATGTGGCCCCCGCCGCTCCGAGGGAACCTCCGCCAGTGGGATCCAGCCCCCGCTGGCAGAATGTGTCCCCCGTCGCTCCAAGGGAGCCTCCACTGGTGGGATCCAGTCCCCGCCGGCAAAATGTGGACCCCACTGCTCTGGGGGAGCCTCTGCCAGTGGGAGCCAGCCCCCGCCGGCAGAATACAGCCCCTGCCGCTAGAGGGGAGCCTTCCTGTCCCTGCCCCTTCCCCTGAATATCCCCCTGCCTGCAGTTATCTGATCCCTGGTTCCCGCCTACCCCTCTCCAGGCCTCTTCCCATGGTCCCCTTACCTGGCTGGAGCTGCTGCACCTGGCCCCCCCCCCCCCCCCCCCGGTTACTCTCCGGAGTCTGGCCTAAGCATCCTCAGGAGGCGGGAGTTTTAAAATCTCCCTGCCTGGGGGAAGCTTTCTGCTGGCTAGAAGCTGGGGGGTCTCAATTGGCTCTGGCGGCATCCGGCCCCAGCTCCTTGCCTGTCCACAGACCCCTTGGAGCCATGCTGCAGCCCCCCAGGGGTCCACGGCCCACAGGTTGGGAACCACTGATGTAGGTATTTATATTAAGACATGCAATATTATGATTACTAGATACTTACAAGATGCTTAATTCTTAATTATATTGCATAAGAAGCATATGACGACAGTAGCTGAACTTTTAAACTATTAACTGTTTAATTGGGGTAGCCATGTTAGTGGGTTGGAACCCATGAAAGCTTAGTCTTTAAGTCTATGTCTACATCGGGGGTGGGGTGGGGCTTGGAAGTCGACTTACCTTGAAGTCGGCTTGAAGTCAACCTTGTTAAGTCTGAACTAGAAACGGTGAAGACGTATCTTGGTTTGCCTTCCCCCTTCTCCCCCACAGTTCCAATCAGGCTCCCGGAGCCTGATCAGGCTCCCGGAGCCTGCAGGCAAGAGACGGGGAGCGAGATCCAGCTCCCACCTCCTGCCACAGGTGGCAGGGGCTTGGCAGTCACTCCAGATGCCCACAGAGAGGGGCTGGTAGCCCCATCAGGCTCTCAACCCCTCTCCATGGGCAGTGGGGGCCGGCAGCCAGTTACCGCAGCCTGCAGAGAAGGGCTGAGAGCCCAGTCTAGACCTAGTCAATATCCCAGGTACATAGCCTGTGAAATTGACTAGGCTCTGAGCATCTGCCCTGCTTGCAGCAGCAAGTGGCTCCGGGACAGAGTGGGCTACCAGTCCTTTGCCACAAGGGGCTTGGGGCCAGATCGGGCTCTGCACCCCCTGTGGCGGGGGTGGGGGCAGGAGCCATCTCCTCAGCTTGCAGCAAGGGGCTGGGGCTCAGATCGGGCTCTTAGCTCCTCGTTGAGCGTGTCAGAAGCCAGCTCCAAGCCCCTGACACCTGTGGTTGGAGGCTGGCAGCTCAGCCCTTTGATCTAAGCCACTGCCATCTGCCATGAGGGGCTGGGAGCCATATCCAGCTCCCAGCCCCTCTCTGCAGGCGACAGTAGCCAACTGCAGGCCCTGCTGTGTGCTGCAAGGATTCTCCTTGTTTTTAAAAAAAAATATTTCACTCTTTCTTTTACAATTTTTAAATCACAGCAAATTTTGCAACTGGAGAGGTCATCGTTTTCTTCACCGTATGAACCCTTAATGTATATTAAGATGAGTTCAGTAAATGAAGACTCTAGAAAGTAAATGTAGCTTCACTTCTGCAATCTTATCCTTAAGTTCTATTTTTGAAAATATTTTTTCCCTTTTCTTCAAGAATTGACTATGCGCAAAATTTAACATTGTAGTGACTTTAGTAAAATATAATTTTTATTACTATTTTTTCATAGTTGCAGAATTTCAAGGTGTCTGAAATTCAGAGAAATCCATCTCCAGCAATCAGTTTTTTCCTATAGAATTCATTTAAAAATGCTAAGTCCAGTGTCTGTGAAATTGCTATTGCTATACATTTGTGAAGCTTGTGGTTTCACAGTTATTGGATTTTAAATTCACTAAATGATCAGATGGCAAGAGGCTGTGTAGAAAATATTTTTTAATTCACATGTATGATGTATTAATCAAGAATAATAGAGATACAGAAAATGAGTCGTGTGACCCTTTCTCCTCACCTCAGAACACCACTAAAGCAGTTTATAAACCCAATGACATATCTTGAATTTTGTACATAGTTAAAATGCTCAATCTGCATGTTTTTACCAAAAGTATATATTTGGATTACTGTTTAGTTAATATGGCTGGCTGGATGCAGTATAGCTATTCAGTTCTAGGTATAACAAATCATAGAACCATAGAGTTGGAAGGGACTCCAAGGATCACTAGTCTAATCTGATGCCAAGATGCAGGATTTGTGTTAGCTATACCATCCCAAACAGATGGCCACCTAGCCTTTTTTTTTGAAAAGCTGCAGTGAAGGACCCTCTATAACTTCAGTTTGTTTTACAAAAGTAGTTGTTCTGAGGGGGTTCTCATTTCATTCATTTCACTGTTTATGAGGGGGTACTCTTGGAAGTATAATGAGTGAGGTTCAGAATCTCGGTGTGTGACAGGCTGCTCCCAGAATCTTGTCTGGTGTGTCACTGTGACCCCTTATCTCCACTCCTGAACCCTGACTTAGCCCGCTTTGCCAGGTGACCACTCGCTCTTGAGTCAGTCCACATCAGCCTCCTGTTTGTAATCAGTCCCAAAAAGTGGGTGTGTGCCCTCTGACCACATATGTGGTGGTCTCCATTTGAGCACCCCCAGTCCTCAGAAACCCCACTGGTAAGTTCTGCCCTACAGGGATTGCTAGGCCCTTCCCCCAATCATTGTTGATTCATAAACCCTTATCTATCCATTTGATGTAGAAATGGATTGGCCCAGCCTTTCTGATTCAAACCCTCGAAAGTCTACACAGCTTTAGGTAAAACAACACTAGTTTATTGATTTTAAGCATGTACATAGCAAATCAATGCACAATCATTTAATAAAGGAATCAGGAGTTGGGATAATTTAGTGAGGGTGGTCCTGCTTTTTTTTTGGCAGGGAGTTGGACTAGATGACCTCATGAAGTCCCTTCTAACTCTATGATTCTGTGAGTTACCACTAGCCAATAAAAGATCTAAAACACATGCTATTCTACAAACACTATTCCAAGATTATTCTTTAATCTATTCTCTTAATTCTTACCCACAATACTTATTATTGGTGTTTTTCAGCCAACTCAGGTCCTCCTGGCCACGTGGATGGGCTCAGTATCTTGTAGTTGCTTCTAAGATGGTGTTTCTCTGGCAATATCCAGCTGCTTGTCTCTCTCTAAGCATCTACATTCCTTTCCTCCTCAGCCTCCTTCCTCCTGGGCTGCGCTGATTTCTTTTTTTCTACCTGAGCTACAAGGCTAAAGTTGCATGTAAACATCCAGCCTCAGAGAAGAAGTCCTGAGGATTTCAGGTATGAACATGCTTCACATCTGTGCACATATAATGCTGCAGGAAACATGATACCAGAACAGTAAGTTGGGACATTCATACGGGAACCTTTCAGGATACATTTTGCAGCAAACTGGTACACACTTACACTGCAAAAGTGAACAGAACAGTTACATAGATCGTAGCCCAGGGGTGCACGGATGTACACCTTGTTATTTGATGTCATTTTTGGCCAAGCTCTTTCCATGGGAAGCAACATGTCAGATGTAATATAATGGTATATTTTTTGGTCACATGTGTAGGTTGTGTACTTAATTTATGCAGTAATGACCTTGAAACAGCAACCTGCACCTTTGACGCACAAGGGTCAACTTCTGCAAATCCTTCTTTATAGAGCTTTGTCACTTTGGAGCATGTTCCTAATGCAGTAACATTTTTGTCTTTAAACTTAACCAACAGTTCTTTTATTTCACATGTCCTGCATTATTTACATTAACCACTGTGGTGGTCCTCAGTTGACTCTGTATTCAACATAATTTTAAATCATGGCTGTATTTGTGACCATCTCCTTCATACCTTTTGACAGATATTTGTCCTCATATACTGTCTTTGTCGATTATCTTATTTATGTCTCTGATCAGTTGGTCTTTGCTGCTTTAGGCTTCATCATGTGGGAGTTGGTCTCTCTGCATCCATTTCCTTCCACTGGCTTCACACAAAAATCCATAATGTATTTTTATTCTAACTAGGAATAAAATCACCACTATTGCCTCCTTATTTATTACCAATACTTTTATTTGCAGAACATTGACAGATTTGAATTTTCAAAGTGATCTTTAATGCCTTTATGTTCTTTAAATTGTTCTCATGATATAACATTCTGAAAGTGTGAATTGGGGATTTTTCATAAAAAGATAAAATATTTAAATGGCTAAGTTGTTTTGTTTCAGCATGTTCTTTTTAAATTATAACTTTTTTGTTCTCTCTTTTTTTTTTTTAAAGCTGTTTTATTCAAAAGTCCAGTAGTGATAGCTTTTTTCTCTTCATGCTTGGGAAGCATAACATAAGTCCTCTTCTGAGCTTTTTTAAATTTAAGTTGCTTGGCAGCATCCACAACTGTATGGTCCCTGGAGGAATTGGAGTCATGTTCAGACTTAGATCTTCAGACTCTGTTTGTCTTGTATGCTCCTTAAAACAAGGCTCAAGAAACCCTGGGTGCCAGGTCACCATGGTGACCAGGGTTTGAAGTTGGTGCCTAGCCCCGCCACAGAATGGCAGTGGCAGAGCAGCCCCTGTTGCCTAAAAACAGAGCTGTGTGTGTCTGTAGCAGCATTTGGTGGATCCAGCGGCATTTTGGTGGTAGTGGGGTGTCCCAGCTAGGCACCTTAGTTTCAAGCTAGGTGCCTAGTTGGGTGGCAATTTTGTTGAGCCCTGCCTCAAACCCACTGTCTAAGGAAGAAAACTGTGGCCTTATTCCTCCTCTTGCATCCTGGTGAGCCTCAGTAAAGATTTGGATAGAAACTGAGGATCCCCTGGTCTTAATGCTTCTCTAAGTGAATGGGGTTGAACAGTAGATGTGCTATATCTTGATTTCAGTAAGGCTTTTGACATGTTCCACATGACATTCTAATAAAAAAAGTGAATGAAATTACAGTGAGGTGGGTGCAAAACTGTTGGAAAAACTGTATTAAAAGAATAATTATTAGTGGTTTGCTGTTAAATTGAGAGAATGTATCTAATGCAGCCCTAGGCGTGGTGCATTTTCATTGATGACTTGGATAATGGAGTAAACAGTTTGGTTATAAAATTTGCAGATGGCACCAAGCTGGGAGTGGTTGCAAGCAGTCTGGAGTTCCAGATGGAAAAAAACATTCAGAACTACAGAATGAAGAATAACTGAATAGGCCATAGTAATGTTGTAAAAGATCTGCAAGTTCTAGTGGATCACAAACTGAATGAGACAACAATGTGATGTGCTGCAGTGATGAAAAAAACCAGTATCATTCTTGAGTGTGTTAAAATCAATGTTGTGTGTAAGACCCAAGAAACAATTGTTCCCTTCTACTTGACATTGAGAAGGTTTCAGGTGGAGTATTATGTAGAGTTTTGGGTACCACGCTGTCCGAAAGGTGTTGAAGAGAAACAAAAAATGATAAAAGGTTTAGAAAAAGTTGACCTATGAGCAAAGGTTTAAAAAAGTAAGGTATATTTAATTTTGAAAAAAGAAGACATAGCCTGCTCTTTGCTGACAGTGAAGTTTGAAATTTTGAAGTTTGAAGTCGGCTGTTTACCTCAGCATTCCACAGCTTGGGTCTCCACTGTCAAAGCAGTACATCTGATAAAAGTGGAGTTGTAATTTGATCTGTTAACACCAGTCCTGTAAGTGGTGTAGCACTGAGATTGAAATCTATAGTTCAAATTTAGGTCCCTGTATCCAGAAGGTAATTCTCATCTTGCTTCTCCAGTTTCTTCAGTCTGTTTCACCACAGCAACATAGCTACTCCCTTGCCTGCAGCCCTGGGAAGTTTTCAGTTAATTCCTCTCTCTACATGCAGTACTGTGCCTCTCTGACCTGCCTGCAGGCAGAGAAACAACAAGGAAAGCTCTTCCTGCCTCTTTTTTTTTTTTTTAAGGGGGTGGGGAGAGTGAGCAGAAGATGACTGCCTACGCACAAGCCCCTGTGCCTGCTATCTGCAGTGCAATGCACTTTAGGAAGTAATGAGAGCAGTGTGGACATGAGACTGGGAGCAAGCAATTTGCTGTGATCATTCGCCTTTGTCTTCTGTAATTAGATAGCCTAAAATTGAATTACAAACCCACCACCAGTGTAGACAAGCCCTGAGAGGGGATCTGATATTAAACCTGCTTAATCTTCAGCAAAGAGGATTCAGGTTAGATATTGGAAAAAAATTGCAACTAGAAATATAGTTAAATACTGTGGTAGACTGCAAGGGAGGTTAAGGAATCCCCATCTTTTGGGAACAGGTAAGACAAAGTGTCAAGGTCTATTTGGTCCTTCCTTACTTGGGGGAGTAGGGGGAGGTGATTGCCAGAGGGCTCTTCCAACTCTGTATTTCTATGATTATATCTCCAGTGTTCTTGTTAAAATAATCCCAGGACTAATTGTCAGTTGCCAGACTAGTTGCACCTCTGTCCCTTATCTAGTATCACTGAAGGTGGCCTGATAACTACGGGTACTTGCATCATAACCTCTCTTCAGGTGAAATTACTTGATTCTTCTACTCTTGGGAGTGCTGTGCTACAATACTCTTGGACTCTACCACACTCACCCAGCAGATTCTACTGGCTTAGACATATTTCTTTACTTCTGAAGTTTGTGACTTGTTGCGAATAGGGTAACGAGGGACAGTTATTACCCCCACAGTATTATGTAGTCTGACAGTAGGAATAAAACATAACATGGCCCAATCACTATTTTTTGTTATTAGGAGTGATAGAATAATTGTTGGGCCAGAAAGGCTATGTCTACGTTAGAAAGCTTAGTTCAGACTTCTTTAGTCTGAACTAAGCAGTTCCAGGTTAGTTCATACTAACCAGGGCTTTGTAGTTCCAATTAGCTGCACTTTCTAGTTTGAACTAGAAAACATGGTTAATTGGAACTAACTGATTAGTTTGAACTTTTTAAGTTCAAACAAAGGCGTCTACAGCAAAAGTTTGAACTAAGCATTAAGTGGGCCTGGACCAACTTAGTCCAGATTAATTTGCTAGTTTAGACATTGCCAAAGACAAGAAGCCTGACATTCTTATAGCTTGGGGGTTAGAGTGCTCACTTAGGATGTTGAAAATACAAGTTCAGTTTACTGCCTCTGTGACTAATTACGTATACAAAGTGGGACAACTTCAACAGGACATAGGGTTGTTTTTTTTTTTTTAATTATACTCTCGTATAGCCCAGTATCTAGGGTATTGTCCTGTTGAAAGACATGCTGAAGTTCAGATGCCTTCTCCACATAAAGCAGAAGGCTGAAAGTGAAGCTGCATCTCCTCGAACAGTGCTCTAACTATGGTGTTAAAAATTATAAACAGGCCACCTCTTCCACCACTATTTCCTCTGTATTTTTTTGTGACTTCAGTCCTAATTCACAGAGGTTTTGTTTGACCCATCTGCAAATTTTATTTGACTTCCTGATTTGCCAGATATTTTTGTTTTGGATCAACCCAAACCAAAAATTAGGGAGTCGGGGATGCAGCTGTCAAGAGCGGTTCTCAGAGAGCAGCAAATCCTTCCAGGGCCATTGCATAGAATAGTAGGATCCAGGGAAAGAGGAATGTGTGTAGCCTTTTTCTTATTTTAAAATCCTTTGTTTCTAATGCGCTTGGTTTTTATTGTTAAGATTATACCATACCATTGTCTCAGTCATCTGATCAACTGTATTAAACACTAATCTGATACTTCCAAAAGGACAACTTTCGAGTGCCATACCCTGTTAGACCTGCAGAGTAATCATGGTTAGTACATGGGGCACTGTAGCCCAAGCGCTGCTCAATAATGGGAAAACTGCCAGATTCAACCTCAGAATAGGTAAAAAGGATGAAGCCTAAAATTTGAATGGGTGTACTCAGTGAGGCCAGAAGAGAGCACAGGTGCAGTTAGCCTTGTAACCATGACAACCCGCATAACATTGGCTCTCTTTGCCAATTTTACCAGCTGCCCCTGCATAAACTGAGGTCCGGGAGATCCTTTCTGTGTACTTGTGGGACCTTTAAAAAGAGACTACTTATTCAAGATGTAGTGTTTGAAATGGCTAGCAATTAAACAAAAGTGATTGGGAAGAAGTGCTATCCTTTTGAAGGAGGGGAGTAAGAGATTGGAAGTGCTACATAAGAGTGCAGAAAAATAAAGGGCAGCAGTGAACATGAATTAATGCAAAGAGACCTGACTATTTTGCTGACTAAAAAAGCAGGCTGGCAAATAAAGCTAGCCAAGAATCTTCCATGTATAGCACAGCAGAGCTGGCAAGATTTTTAGCTTATTTCTTAGAGATTTCAGAAAATAGATATCTACCAAATTGGGTATGAAGAAAGTTTTGAGAACTGTGAAATCCTTTTTTCAGGATTTTTAAGTATCACACTAATTAAAAAACTATGACCAGATACATCCCATCAGTCAATAATACTGTATTAAAGTGCAGACTTAATGTGAGAGGAGTTGAGGTTATGTGCAAATCATTTTATTTTATCTTAACAGAACTCTGATCACTGCATATACTGTTTCTTTAAATAAAAGAAAAATCTGGGGGGAAGTGAATGTATTTGAAAACAATCCATAAAAGTGAGTGGGTATTTCTCTCCAGATCTTTAAAAAGCAAGCTTTGGGCCTAAACTACTTGATACGTTCTCTTAGTAATCTCTATCTACTATTTTCTAAATTACAATGAATGAATCACCAGGAAACTGGATATTTATGGGCACTATATTGTTCCATAATCTGATTCTTTTGTTTGACTTTATTCTTGGATATTATTGGAATTCTGCCTTTTACTTTAGATTCTGTGAATTTTCTCTTACTACTTTATGCAGGTTTCTAGTTGAGCCACTTTTTTTTCAGAGGGAATGTAAGAGGGTTGCACTCACTTCTTGTGAGCTCTCCTTGTCTGAGTGCATGTGCCTGTGCACAGTCTGTGGTGGGTCTTTGGTGACTCAGTGGAGTCACACAGTCTATATGTGAAATAAAAACCCTTTCTAGGGAAATGGTTGGGGGCCATCCCAATACCTCTCAATCGACCGTTCTTTCCCTGTAGCCCTCCTTAGGCTCAGGCCCTGACTTAATCATTGCCTTTAAAATGGCCTTGGCCCTAGTATTGAGCCATACTCAGTACTCCCCGCCTAGAGGCAATGTCCTCATCTTCCCTAGGTCTTCTAGGTCTTGCCTTTAGCTAAGCCACTAAAAGAGTTCAGTTCACTTTCTGGGCTGCAATAATGTCCAGGCCATTTTCCCAGTGGCTGGTGGACGGATACAGGCCTGCCCTCTCTTTTGTGTCCGAGCACAGGGACCTTGAAGTGAGTAGATATCCACCTTGTCCCTTTATCTAAGTTGCATTGCTGCTGTGATCCCTGACTACTTCTCCACAGCCCCAGCGCATATTTCACACTTACCTTAATGCCTTTTCATGGTTGAATCCCAGCCGCTAGTCCAAGCTCCTCCTTGCTCCTGCTCGTCTCATTGCTCTAGTAGTTCTGTCAGCTGTCATGGCATAGCTTTCATGCTCCATCTCCCTCTGGACCTGCAGCTCTTCATACACTAGCCAACTGGGCCCTGATTGGCTGCACTCTGCAGCCCCTTTCTAATTGGCTGCCTTCTGCATAGCTGCTTTAGAAAGCTTGGAGGCTCCTTGCCGTTACTGTTCTCTGGAGTGAGGTGTGACAGGGCCGCAAGGCTTCTAGCAGGGGGCTTCACAACCTAGTCCATCGTCTCACAGGGATAGTACAGCACTTCTGCTTCTGGGCGCTTTTTTTTTTTTTTTTTTTTTTTTTTTTTTTTTTTAAACACAGTACTATCTAAGATTTGGAGGGAAACAATTAATGGTGGCTGCTAGGTTATCTCCTCTAAATTTGTGATCACAAACCTGGCCTGTGATCCACAACATTTTTTTCTTTTTGCTTTTATAGTTGCCTGATGTAAAACTGTATTTTGGTTTAAAATGTAGCAAAGCTTTTCATGAGAATGTTGACTTCAGGGTACTAGGACAATTTTAATTAGCCTTTGTAAGCCTTGTTTATTGATTGTAAAACAAACAAGTAGTCTTGTGGCACTTTTGAAGACTGACAGATTTATTTTTTGCATGAGCTTTCATGGGCAAAGTCCCACTTTGTCAGATGACAGAAGGTAGAGGAATCTTGGGAGAGCAGGGAACTTTACAGTATGTGAGAGAAAGATAACTCCTGTGATTACATTTCACTGCATCAAGTCAGATTACTTCAAGCAAATCAAACAGCTTGCATAGATTTGAACAGAGTGTAACAACATGTCAGGAGTGGTGAGGCTGAGAGAGGTGAGAATCACTGTAATGAAAAACAAACAAATCTGACCTGACGCAGTGAAATGCAATCACAGGGTTTATCTTTTCCTCACATATTGTGGGGTTTTTTCTGGGGGGTGGGGTGGGGGGATTTTTTCTCCATTTCCTGAACTCTGATGAAGTGGGACTTCGCCTACAGAAGCTCATGCAAAAAACAAATTCATTAGTCTTTAAAAGTGCCACAGGACTTCTTGTTTTACTTAACTAGACTAACACAGATATTCCTTTGGATTTGGTTTACCTATTGGTTAATCATAAAAGTATTGCGCTGTATTGTAACTACTAGAAATTTTTCATGATTTGAGACGAAAAGTCTCACAAAGCTTCTCATTGTTGAACAGCTTGTCAAAATGTTTGGACCAAGTTTAAATGCTTAGTAGTATTTTGTGAAAATCAATATAATGAAGTATATGGAACAGAAGATTCTGTATAGGTCAGAATATTTTTTTGTTGCATATCTCAGTTTTGCATTTTTTCTTATTCATGGTTTTTAATTTGGTGATTGTGGTACTTCTTTGCCATGGAAAAACCATTAACTCTTCCATGTCTGACAGAGTTTGTCTGGTTATTTCTTGATATGCTTTTTATTTCCTCTCTCCCCATCACCAGTAATCTTTGTATGCTAAAAATATTCTGTATTTCCAATTACCGATAGTCATACTTGCCTGATGACCTGAAAGGCTTCAGTTTATCTCTGTTGTTTTCTTTAAGTTTATCTAGTTTTTTTTCCTGTTTTTCCCTTTATCTTTATACAGATAATTTTCTCAATCTCACTAGATCAAAGGGTCACAGTGAAAATACATTCATATATGGAGAAAAGAATTCTTATCTATGTTGAAAAACTGAGTTGATGTTAGCAAATGTAATTTACTCTTACTTATGGTCTTCATTTACTTGCTGTATTTCTTTTATCTTGTAAAGTGAAAACAGAGTCGTCAGTGTTTGATCAAGCACTCATGCATAGCAGAGTTCAAGGAGTCACTTCTTATATAAGGTGTTGTAGAGAAGCAATTGTTGTTTTAGCAAAGGAAGCAATTTTCATTATTTCCCTTTCTCTTCAGACTATGTCAGGTTCTAATAAGGTTCTGGATCTGGTCAGTTGGGAAAGTCTTTCATTGAGTGAGAGACAGTCTTCATCTCCTTTGGGTTCGTTGACTTCTTCCATGAGTCCTGTAAAACTAATTATGGAGATGGGCTAGACAGCTGAGAACTCAATTTTAAATTCATCATTCTTTCAGCTGTCTCAAATCATAGTATCATATCACTCTTTGGTGACTAATGCTCTTACTGATAAGTCAAGTGGGACATAGATAAAACTCCTTGTATCTTTTATCTTAGATACCTTTAATGACAATGGTAAATGCGTTTTACAGTTATGTGTTTCGCAGGTGAGCAGCTCTTAGTACTGAAATAACACATTCAGGACTATTTAGAAATGTTGGACATACACAACTTCATGGGCCAGATCCAGTACATCAAAGGGTGCTGTGGGAGTTGGCTGATGTGATTTCAGAGTTGGCCATTATCTCTGAAAACTCATGGTGACTGGGGGAGATCCTGAACAATTGAAAAAAGACGTATTATGCCCAGATTCAAAAAAGAGAAGGAGGCAGCGCTGGGAACTACATAACTTCAACTTTTCCTCAGTCATAGGAAAAATTATGGAGCAGGTGGGTTCTAAATGAATCCATTTAGATGCATTTTGAAGCGGAGAATGTGATGAGGAGCAGTCAGCATGGATGCATTGAGGGCAAGTCCTGTTTGAACAATCTGATTTGCCTTCTGTGATGAAATGACTAACTCAGTGGATGTGGGGAAACCAGTGGACATGATATACCTTGACTTTAGCAAAACTTTTGATATGAACAATATTCTTATCAGCAAATTAAAGCCCAGTATGGGTTGGATGAATGAACTATAAGATCAATACAAAGCCATCTAGTTTGTTGGACTCAATGGGTAGTGATCAATGGCTCTGTTTCTAGTCGGCAGCTGGTAAAGAGTGGAGTGACCCAGAGGAAGTGCTGGGGCTGGTTTTATTAAACTTCTTCATTAAAGATCTGGAAGGTGGGTGGATTTTACCCTAACAAATTTGCATCTGCCCCAAAGCTGGAGTGAGTGGTAGTGCACTGAAGGGCAGGAATAGGATGCAGAGTGGTCTAGACAAATTAGAGGATTGGGCCAAAAGAAAGCAGATGAGGTTCATCAAGGACAAATGCAGACTCCTTCACTTAGGATGGAAGAATCGCATGAACTAATGCAGACTGGGGATCAAGTGGCTAGGCAGCAGTTCTGCAGAAAATGACATGAGTTACCATGGACAAGAAGCTGTGCATCTATTGTCAAAAAGGCCAACGGCATATTGAGCTGCATTAGTAGACGCATTGCCAGCAGATTGAAGGCAATGATTATTCTAATCTATTTGGCACTGGTGAGGCTTCGTTTGGAGGAGTGTGTCTAGTTTAGGGCCCCTGACTAAGAAAGGATGTGGATAAATTGGAAGGAGTCCAGTGGATGGAAACAAAAATGATTGGGGAGTTGGGGCACATGACTTATGAGGAGAGACTGAAAGAACTGTGCTTGTTTAGCCTGCAGAAGAGAAGAATGAGGAAGGATTTGACAGCAGCCTTTAGCTACCTGGAAATGGATTCCAGGGATGATGGCAGTAGGTGGTTCTCATAGCGGGTTCTCGCTCAGATTAGTGGTCTCAAGTTGCAGTGGGGAAGAACTAGTTTGGGTATTAGGAAATTTTTTTTTCACTAGGAGGATGGTGAAGCACTGGAATGATTACCTAGGGGATGGTGGTGTCTTCATTTTTAGAAATTTTTAAAATGTGGATTGGCAGTCTTGACTGGGATGATTTAGTTGTTTGGTTCTGCTTTTAGCAGGAAGTTGGATTAGATGATATTCATAGCTTGTCATTATGAACACTTGGTTTCATGGATAGCCAATTCACTGCTTTGCTTGGTTGAGTAACAACATCTTGCTATTCTGAGTGAAACCCTGGTGTGTCACAGGACGCCATTTGATTTCTGACATGCATTCACAATTTAAAAATCTTCCCTAGATTAGAGTCCAAGGGACAGCTTCAGGCCAATAATCCTTTTTGGTTTCATTTCTGGATGCTTATACTGATGCCTTCCTGCACCTTTGTGATGCCTTTTGCAACTCTGTGGATGTGTCCTCAGAAAATCTTGGTGCATTCTGTATATGGTTTGGAAATGAAGTCTCACAAGCTGGGTATTGTTCTGAAAGGTGACGATGGCTGCATTAGCAGACTCTCTCATTCAAGGACACTCACAGACCTTCTTAAACCCAGTGACTATATTAACCATCCTCTTTCAGGCTCAATGGACCAGTTTCACCTGTCTTTTTCTGTGGTGTCTAATTCTCCACTCAACCAATAAGAATTACATTGTCCTATATAGAACTCCAAGCCTGAAATATGCAGATGTCAGAAGACAACTTCTTTACTAGATACACCTACAACCTAACTGGAGTTTGTGATGATAAAACTGATCAATATTAATATATTTAATACAAATAGAATCCCATTTAAGATTTTGATAGCTTGCTTGTGGGTACCACTAAACATGAACAGTGTAAACACTGTAGCACTTTTTCAGTGCTACAATAAAGAGTTTCCTATTGTAACTGTTCTGTTTTTAACAGTCTGTATCAACTACTAATCTGCTAAATACAGGAACATGCAAAGCCCATACTGAACCAATCATGTTTTATTTGCAGAAAAAATGATCTCTGAAGGATTTCTGATTCTGTTCAGAAAATCAGTTATTAGCAAAATTTGTGTTCTTAAATAAAAAAAAGAGAAAAGAAAAAAAATCCCTGCTTGTGGATAGAAGTAAATGTCAGACTATAAATAGGACACTCTTCATAATGAGAGAGAACGAGTGTGACTTCTCTGATCAAATATGTTATAAAAAGTATAATTTTTCTTTTAATTCACTCCTGTATGCTCATGTAAGACAAAGATTCTAGAAGAGCAGCCTTACATTTAATATGTGCAATAAACCTGGTTGGTTTGGTTTTGCTAATACTGAAAATGCTCTTAACAAACAGACTTCAGTAATTAATCTATCTTCCTTTCAGCAGAGCTTTAAATCATGTTGTTATTCCATAGTTGATTTGGTGATATTTAGTCACCAGTCTCTTCAGCTCTCTCATTGGCTATGCCTTAGCTTTTATAGTGAAGTTGACTTCATTAAATCAACTTAATAAAGTCTACGTAAAGTTGACTTTAAGTAGACCTTATTAAGTCGACTTAGTGAGTCCACACTGCATTCAGTCGACTTTATAAAGTCGACTTAAGCTGGGGGACCCATTTAAAGCCGACTTTAAATGGATCCTCTGGGTTAAGTCAGCTTTATAAAGTTGACTTACATGGCCACACTGCACTAAGTCAACTTTATTAAGTCATTTTTAATGTCTACATTGTGTTAAGTCGACTTAACCCCTAAAGTCGACTTTAAGGGCAGGAGTTAAGTCGACCTAAGGAAGCTCTTAAGTTGACTTAATCAACTTCAAATGTGGACATGGCTTTGCTTAAGTTGACTTAAGCCCATAGTGTAGACATAGCCAGTATGTTTTTTATCTGTATTTCAACCATTAAAGAAAGACTTTTGAATTAGTATGTTTAACTATGTCAGCACCTCTATTATAAAGTCTCATTTCCCCAAGTGAGAAGTCACCTGTATAGAATTTACCTGTAGGAATTTTGTTCAAGTTATGATCAATCTTGAAATTAGACATTCCAAAGGGGTAGTCATGTTAGTCTAGTTCAGCAAAAAAACCCAAGGAGTCCTGTGGCTCTTAGTGTTTAAGTGCCACAGGACTCCTTTGTTTGTTCTTCAGATTGTAGTTCATATGCTTATTTCAAAACAATTATTTCAGGCTTGTGTTTTTTTTTTTTCTTTTTCTTTTAAGGGGGATGGGAGATGAAGGAGAATACCAACTGAACAGGTCTTGGTGCATACATACTCACTTTACTACCCAAAAATAGTCAGGGAAGTTTCCTAATCACTCAGCGCAGATCTGCATAACATGTACTGCTATTAAATTTTTAAATTACTAATTAAGAAGTTTATTAGTATTTTTAACATCAGTGTAATAAGTGTGAACATGTTCCTGAATTGTTTTAAGTTTCCAATTATACATGGCATGTGATTTAGGTGCATTATGTTGTATGTTAGCTTTACTTAAAAAGACGTTTATTCTCCAAAGCTTCTCCACAACTAAATGTTCATAGAGATTTATCTAGGTTGAAGCATTGAATCATGTATTAGGTATATTTTAGAATTTTTAATGAAAATCATATTCTTTGATGCATGGGATTAAGAGAAGAATGCTGGTTAGAAGCTCATTCTGTGGCCTAACACTGTTAAATAGATGTAGCTAAAAATGTCATTGAAAAAGAGCAACATGATGGGAGAGAGAAAAAGTAAAGATGAGACAGGATAAAGGAATCAACTATCTATTCCCCAGGCATTCCTCAGTTTCTATCCAACTCTTGGCATATAACATTTCTTAAAGTACAGGAGATCATCAGTATCTGGATCTGCACAGATAATACAATCAGAAAACAAAATTGTCAAAAACTATGTGTTGTATGATATTGTGGTCACAGATCCATATTGTAGAAGGCTATCTAACTATGATGGTATTCACAAGGATGGTTGAAAGCTGCAAATAATTTTTTGTAAAAATGGAAATGTAGTTCTGCCAAGTTCAGTATGTAGTCAAATGCATGCTATTTAGCTGTGTGATATGTGGAAGAAACATCTTTAGGACAAGTCAGTTCATTTGTATCTGTAACAGGATGTATGCACACTCTGATGTAGCAATACAAGCTGTACAGATGTGCAAGGCAGGGGATTTGGGAAATTTTTTGACTGCTGCAAATGAATGAAGTAGGCTACGTGCACATCAAAACCAGTTCAGTCGGTAGTCTGCTTTATTCCCCAATCTCATTTAAAAAACAAAATCACAAACTGGCAGTGTCTCATTTAAAAATGAATGTGTTTCCTGGTCCCCAAGAGTTGCATGTGATTTCCACAAATCTTCAAATATCTCATGTGAGCCAAACCTCAAATTTTGTAATATCTGTGCCTGTCTCTATGGGTTGAGCCACAGTGAAAAAGTTCTGTCACTCTCCACCAAACAAGGAGTCCCTTCTGAGGTGGATGAATGGTTACTTCACAGCCCTGAGTTATTAGCCAATACTCAGAGCCTTGCAGAAATTGAATTCAGTGTGATTATTCACAAGGTGTGTCTTCATTGAAGGTAATTTGGGTTCTTAGAAATTATAGCAACACATATGAGTGAGTGCTTCTTGGGTAAGGACACACTAACTTGGGTATGGGTTTACAAATTTCTTGCTTACACACAGGAATGGCTAACCAAGGTCCTCAGTGCTTATCACTTCATTTAACTATAGCGAAGAGTCATAGATTTCAAGATCAGAAGAGTCCATATGGTCATCTAGTCTGACCTGCTGCACATCGCAGGCCATAGAACCTCACCCACACCTGTAACAGAATATGTGGCTGAGTTACTGAAGTCCTCAAATTGTGATTTAAAGAATTCAGGTTATAGTTCCACCATTTACGCTGATTTAAATCTGCAGGTGACCCCTGCCATATGCTTCAGAGGAAGAAAACATACTACAGTCTTAACTACTAAACCCTGTAGTCAGTGTTTTGCAGGGTCATGTGGTTGAAGTATAAAGATATTCTTAATAGTGTTTATTCCACTGCATTTTCTGTCAGCCTTACCATAACTTACTTAATAATTGATCAGTGATAATGTTAAATTGCTAGGTTTTATTAAAGTGTGCAAATCTATAGTGGCCATTTTTTTAACTGAATATCTATTCTATTTTATTGATGTTTTATTATATTAAAACTGAGGAGTGACACTGCCCCGAAAATGACCTGGCCACAGCCCTGGCCCCCACTCCCTGGGCCCAATTCGGTGCCTGTTCCCTATCTGGTCCCGGGACCCTGAGCAGGGCCCTGATTGGGCTCCTGCTGCCCGCAGCCTGGCTCTGGATCTCCAGCCAGGGATGGGGCCAGATGGGCTGCTGCCGCCATGGGGCACTGGTGCTGGGACTTGGGGCACGTGCTTCCCCCCATGCCACGTGCCAGTAACGCCACTGTTAAAAATTGTTCTAAAATTAACATCACTCTTGTCTTCTCAAGTCATCATACTACCTGAATATCCTTTGTTTGCTTTTTCATCTTTTTTTAAAACCTCTAGATGTATTCCAGAAAATTGAGATACTTAGGATGCAAAGAAGATGGATTTCATATTCGAATGCTTGCGTATGTAGGTGTCTGAGTCTTGTGCACTGGTGCTGGAGAGTTTTTCCCTAGCCATACTATAGAAATGGCCCTACCCACATTCAAGCTCCTCATGATCTGCCCTGGGAATATAAAGGGCAGAGCAAGCCCATACCTTCAGTTCCTTCTTCTTGTTGTTGATAGTCAGAACATACTTTGTTCCACATGAACAAAGTTCTTGCTTTTATGATTTTTTCTTACTACCAGTAGTCTTTTGTCAATGGATGTTAGTTTTCTGTTATTTCTTATTTTCTTTTGGGTTTTTTTTGCCTTTCAGGTGGTCCTCTACCCATGCTTAGATCCATAAAATTCAAACTGTACTTAACTTCCTGAAAGCCCATGCCAGCCAGTTGGTTATCTTCACACTCATAGTCTCAGATGCTTGGATGAGTGCCATGTAAGGTCGCCCTCCTCTGGGGTATGAAGATCAAGACAAAGCAACCCTAGGAAGAGTGCCTTTGTTGGTTCAGGATCACTCCGAAGATTATGTACATAGAATTTTAGAATTACCATATATACTCACATGTAAGCTGATCTGTGTATAAGCTGTCCCTTGGTTATAAACCCCCCAAATTGGAAAACACGCATGACCCATGTATCATCCCACCTTTGCATCCCCAACCCCCTTCCTTAACCCCCCTGCCCTGCGCTGTAGGCTTTGCTGCATCCCAGACCACCTTAACTCCCCCCTGCTCTGCACCGCAGGCTTCTGCTGCATCCACACCCCACTTCCATAATCCTCCCTGCCCTGCGCTGCCGGCTTCTGCCACATCCCCGACCCTCTTCCCTCCCCCACCCCCAGCTGCTGGTTTCTGCAGCATATCCTGCCCCCTTTTAGCCTCCCTGCCGCCAGCTTTGTCACATCCCTGACCCCCTTCCTTAATTACCTTGCACTGCACCCCAGGCTTCTGCAACATCTCTGACCCCCCTTTTTGATCCCCACACCCTGCGCTGCTGGCTTTCCCTGAGTTCCCGAACCCTCTTGTATGCTGTTGCCCCTTCCCCTAAGCCCTCGACCCCCTCCCCAAACCTCCCATGCTGCTGCTAGCTTTCTTTGAGTCCACAACCCCTCCCCCTGCCCTGACACTGGCTCCCCTGGGCTGACTACCCCACCTGGGGCCCCCTTACGAACTGCTCCAGAGGCCATGCCACATGCTGGGGCTCCTGCCCTGAGAGACCGTGAGATGTCATCAAGTCCTGTCCTCTGCATGCATGGCAAAACCACGTACTCTCTTAAACCATCCCTGGCGGGTGCTTGTCTAAACTACTTTTAATAACTTATGATGGAGACTCCACAACCTGCCTAGACAACTTATTCCAGTGGCTAATCACCCTGACAGTTAGGAATTTTTTTCCTAATGTTCAACCTACACCTTCCTTACTGTAATTTAAGCCCATTGCTTCTTGGCCTATTATCAGCATATAAGGAGAACAGTTTTCCCCCTTCTGGTGACAACATTATAGGTATTTGAAAATTGCTATTGTGTCCTCTCTGTCTTCTCTTTTCCAGACTAAACAAAACCAACTCTTTCAGTCTTCCCTTATAAGTCAAGTGTTCCAGATCTCTACTCATTTGTGTTGCTCTTTTCTGAACTTTCTCAAATTTGTCCATCTTTCCTGAAATGAGGTGCCTAGAACTGGACACCATACTCAAATTGAGGCCTAATCAGGGCTGAGTAAAGCAGAAAAATTACTTCTTGTATTTTACTTACAGTACTCCTGTTAATACCTCCCAGAATGGTGTTTGCTTATTTTGCAGTAGCGTTACACTATTGATTGATATGTAGCTTGTGTTCTGCTATTATACCCAGATCCATTTCCACAATACTTCTTCCTAGGCAGTCTTTGCCCAGTTTGTATATGTGCAGTGGATTGTTCTTTCTTAAGTAGAGCCCTGCAGATCTGCAGGCATCTGCTTCGGATCCACGGGTATCCGCATCCACAGATGCAGGTACAGATAAGGACAGAGCCATTGCTGTGGATTGACCTGCGGACGCGGATTCTTTTAGCCCAGGGTGCGATCCATTGCTGCAGCTGCTTCTATGATCTGTGTCAGCAGCACACAGGGGAACAAGAAAACACTCCAGCCAATCCCAGCTCAGCTCTGTTGTAGTCTGCTAACCAATCAGAGTCTCAGTCACAGCAGGCTGGGGTTAGGAGAGTCACCATGGTCAGTCAGTCAGCATGCTGCCCTTTGATTGGCTCATTTCCCATAACTTCTCTGTCCAATTCTTCCTTTTCTTGTTTGCCATTCACACCTGAGCTGTCAATTGGAGATTTCATTGTTGGTCAAGGAAATCTGACTGACAGCAAGCGTGCAAACTGCAAACAAGAAAAGGAAAAAGTGAGCAGGATCCATGTGGTGAATTGGCCAATCAAAAGCTAAAATGCTGATTCTGAGCCCAAGCTCGGTTGCACATGTGGTTATGGATATAGATAAAACATGGCATTGTGGACTGTATAGATATTGTCACTGAGCGGATGTGGATTGGATGCAGCTCCACATTTTTGTATTTGTGCAGGGCTCTGTTCCTAAGTGGAGTACTTTTCTATATTGAATTTTATTCCACTTTCCTCAGACCATTTCACCAGTTTGTCCAAATCATTTTGAATTGTGATCCTATTCTCCAAAGTACTTGCAACCAGTCCCAGTTTGGTATCATCATTTCCTCACACACATTGGAATTATCATTGGCTTCCAGCGCAAAGAAGCTGAGGAAGGGGATGAGGCTTTGTCCTTTTTACCCTTGGCTGAGAGCATGAAGTACTTGGAGATGGGTAGAGTTGCTCCTGCAAATGTCAGTGGGGAATATCCTTTGCCACCAGTGCACAAATAGTCCACAAACACCTACAGTCTAAGGCTGTATTCACACAGCACTTTTGTTTTGGAACAACCTCATTGTTTTGAAACAAAAAAAAAATGTTCACACGACGCACCGTTGTTTCGAAACAAGGGCGTTGTTTCGAAACAAGTTAAACCCCATTTGGGGGTGAAACAACTCGTGTGAACATGTTGTTTCGGAACAAGGTGTTCTGAAACAACAGGTCAAGGGCTGTCCCCTCAGCACCCTGGCCAGGGAACGTTCAGTGCTGAGGGGTGTCCCCTGGCCAGCGCCTGCAAAGGGGGGCTGCAGGCACCGGCGGGGTTTAGCGCTGCCCAGCCCTGCTCCCCACCGGTGCCTGCAAAGGGGGGCTGCAGGCACCGGCGGGGAGCAGCGCTGGGATGCGCTGAACCCCGCTGGTGCCCGCAGCCCGGCTGTGCAGGCACCGGCGGGGAGCAGCGCTGGGCTGCGCTGAACCTGGCTGGTGCCCGCAGCCCCCTGAGGAAGCAAAATAGCAGGTTCACAGTGTGAACCTGCTATTTCGTTTCCTGCCTTTTTCCTTATTTTGAAATAACTATTTAATTCGAAATGTTATTTTGAAATAAGGCGTTATTTCAAAACAAGTTGTTTCGACACAGCTTGTTTTGAAATAACCATCTGTGTGTGAATACAGCCTAAGAGACGTATGCAACACATCTAAAAGAATATTACTACAAGCATGTAATTGGTTTTCTTTTATTCCCAAGTGTCTCAGTCAAGTACTGTAATTTTATTTTGTTATGGAATCTGAGAATTTTCACATTCCTTATTGTGGCAAGCTTACATTTCAGTTGGTACTGTGGTAGCTGAGGTATTGTTATATGCCAAAAGGACTGTTCCATTCATTACTCAATAAGTATTTATTTTATGCAGCTTAATGATAAAAATAGCTCTTTACAATTCTTCTTTAAAAGATGTCAGGGTTTCTGATCAATAGTTTAACTCAGTTTGTGATTCAAAAACTGTGTGCATTATTTTGGTGGCATGAGGAATAATGGGTACAATTAAAATTTCTTCTGAGCAATTGTGCATGTGATTTATGGCACTGAAACATTTTGCCACTGAATTTATTCTTTAGAGCAAATACAGAATGTTACATGCATCTTTTCCTCCTCTGTTTTAGCCCTTTGCTTTTATTTTTGTTAATATTAAGATTATGATAATTTGAATATATATAAAGTTCTTTAATTGGTGCTTGGAAACACTGTCTTCAAGTTACTTTATGGAAAGTGTGCTTGTGTAAAATGGGGGCTACTGCACGTATATATATGATGAAGATAAAGTTCTTTGTTTCCTTCAAGCTAAAAGAAAACTTTTGCAATATTATTGAAGGCACAATATACCCAGAGCTGTAAATGAAAAATTATTTGGAGCAAAATAGAAATATTTGCTGAAATAGATTAACACAGCTACCGCTTTGGAATTTATTTCTATCAAATGTCTGTGGCCTGAGTGCATCTGCCTACATTTCTTGAAATGGTGTTGGCTTTTTCAGACATGAGTGCTGTATGCACCCTCCACCTCTTTCGGGAGTGTGGGAGGGGTAGGGGGGAGAATCAAGCCATGTTTTTTAATTTTGTGGTCATGACAACATAAAACCCATGGGTGGAGATGAGAGAGGCTAAGAAGCAGCCCCTCCCTGCAGTGCTGAACTGTTCTTCTTGAATAGCTTTTACTAACAGCACTGAGATGCTCTGCTTTGCACTGGTGTTATCAACAAAGATTGGCACCATGCAATGCCATGTCAGTGTTAATTTTCCAGGCAGCATCTCTGGAAACAAGAGGGTGGTGTGTACATTGTTGGAGGTGGCTCTTTTCAGTGGAGGTGGATGTTGGACAGACCCCACCCACTGGCAGCATTGAAAGCTTGGAACTTTGCAGGCGGGCAGTGAGTTCCTGACCCACCTTCCCCAGGGTGGACTCTCACTTGAAGGCTGTGAGAGACAAGGACAGAGAGATGAGTTTCTGAGAGGAGCCATCAGCAAGAGTTTATAGCTGTACTCTGAGACCACCAAAACAACAGTTGTGAGAACTCCTGGTTTAGACAGTACTAACACCTACTGCTGTGTAGGGGAATGGACTAATCAGTGGTGCTCAGCCCTTTTAGTTTTGCAACACAGTTGACAGCCCTCCTAACTGTGCTCAACACAGGACCCAGGGGCTTCTTTCTGTTGCTGGCACTTTTGACAGCAGCTGGAAGAAAAATGGCCCCCACCTCTGGTGGGGAGGGGAAGGGAAACTACAACCACAGGATGTTTGGCAGTAGCTCTTAAAAACGCAGTCCCTTCCACTGCAAAATACAACTGATGCCGGCAAACTTGGCAGTGGCACAGAATCCCTTGCCCAGGCAGCAACCTATTTTTGCGACTTGTTGCAAATCAGCACACCACCAAAACACATACCATGCTGCCAGAAGAAAACCCCACAAGAGTTTCGTTTGGTGATGGTGTTTCTTTTGGTGGTGGTTTGACTTGCGGCAACATGCTCGGCCACCATGCTGCAGCACGCTTTTGTGTTGTGACATGGCGGCTCTGGATACTTCTGGTTCTTTCTTAATGTTCAGGAAAGGCACAGACAAGTAGAGGTAAATGGCAAGCTAGGCAGTAGTGACCATGACATGGTTGAGTTCAGGATCCGGATTGAAGGAAGGAAGGAAAGAAGCAAAACAAAAACCCTGGAATTCAAAAAAGCAGATTTTGGCTCCCTCAGGGAACTGATGGGCAGGATCTCTTGGGAAGCTAATCTGAAGGGGAAAGGAATCCAAGAGAGTTGGTTATATTTTAAAGAAACCCTGCCAAGGGGAACAGGAAGTTGCCATTCCAGTTAGGAGAAAGAACAAACATGTGAGGCAGCCAGAATGGCTTAGCAGAGACCTCTGCTCTGAGCTTAAACATAAAAAGGAAGCTTACAGGAAGTGGAAGCTTGGTCAGATGACCAAGGAGGCATATAAAGACATTGCTAGGGATTGCAGGGATAAAATCATAAAGGCCAAAGGGCAAATGGAGTTGCGGCTAGTGAGGGATGTAAAGGATAACAAGAAGAGGTTCTACAAGTATGTTAGTAACAAGAAGAGGATCAGGGATGGTGTAGGTCCCTTACTGAATGAGGCAGGCATCCTCGTGACAGAGGATGAGGGAAAAGCTGAAGTGCTCAATGCATTTTTTGCTTCAGTTTTCACAGGCAGGGTCAGCTCCCAGCCCACTACCATGGGTATGGCAGAATGGAGAGAAGAAGTGAGACCCTTGGTGACGGAAGGTCAGGTTAGGGACTGCTTAAAGAAGCTGGATGTGCATGAGTCCATGGGGCTGGATGAACTGCATCCAAGAGTGCTAAGGGAATTGGCCAATGAGATAGCAGCACCGCTGGCCATTATCTTTCAAAACTCATGGAGAATGGGGGAGGTGCCAGAGGACTGGAAAAAAGCAAATGTAGTGCCTATTTTCAAGAAAGGGAAAAAGGAGGATCCAGGGAATTACAGACCTGTCAGCCTCACCTCAATCCCTGGAAAAATTATGGAGCAGATTCTCAAAGAATCCATCCTCAAACACTTAGAGGAAAATAAAGTGATCAAGAACAGTCAGCATGGATTACCAAGGGTAAATCATGCCTGACCAATCTCATCTCCTTCTATGATCAGATAACTGGTTTTCTGGATGCAGGAAGAACTGTTGATGTCATATACCTTGATTTTAGCAAGGCTTTTGATACAGTTTCCCACAGCATTCTCATTGGCAAATTAAGGAAGTATGGGTTGGATAGGTGGACTATAAGGTGGGTAGAAAACTGGCTTGATCAACGGTTTCAGCGTGTAGGAATCAATGGTTCCATGTCTAGCTGGCGACCAGTCATGAGTGGTGTGCCCCAGGGGTGGGTCCTGGGGTCAGTTCTGTTCAATGTTTTCATCAATGATCTGGATGATGGAATAGACTGCATTCTCAGTAAGTTTGTGGATGACACCAAGCTTGGGGGACCAGTAGACACGTTGGAGGGCAAGGACAGGATTCAGGGAGACCTAGATAAATTGGAACAGTGGGCCAATAGAAATCTCATGAGCTTCAGTAAGGACAAGTGTAAAGTCCTGCACGTGGGAAGGAAAAACCCCATGCACT
Organism: Podocnemis expansa; assembly: GCA_007922195.1. Classification (NCBI taxonomy): domain Eukaryota; kingdom Metazoa; phylum Chordata; order Testudines; family Podocnemididae; genus Podocnemis; species Podocnemis expansa. Next base: position 7,771,081 of record ML682065.1, read on the forward strand.
GCTACACGCTGGGAAACATTCAGCTAAGTAGCAGCAGTGTAGAAAAGGACCTGGGGGTCATGGTGGATGGGAAGCTGGATATGAGTCAGCAGTGTGCTCTTGCTGCCAAAAAGGCCAATGAAATACTGGGCTGCATCAAAAGAAGTACTACCAGCAGATCGAGGGATGTGATCATTCCCCTCTATTCTGCACTGGTAAGGCTACATCTAGAATACTGGGTTCAGTTTTGGGCTCCCCACTACAAAAAGGACAGGGACATGCTAGAGAAAGTTCAGAGGAGGGCAACCAAAATGATTAAAGGGCTGGAGCACAAGCCCTATGAGGAAAGACTGGAAGCATTAGGCTTATTTAGTCTGCAGAAGAGAAGATTGAGGGGGGATTTGATAGCAACCTTCAACTACTTGAAGGGATGCTCTAAGGAAGAGGGAGCTCGACTGTTCTCAGTAGTAACAGAGGACGGAACGAGGAGCAATGGTCTCAAGTTGTGGTTAGGGAGGTCGAGGCTGGATATTAGAAAAAACTTTTTTACTAGGCAAGTGGTGAAGCATTGGAATGAGCTGCCGAGGGAGGTGGTGGAATCTCCATCTTTGGAGGTGTTTAAGGCCCGGCTGGACAAAACCATGACTGGGATGGTTTAGTGGGAGTGGTCCTGCCTCTGGCAGGGGGTTGGACTAGATGACCTATGAGGTCCCTTCCAACCCTATCATTCTATGATTCTATGATAAGTTAGCAATAACCTAATAAAATAGGTTATAACAATTGTGTTGATGTAATTTTGCACCAGCATTCAGGTTTCTTTCCTAGATGTGGGGAAGCTTGTATTGCTGTTTACTACCACTTGTGTAGGTGCAGGGAAAAATCTGACTGCAGAATTTCCCAATATCAGGGTAAAGACTGAACCTTGGGTTCGATTCATAAGTTTTGTAGGATCATGCTATGTGCCTCTTGGGAGTTCCTCCTGCCTTATCTGGAGAATATGGTTATTAATGTCCATACCCCATCCCAGCAGTTGCATAGCCTGTTACCTCAGTCACTCACTCTGCAGCCCCTCTTTTGCTGGTAAGGCTGTGTAACATCTCCCCTTTGTGGCTTAGGCTTTTGACCAACTTACCATTGTCCTCTCCGTGCAGGCTTTTCTCAGAGTTCCCTTTTCTGAAGTCTCCAGCAACCTTCATTTCCTCTGAGCTGGCTGCACCTCTCTCACAGTAGCTGTTAAGAAAACCCAGGCCCACCCTCTATATTGTATTCTAGTCCTGGGATCCTGGACTAGCAATTCAGGTTTATCCCTTTCAGAGCTCACTGCTCTTTCCCTAGATTGTTCCCTACCTTGCCTTTCACAGGCGGCTTCTCCCCTTCCCGTGCACCAGAGGGTCAGACTCCAGGCTCACTCACTGCAGCCCCTTGTTCAAGCCTTAGCTTCTAAGTTTTATAGAAGCCCTGCCTTGTCCTGACCAGGTGGGCTACATTTTCAGTCAGTCCCATTGCTCCTTACCTCCCTAGCAGGTGCAACCTAGGGCCGACTGGCCTGTCTTGCTACTTCAACCCAGCCTTGCTTGTATGGGGCTCATGCCCCAGAAGTCAATGCCCACCCCCTTCCTCCCTGGCTAGGAATGGTGGAGTTCTTGTAGCTGGATTAGCCAGTCATCCTCCTCCTGCACTGTGTCACCCACCAAGAGGCCCGGATTATCATAATTGTCCATGGAGCATCTCTAAGCTTCTCCCTTTGGAATTTCAGGTCATCTGTAGCTACTTGTTGGACCTGCTGTGTCACTATTAGCTTCTCCTGGGCCCACTCACTTGCTCCCAGGCTATTCCAATATCATTTTCTTAAGGGCCTGAGTCCCCTCATTAGCCCTCTTCACTTCTACGTTCATTCTTCTAGCCGCCTGGCTCCTCTCTGTCTCTAGCATTTTATCTTCACTACCATCCAACAGGTACAAGGGAAACACCTCCCACTTTTCTGGTTACCTCATTTTCTCTATATTCCTTTTAAGGGCCGCCTGTTTCTCCTTCCTAGAAACTATATCCTTCTCTGAGCGTTTTTGTGGGAAATTAACTCCTTATATGTACTTCCTCCATTCACAAAAAACAGGCTCTTATTTACCTATACTCCTAGCAGGCAGGACTCTTTTTGAGCCTCTTTACAACTCCCGCTTCCTGCCTGGTGAACTTAGTCACACTGTACATAGGTGCATTCCCTGTTTAAGAGCTCCCTCCATCCACAGGCATAACATTGTCTCAGCCTGGCCTCCTGGCACTGGAGTTTGCCTCCTGTTTCCAACCCTCACAGCCTTTCCTTCTCACTAGTCTCAGGCATCTAAATAAATATTGCTGTTGCTCTGCAACCTCCAGCATGTACTTCTGCAGGTATAAGTGGGTCTCTCACTCTCTTTGCTGGTTTTCTAGTACCTGCTTCAGTAGGACTTCCCCTTCTCTGGAAGTGACATCTCAGGGACCCACCCTGGACAATTTTATTTACCATCCACAAAGATGATGTCTGCACAATGTGACTCCATCATCTTTGCCTTCTTTCTGTGTTCTTACTAAGGTGGCCATTCACTCTCCTCTGATATCAGGGATACCAAATGCCATGGGTCTCTTTCCTTTAAACCCTCACTTCACAGGTATCTGTCATGCCAAATGCTTTCCTCTTGCCTTGTTTCAGGAGTGAGTCTGCTACTCACCATTAAATAGTGCTCCTCACGTCTCATCTGGGGAATTCACTCACCACTGTCCATGCCCCAGTTGCAGTCACTTGGCGTGTTACCTGTCACTTGCTTTAGAGCCCCTTTCTTTGTGGTCAGGCCCTGCAGTGCCTCTACTTATGGTTTAGCCCCCTGGCCAAATTACTTTTCTTTTCCCTTTCTAGGATATTAACAGACTTTCCCACCTCAAAGGCATCTCCACTGTTCTGGTGCCACCACTCTTTCTTGGCAGTTAGGGGAACCTGGCCTTGTTCTCCATACCAGGTTCTAATCCATGGATCCTTGAACTGCTTCTTACTCTGCTTTTCACATGCTCTTACTTCCTCCAACATATCAGGGAGTATGACTGCTGCCAGCTGCTCTGCCCTCAGCTTCTAGCCTTCATAGACATCCAGACTTTTCTGGCCAGGTGAACTTTGACCTCAGTGAGACTTTTTGTTGCTTATCTCCTGCAAATGTGCAGCAGCTTAAGGGTAATTGAGCTGTCTTGCCATTTTAGCCCCATCTGTGTTCATGTAGGGTGAATTGTTTATCACACAAAGGAAAATAAATCAAACATAGAAAAAATCTATTTCTGTTCTCTTCTATGCTGTGTCCAAGTTTATAATGCAGCATGGCTATGTTCACACGTAGATGCTTACTTTGAAATAACTTATTTCAAATAAGTTAATTCGGAATAAAATCCTTAATTCAATTTAACTTAAATTGAATTACGGAAAACCACCAAATTGAAATAAAAAGTCTGGACACAGGACTTGCTATTTTGATTCAGGAGAGGGGCACCGTGGGAGGTGTGGCAACATGGACCCCTGGCAGGGCTGTGTTGCCACCCAATCCCCTGTCTGGCTCTTACCTAGAGAGCCAGACGGGGGAAAACAGCCCTCAGGGCATGGATCCCACTGCCCTGCCTCCCCTGCTGGTGATGGGGCAGTAGGGGAGGGACTGTGGGGCACCCCTGCTGCTGCACGGCTGGGGGCCCTGGAGCCAGCTCCCCAGGCTTGCCGGCAGCAAGCTGGCGGAGCAGCGGGTGCTGGAGGCCACTCGTCCCGCTCACCCGGGCTCCGCAGCTGCTGGCCGCGCGGTGCATGCAGAGCCTGCTCGCCCCGCAGCCTGGGCTCCATGGCTGCTGGGGGTCTGCGGGTGCTGCAGAGTCCGGGCTGCGGGGTGAGCAGGCTCCGCACCCACTGCCCTGCCTGCAGCTGTGGAGCCCAGGTGATCCGGCTTGGCACCCTAAGATCCCAGCAGCCACGGAGCATGGGCAGCAGGGCGAGCAGGCTCCGCACCCACCCTTCTCGCTAGCTGTCGGCAGCCCTAGCAAGCTGGGGGAGCTCCCTGGACCCCAGCCACCCTGGGCCCCCCCTCTTCCTGGTCAGGATTCTGATCGACTCCCTGGGAGGAAGGTCACCTGCAACTCAGGGGGGAAGTTGTAGTTAAGTGGGGAGGGGGCTGCTCTGGGTTCACAGAGAGCGGCGGAAGAAGCATCAGAGGGTTTTCTTTTGCGGGGGAAGTGCTGGTGCCAAAGACTAGGAGTTGCTGAACTGAACTCTGGACTGGAACTGTGCTGGGACTCCTGAACTCATGGTGCAGAAGCAGAGCTCACGTCTGCCTCCAGCCTGCTCTATTGTTGGGCCTTGCAGGGCCCTGTGTTAGCTGTTTACTCTGTGTTACTGCTGCCCCATCTCCCCTGTTGGTTTCCCCTTTGCACCTCTGTAAATAAATCTTCCCAATTCCCATAATCCCTGCGCTATCCCAGTGTGTGTGTGTGGTTACTCTGGGGGTTTGGAGCAGGTGCCCCTGGGGCAAAGGGGCTCTCCTTGCTGTGTTCCTGTGCACACCCTTTCTCTGGTCAGAGCCGCCTGCAAGGCAGACTCAATCTGGCCACGTGGATGTTACACTTGGTGGCCTGTACGGGGAACTCTTTCAGGCACAAACCTCTATGTCAGCCTCACATTAAAGACTTGTCACCAAATAATTGGACAAATGTGGGTACCCCTGAATTGAGAGCTTTATGCCAACGAGTATTTGTTGTGGAGGAATACTCCACGGCCAATGGGGAACGAGCAATTGACTGCTTGGAGGTGCCCCCACAAGCCATTCCCATAGCCTACTCAAGTTTTAGTAGAGTACAGGATCCTCAGTTGCCCAAACTAAAGGATCGGGAGGTGGAACATGCACAGAGAGCTGATCCACGAATGAAGGATGCCCTTTATGGGTTGGAAAGGGGAAAGGATCCCAAGAGTATTCGACCCAGTCATCCAGAGGAGGTCCTTTTGCTGAAAGAATGAGATCGCTTATTGGTTCGAGGTGGGTGACTTTATCGAGGGAAGAAGCATTCCCCGAGACCTCACCCAAAGCAGTTGGTACTGCCAGAAAAGCATCGGCAAGGTGTATTGGAGGCCTGCCATGATCGAATGGGTCACCTGGGAGTAGAACGATTAGAGGCCTTAGTTAAGGCAAGGTTCTGTTGGCCCCAGATGGGGAGTGATATTGCCCACCATGTACACACTTGTACCCGATGCATCCGACGAAAGACGTTGCCTAAGAAGACAGCCTCTCTTGTCAATATCACAAGTTCAGCACCCATGGAGCTTGTCTATCTGGACTTTCTGTTATTAGAGCCTGATCGCCGGGGTACAACAAATATCCTGGTGGTACCCAACCATTTTACTTGTTATGCTCAGGCTTATCCCACAAAAAATCAAAAAGCTTCCACAGTTGCCAAGATCCTGTGGGACAAGTTCTTTGTTCACTGTGAGTTGCTGCAAGACTACACTCAGACCAGGGACAGGATTTCGAGAGTCAATTAATAAAAGAACTTTGCACAATCATGGGGATCAAAAATTCACACACCACCCCTTATCATCCACAAGGGGACCCACTGCCTGAACGACTCAACCGCATGCTCCTCAACATGCTGGGAACCCTAGAAGCCTCACCAGAAAAAATCCTGGAGCCAGCACATAGAGCACTTGGTACATGCCTATAACTGCACTCAGCATGAGGCAACTGGCTACGCACCATACATGTTGATGTTTGGTTGAGAGGCACGGTTGCCAGTTGACCTCTGTTTTGGAGTGTCTTCTGTTGGGGCACTCCCTGAAACGTATTTGGAGTATGTGGCTCACCTAAAAGACCAATTGAAGGAGGCATATTGTATAGCAACACAAGCTTCTGGCCAACAGAATCAAAGGAACAAATTGCGATATGATCAGCGAGTGAGGCAACAGGAACTTCAGATTGGTGATTGGGAGAGAGGCTCTGCCGGAAGCCCAGCCCAGCCCCCCCTCCTCAGCTCCACAACCTCTCCCACAGGGCAGAAATTTAAAGGAACCATGCTCCTTAAAACCCCAGGGAGGTTACACAAAATAAGGAAATGTCATCTGGACATGACTATTTTAAAATTGAAACAGTGCTTGTTGTTTCGATTTAAAAGCCTCATGTGGACATAGTCTATAAGACCCAAATTCAAGAAAGCATCCCTTTTCAGAATAGCTCTTAAAAATATTGTAAATGTTAAGCATCTGTTGTGTTCTGTCCTGAATATCGATACAAGAGTGTGCTCTGGTATTTTCCTGAATCAGAAACTAAGAATTAAGCCATCCCTTCTTTATGTAAAGCTTCCCTTTGAGGAAAGCTATGGAAGAATCTGAATTCCAAGACAAAATTAATAGATTTCAAAGCCAGAAGTGACCATTATGATCATCTAGTCTGACCTCCTACTATATAACACAGAACAGAGACCTTCCCCAAAATAATTCCTATAGAAGATTTGTTAGGAAAAAAATATCCAGTCGATTTAAAAATTGTCTGTGATGGAAACGACACTGTGTTCCATTATTCCAAAGGTTGATTAATCTCTCTAATTGTTGAAAATGTCCACTTCATTTCCAGTCTGTGTGTGGTTAGCTTCAACTTCTGGTCACTGGATTGTGAGAAACTTTTCTCTGCTAGACTGAAGAGATCATTATTAAATATTTGTTTTCCAGGTAGGTATTTATAGACTGTGATTAACTTTAATCTTTTCTTTGTTAAATTAAATAGCTTGAGCTCCTTGAGTTTTTCATTGAACAGCATATTTCCTAATCCTTTAAGCAATCTTATGACTCTTTTCTGGACCATCCCCAGTTTACTATAGTAGGTAGGTGAGAGAAGGTGAAATTTCCTTCACTCGATAATTATCTATTCTGCTTTTAGATGACCAACCAGTCTGTATAGATTATGAATATTTGCTGTAAGCTATGTTTAAATAAAAGTTTTTATGGGAATGGTGTATATATTATTAAAGTTATTGTTTATTGTTTATAGCAGTTGCCTATCTGTCAGTACTGCTTTCATAGTATTTCAGTAGAGGCCTGAGAGAAAGTACATCTTTGTATAGATGGGATATAATATCAAAAGGCTTAATGTTTTTTGTTCTATCTGCCTTTTGAAAGAAATCATAAATAAAACAATTTCACTTAATATAGATTATCCCAAATAAGCACAGGTATTACATAAAGGATTTTACTTCTATATTTTTAATTGTGTCTCTGGAATTATTCTGGTGGAATTCTGTTGTAGGAAGTCTTATGAGAGATATGACGTGTGTAATATATTGAGACCGTGTCTATTATGCTACCAGTGCCTCAAAAAGTAGAATCCTGTAAACTCTCAGAAGAGGAATAACTTTAAATCTTTTAGAACTCTTGAAAGGAGGCTTTAAGGAGACAGAATAGTTCCCAGGAAAATAAATTTGCCTTCTTTCTTGAAATAGTCCACATTTGGGAAAGTTTGGTGTGAATTGCTATGTTTTAGGGATTTATGTCCCATTTTAAGTGGAATATTGAGAATACTAGTGTACTTCCATAATGAAAATTAGTGTTGTACTCAGAATGATTTTCAAATTATATATATATATATATATATAAAAAAAAAATTCCCTTCTCACCCTTATGGGTGGTATGTGTCATCCTCAACCTTGGGTCCTCTACCAGAGGCCTGGGAGCTTGAGGGTTCTGCGCAGTATCTTAGCTGTTCCTAGTACTGCACTCTTCTGGACAGAGAGCTCTGATGTTGTTCCTGGGATCTGTTGGAGCCACTCTCCCAGCTTAGGAGTCACAGCCCCGAGTGCTCCTACCACCACTGGGACCACTTTGGCCTTCACTTTCCACATCCGCTCTAGTTCCTCTTTCAGGCCCTGGTACTTCTCCAGCATAAACTAGCTGCAGTCAACCCTCGAGACCGATATATATAAAATTGGTAAAGTGTGACTGAAGATTCTTAAAAATGACTGGAATATATGTACTGCACATTTAATCTCTTCTTTAACAGGAACATTTCTAAGGTTTAAATTAACTCAGGGAATGCTTTAATTAGCTAGTCTTAAATTACATTCTCTACTCAAACTCAATCTGATTTTTGTAGTGGGAAAACTGAAACTGAAGAAATCTCACAAGGGACCTCATAGTGCGTGTTGGCTATTCATAGGCTGGCGCACAGTATGTGTTGCCAATCTCAGTGCGCATTAGGCATTGGAGCACAGTTTAGGTTATTGTGAAAATTCAGAGGTGCATTTTTGATGTTATCTACAGACCAGGTTCAGACAGACTCAAATGGGAATTTGTTTGGTTTGTTGACAATAAATCTAGTCATTTCCAGTGTTCCTAATTAATAATCTGTCTGGCAATAGTAGCTTCATGCCAGAATATAGACACAGAAATATATTACTAAGCGTGTCTACTTGATGTTCTGTCAAAGCAGCCGGCTCCAATTATATTAAAAAAAAGAAAGACTTAAAACAGAAGACTTTGCAAAAGGAACAGGAATGCTTAATTGTTATATAATTATCATAAGAACTAATAGAATGGTACTTATAAAGACTACATATACAGCAAGATAAATTTCACTGTCACTACTCATCTTTCTTATCTGTGTCAGAAAGCTGGAATAAACAACATGAAAATGTTCTTACTGAAAAATGCATAACAAAATCTGTCTTCTGACAGGAGCTTTCACAGCTGATCAATACCATGAAAAGAACATCCCCAACTTCTAGCTGCAACCCTGTAACATTTTAGGTCTTAGTTAGTTTCATTAAAGTTCACTTTTGGGTCTTGTGTATTAACCAATTGATTTTGAAAAATGGAGATCAAAGGTCTTAAATTCTATATGGCTTTCCTTAAGATTCACAGTTTCTTTTCCTTAAGGAACAAGTAATTGCCAGAGTTCCCTAAAGAAATATAGTATTACCCTATCCCCTTGAAGTTACTTTACCCCATCAAAAAAAAAAAAAAAAAAAGACATTTTGATAGGGCATCCTTTCAGCTTTTTTTTTTTTTTTCCACCGAGTAGTGCTGTGGTTTGGCTGGAAAACTTAATTTGCCCCACCAGTGTATAACCTTCCTATGATCACATTGCCCCGCATTGTATAGGAAGTTTGTGGCAGAACTGTGAAAGGTACCAGAATCTTTGTTTCTAGTCCTGTATTTTAACCACAAGAGAATATTGTCCGTTTTCTACCTGAGCGACTAGTCACATTTTGGGGCCTTCAGGATGTTCCAGGTTGAAAGCAGAAATCGATGAAGTTTGGTATTGTTTTACTGGGAATGTTTGAAGTTGTCCTAGGAGTATAGAAAGAACCAGCAATTAAAAGAGCAGGTTCCAAGATTACTGCCCAAAGACCCAAACAGTCCTTCTCTAGCTTATTCCAGGGGCACACTCTGTTCAGTTATTGCTTGGCTTTCTTATTTTTGCCTATACCTATCTATTCTTCTCTTTTAAAATCTTTTATCTATTTTGCCTTCCACCCCCTCATACCAACCCTACCATTAAAACGGTATTCAGCCAAAAACTGTTGAGTAGATACACCCACTTCTTCTCTTACATCTTTTCACCTCTGGCAAACATCTACCTTGTTGGATATTAATCCTAGTCACTTGAATAACTCAAGGACCTATAGAACAGTTAGTGTATGATTATAATTCACTATTGATTACTTCAACTGCAGTTTTTCCAATGATCCTTAGGATTTACTCAAGCTGTTGAATGGTTTCAAATAGGCTATGTCCACATGTAGACACTTATTTCAAAATAAGTTAATTTGAAATAAAATCGTTATTTCAAATTGACTTAAATTGAAATAAGCAAAAACCTCAAATTGAAATAGCAAGTCTGGAGACAGGACTTGCTATTTCGAATCAGGAGAGGGTCAGCATGGGAGGTGTGGCAACATGGACCCCTGGCAGGGCCATGTTGCCAGCCAATATATAGAAAAAGGAAGGTACCCTGGGAAGGAGAAGGGCAAAAGTGTTAAATTGAAACAATGGTCATTTCGAAATTGCACGTCTGAATGGTGTTATTTTGAAACAACCATTTCAAAATAACAGCTATTTCAATTTCAGCCTAGGTTTTACTATTTTGAAATAAGGTTCATTATTTTGAAATGATGGGGCTCGTCATTTCGAAATAAAGAAACATTGTTCAGACATGACAGCTTTTAAATCGAAACAGTAGTCATTAGCCATACTTTTTATTTTGTTTTTTGTTTAACAAAATCATGAATATTATCTCAATGACTGTGTCTCAAAATGTCTATTTCCTCTAAGTTTTGCCATGTAGAGCAGGCATAAAGGAAGGAAGGGGTTGAAAAAAAATGTCTTGAAACACCAAAGGTTGGACCTTTAGACTAAATCTTTAAATTAATGACATTTTCTATTTGAGAAATAATAACCCATGGAAAAATATGTAGTCTCTTAAAAGCTCTGACACATACCCAAAATTTTCAGGTAAAACACATTTCTCTTGAGTTTTAATCTAATTATCTAGGATCTTTTAAAAAATATATAATTTTTACACACTATAGTGCCAAGATTAAATATTGATCTTTAAAAAAAAAAAAAATCTGAATGCAATACACTTTTGCAGCTGTGGGAGAAAAGAAGTTCTGTATTTTACATGGGCTAAATGATTTGGTTTTAATTGTTTCATTGTATATATGGATTTCAATATGAACAGTAAATTTGAGCAATGCAAATACAAACCAGTAACTGACTGAAACTAATTTGGAAAAAAATGTCATTCTGTATTTGGTTCTTTAAGCAATGTATTTATGTTTCATGTGTGGTTTTGCTGTAGTAGGGTAATGAATGTTTGATCTGGAAGTCTTGAGATTTTAGCAATTAGAGTAGAAAAAGACCTTTCCCTGCCAATGGAGGTTATTTCCTTAAACTACTTCTTTTTATTGTGTTTTTTCCATTGTAATCATGAATACGCTTTTGCTACTTCTCATGGAAGATATTTCCATAGTCTCTAATAAATGTCAGTATCATAAACATGTCTTAAATTTCCATTTTCTTAGTTTCATCCAATTATTTATAATTATACTTTTCTGCATCACTCTAAAAAATCCCTTTTTCTCTTCCTGTTTTGACGTTTGCCTTCCCTCTTTTCTCAGGAATGTGAGTGAGTGAGTATGTGTATGTGTGTTTTATTTATTTCTATATCTGTAGCTAGCTAGCTAGCATTCTTCATATAAATATATTCTTCCAGCCTTCTGTCATTTTTTATTTGTAGTTCACTCAATTCCCTCCAATTTGCCAATATATTTTGATGATGTTGAACCAAAATACAAGAGAGCATTGCAGATGTGCTAACAAACAGACTATTATATTAATTACATTTAGTGGATATAGTTTGCCAAATTAGATTTATATCTATCTTGTCCAAACTGTACTATCTAAAATGTCGAGATAGTTCTTTAACTGATGATTATGGATATTTTGCGGCTTTATCTCAGTTGATTTAGGTCTCTGTCAAGGTCTTTTACTTTAAACACACTGGCTTATCTAACTTTCCCCATTATGTTGTACTTATTTTCTTATAAATAATGTCTAAGACATTCTGGTATTAAGCAGCATTTAACTTTGCTTTGAAACTTCATACTATTTGTATTGTAGTATAATTTCAAGAATAGAAGTGTGAAAGGAGGGTGATCTAGAGTGTATGAGCAACACTTGAAATGAGAAACTGTAGAATTCTAATCCTGGCCATGATAAAGTACTCGTGTCAAACAGGCCAATTTACTTGATTGTTTTTGTGCCTTGTTTGCCCTTATGTGGAATGGTGAATATAATTTTTCACCAAAGTATTGAGGACTGATGTTTATAAAACATCTTTAAATTAAAAACAATTTCATATATTTTATTAGAACTAAATCTTCTAAACAGACCCTGGCTATTCATGAACTGAGTAAAACAAAGGTATGGGCAACTTCTCACTTTAAATTTAGTTTTATGTATCTAAAAAATGATTATTCAATTCTGCATCTCCACTGTGGGCTCACTTTTTAGTTTGCTGCTCACTATTGACAGTTTTCTTCTTAGTTGCTTTATTGGGCACTAAAAACTTAAGATTCAGCATAGCATATGGTTTTATTTGCTTCTAAGAAAGAAGTTTAAGATATTGTCAAATCATGTAGTCATTTTGGGTTGTCTGAAATGAAAATGGTAGTCTTTAAAGATGAGATTTATAAAAAATGGCTTCTATATTTAATTTTCATGGAATTGGGTGTATTTTCAAAATATAAATTATTTCAGATTTTTATGCTTCCAAACAAGCAGGGGGCTAGAAGTGAATCATGTGGACCACTAGATCAACAGCGTTACCCCTGCCCCCTCTTTCTTGTGGGAGAAGAGGGAATTGCTGCACCATCTGATGAGAGAATGTTTCTGATACATATCAGAATGCAATGTGATTTTCATTTGCAAATATGGTAGGATCTTATTAATTTGCTCAAGTGACTAAATGATTCAGGAATTTTAGACAGTAAATGAGCAAATATTATAAAACAGCTTCTCAAGGACATTGTGTCAAAAATGTACTTTTTTCCTTTACCTTTACTATTTGCAGCAGAGTTATTGTGACATTTTGTAGTGTACTATCAGTCCTGTATGTATAGACCTGTATGTGATTAAGTTCTACAGGGGTAGCTGTTTTGGTCTAGTTCAGCAAAATAAACAAGGAGTCCTGTGGCACTTCTAATGACTAACAAATTTCTTTTGCATGAGAAAAAAAACCCCAAAAACCACTACATCAGATGCTTAGAAGACGGGGGACTTTACAATATGGGAGAAAAATAAATGCAGGAAAATGTAAGTCATGGGATCAAGTCACCCTCTAACAGCAAATCAAAACAGTTGTTAAGATTCAAACACTGGGAAAAGCAAACAGAGGGAGATGAGGTCAAATCACCTTTTGTAATGAGAAAAAATCCAAAGTCCTTATTTAGCCCTCAGGAAACAATAGTCAAATTTGCAACTTAATTCCAAACTCTGCTGTTTCTCTTTGAAGCCTTGGGCCGGTATTCATCTGTCTGAGCACCGCAATTAGTAAATTCTCAATGGTGTGATCAGGAAGATTGAAGTGCTCACCTATTGGTTTTTGAAAGTTATGATTTCTGATATCAGATTTGCACCCATTTATTCTTTTGTGGAGAGACTGTCCTGTTTGTCCAATATACAAGGCAAAGGGACATTTCTAGTACATGATGGCATGAATCACGTTGATGGATGGGCAGGTGAATGAGCCGTTGATGGAGTAGCTGGTACTATTAGGCCCTGTAGTAGTGTTTTTTGTGCAGATGCGTGAACAAAGTTGGCAGCATGGTTTGTTGCAGGGGCATGCTCCTGATTTAATAATTCTCTTGTTAGGTCTGTAGTTCCTGGTAAGTATCTATGTATGGTTGGGAGGCTGTCTGAAGGAGAGAGGAGGTCCATTTCACAAGGCTTGAGAGACTGAGGGATCATCTTGCAGAACAGGCTGTAGATCCTTGACATACTGTACAGGTCTGATTTGGGGGTTGTAGGTGATGACTAGTCATGTTTTGTTGGTTTTTTTTCTTGTGCTTGGCAACATGGAGGGCACTGAATACAGCTGTTTTGAAGTGGAAATCCTTCCACTTCATGAAGCAACTTGGACAGATTCAGACAGACATCATCTTCCTTTCCAAATGCAAACAATTGGACTAATAGCTAAAGGACTGAAGGTAAAAAAAAATCCTTGACTGACTCAGGCGAGTACCCTGAAGTCATCTACTACAAGAGAAGCCCGAAAAAAGAAAACAACAAAACTCTACTAGTCATCAGCTTTCAGTCGTTGTGCTCCAGGAAGCTGAAGCAGACATGTCTCGGGGAAGAAAGAGCGGGGCTCTCAGAGAAGAAGGGTTCGCCTACTTGCCTAGGAGGATATTATCAGATCCATGTTAGCTTCCTTTCCTGCATGGGGCTTGAGTACTGTGCTGCAGCTAGGCTTTGTTTCTGTGTGTGCTGGGCAGTGAGCACACACAGGCAATAACTACATTAGGGAAGGTTAGTTTGAACTAGTCCACTTTGTTAATTAAAACTATTAAGTTCCAGGCTAGTTCGAACTTAAGTATGAACTAAGGGTTAGTCCTGGTCGCCACTGTACTTAGTTCGAAGCAACCCTCGATCTAAGCACTTAGTTTGAACCAATTCCTTAGTTTGAACTAATGAAAGCTTGATGTAGACAGGCAAAAAGTTAGTTTGAGTTAAGCCTCCTTAATCCGAGCTAACTTAACAGTGTAGACAGCCACAGAGAAGGAAGACTTTCTCCACGGGACCCAGGAGGCAGCACCCAACTGACTCTGGCTCTGTTTCTCTGTGAAGGGCCAGGCCAGCTTGGCTGACACTCCCTCCTTGTCACTTATTCACCTCCACTCCCAGTTGTGAGGGAGGCACTGGTCTGGCCCTTCACAACAGGGGAGGGGCGCAGGAGGCTTTGTGCCTTTCACAGCCTCCAACATGTCTCCTCCTCCTGCTTGGCACCTTTTGGAGAAGGGGTGGGGGGGTGGACAGGGAGTGCGGGCCAGAGCACCGACAAAGAAGCGCAACATCTGCCTAAACCACTGGTTTCCAACCTATTTTTCTTGAGGGTTGCAGATAACATTTTTTACAGTCCTCAAGGTCTGCCAGTCTCTGCCTATAGGGGGCACCCCACTGCAGCCAGATGGAAGCAGTTCAGTGAGGAGGCTGCATCCTCGCTGATCTCCCATCTCCCTTGGTGCAGCAGAGAAACCACATGCATCCTGTAGTCCTTTGCAGTTCTCCTGGCTATCTAGGCAGTGGCTTCCTTCTGCAGTCATGAGAATGTGAGATAAGTGGTTCTCCTCCCTTTGGCTCCAGCAAAGACTCCAGTGCCTGTCTGTAACCTATATGCCTAATTAAAGGAGCTATTGTTTTAAGAGATCTCTTGAGGCTGAGTTCTTTTTCTGGGCAGATTTGAGTGCCCAGGTCCAGAAGCTTATGGAAATTAAGTGGGTCATCACATGGAGCATTGATCATGCTCCACAAGGTTTTCTACTGTTGCTGCCACCATCGGATAACATGAGAGCAGACAGTAGCCACACAGAGGTGTGATGAGATATTAGAAAAAATTATACTTCCGGTTAATAGACTAGCATCTGTCCAACAACTTGGTCGAGAGGGAGATGTCCAGTTCCTCAGCTTGACAGAACAGGTGGAGAGCTGGGCAACACTGAATAACTATAACAAACAGACTGTTAGAGCAAAATCTAAGTAACTAGTGGTAAGAAGGATCAGGCTGTTGCTCTTTCTGAAGCTAACAGCTGTAACTTCAATAGAAAGGTACACAGAGGGGTGATCATGTTAGTCTGTGTACGGCAAGATAGAAAGATAGCTAGACAAAAAATTTAGAAACCAAATGTTAGAAGCTAGAAACCACTTCTAACAACAGTTTTGATCCTTTATACGTTGTCTAGCATGGGTCAGTTTGGCTCCTCCTTCTCTATCCAAATATGAGATCACCCCGCAAATCGGAGGGGTACATTTTCTTTATTGGTTGATGGATTCATGCATATGATTGACTTACAGAATGTTCTCCTATCTTCCACTTTTATAATTTCTGGATCATTTTGTGATGCTCTTTTAAATGTCTAGGGTCCAAGCTGGCAAGGGGGGGTCTGTAGCCATAAGTTCGTCAGAGAGTGCTTGTGATGATATGCGTCATTGGGTTGACGTCAGAAAGTTTTGGTGTGTGCTGGCTGATTCCATACCGCCTCACGTTACCCTGCTATTGAGTATGAGATGGCAAGGGCAGAGATCCTTAAGGTTGGAGTATCTACTCTCCATGAAGAGCTTGACTGTTTCCTGAGAAGTGTGGTGTGAGTTTTGACTTTTGCTCCTACCTTGCTCAGGTGCTGTCTAGTAAAAGCTTGCAGGTTATTGATATTCATAGTCATGGTGTGATGTGTGTATGGGAAGTATTTAAGGAATAGTGTAACTGTATTGAGGTTTATTGCTTTTATGGCCTTAAAGATAAAAGGAGTCAGTTAATACAGAGTGACTCAGTGACAATCCGTTTATGAAGGATGGAGAGGTCAACATTTCACGATCAGCTGGTGAGATAATGCAGGGTTCTGTAGTCTGCCATTGACCCATCACAGAACAATAAATGGAAAAAAAAATCAGAAACAAATGTGAACAATCAGAACCACATAATGGTAAAAAAAAGAAAAGAAAAGAAACATGGTAAGAGATGATTCTTATCTACAAACAAAGCTAAAAGAGTGTTTCAGTATGAGAAGAGTGGGGACACAAACTTGTATCCATTCCCTGAGGAGAAATCTTGTAGAGTGGAGATGTTTTTCATGTATGATTGGATTCTAGTTCTTCTGTAGCCAGCCACCTCTAAAACAAACTGAACTTCAGAGGAAAAGCCTTTTTTATTAGATAGGTAAGAAGTATAGGCCCTATTTTTGTTTTATTTTGTTTTGTTTTGTATTGCACCCTTTTGCTTCCAGCACTGGATTTTCTATTTTCTTCAATAATCTTTTTATTTCATTTCAAGTGAAGAGAGGGCACACTGCTATTTTTGTAGCTGAACATCTGGGATTTCTCTGAGTAGCCCATGCCAGGCACTGAATATCTAAAGGGAGCTTCAAGAGGATTTGAGATATACTTCTTGACAATTGCAAGAGAAAGACAGAGCTGTCACAACCTGGAGGAGAGGGCTTGAGCAGCTCAAAGGCTGATTGTGTTAGAGAGCTAACATCCCTTTACTACAAAGGCTTATTCATGCTGCAGCCAGCAGGTAACAAATTGGCTCTTAGTTCAGGGTACCCCAAGAACTACACACTACTCCAAAAGATTACAACAAGCCATTCGAAGCAGATAAAAATGCACTGATTAAATCCTGGGAATATGTCTGTTTAGAACCGGGAGAATTTTTTTCCCCTTTTTTAATGAGTTAAGTGGAAGCACAGAGTTTCAACATAGTTCAGGATAAATAACCAAGAGACTGTAACATTGGAGGGAAGGGATTCGCCAGGGTGAGCAGGCAAGACGGCGGGCGGGATTCTAGCATGTTGAGTGATTAACGTGGAATTTGAGAACCATCTTGATATAAATTTAAGAATACGGTTTTTGTGACCATCCCCCCACTAAAATTAGTTTTCATGTTACTGTTTTTTTTAAACCAAGGTAAACAGCCTGTGGTAACTCTGCTTCTGTAACAAGAAATGGTGCCTAATTAGCCTGCTGGCTATAAACAGTCCGTATCATCCACAGGATATCTTATCTAGGTCTACAGGGTGGGAGGGGAAAAGATGTGCAAGGAATTTTTTTTTAAGAATATAGGTTTATGAATGAAGTTTTTTTTTGTAGGGTAATACTTCACTGTCATTTTGTATGCCTGCTTGAAATTAAGTCTGGAATTAAATTAATACAGTCAGAACCATAAAATGATATTGATTGAAAGACACTTTTCATGGGTTTTCTAGTTCATCTTCATACATCGTGTCAAGTCTGATTTCAGTATATTTTAACCAATCCTATTAGACTTGAAAACATCAATTATTTTTATCTCTCTGGTTAAATATATCATGTACTTTGTAATATTCTAGTAAAAGAATTACAATAAACTGTTAAATACAGTCGGTAAACAACATGGTTGTCAGATCCTTTCCTGAAACAAAAGAGATTGTAAAGTAGTTTCAGTCTCATTCCCCTTTGTGGTTGCTTTTAAACACTTCCAAAGTTTGCTCAGATGAGTTGATGATTTAGCTAAGCAGTTTGCCCCTGGTTGCCATAAATCTCATATCCACAATTTCAAGATGAGGGATTTTTTAAATTTCAGTTGTCTACTCACACTTTCTACTCTCTTGTAAAATAAATTGAGTAACTTGCAGTGGTTCTGAAAGGCCTGGGTGTGCTTTGATAGGAAGGTTCCACTTTCTTTTGGAGGACTCTATCTACCCAAAACAGAACTCAAACATAATACTGAGTTTATAACACATGCATACCTTTATTATAGTATCAACTAATTATTATGTACACAGATAATAGAGCAGAACTCTGCTAAGGAACAGAATCCTAAAACTAAAAGTGAGACAGGGCAGTCTCCTATTACTTCTTCATGAAGATCGAAAGAAAAATGTTTGCTTTGCCTGCTAAATTATTTTGTGCTAGGGGCAGATCAGTTTAAACCACAGGAGCTATGAGAATTTACATCAGCAGAAGACCTACCTCTGCCTAGCCATGTTTGCTGATCTTATTAGTAGAGTTCCAAAGGGGCAGCTGTGTTAATCTAGTCCAGCCAAAAAAAAAAAAAAAGAGTCCTGTGGCACTTAAAGACTAACAGATTTATTTTTCACATTAGCTTTTGTGGGAGAAAATCCCACTTCATCAGATGCTTTGAAGATGAGGGAACTTACAGAATGGAAAGAAAATAAATGCAAGGGAATGTAAAACGTGGGAATCAGGTCATACTGTAACAGCAAATCAGAGCAGTTATTAAGGTTCTTTGACCACTTTTATCCAAGGATGAAAAAATCAACCTGCATAAATGGCTGCCAATGGGTACAGTACTCGGTATTTGTACTAGCAAGGAGAGTGTGGCTTTTTCATCCCAACCCTTTTCCAGCATGTGATTCACCCTGAAGCATGAAATTTTGCATTGAAATAAATTATGATGGTGTAAAATGGAACCAAGATGAGCAATCTTGACTATAATCAATGGCAGAATGCACAATTTATGCAAACTGAGGATAGGCTCCAGGGACAACACCCCGTGGGTCAAAAAATATGAGCTGGACGACAACAACAACAACAACAAAAACCCCTAAAACCCCCACCTTCTAAGCAAAACTTACTCCCTCCCCCACATGCACTGTTAATCAAGCCAGACCCTGAGCAACTAACCATTTCTTTTCATCTGAGCAGTAGGGGAAAAGAGGACAAAGGGGGGAGGACCAGTGTCTGGTGACCAAAATGTATTAAATAACTTTAATTCACTTTATAATTTTCCAGTCATCTAGTATGGAGACTGATTTAAACAGTAGATTATGTATCACAGTTCTGCAATTTTATATTTGAGTTCCTACAGAACTCTTGGGTGAATATCCTCTGGTCCTGGTGACTCCTTTTAGTTTAATTTATCAGTTTGTTCTATAGCCACCTATGCTGACACCTCTTTCTGGGACAGTTTTTCAGATTTGCCACCTAAAAAGAGTGGCTCTGGAGCGGTGATTGCTTCCATATTCTCCTTAGTGAAGACCAATGGAAAGAATTCAGTTTGCTTCTCCGTAGTAGTCCCATATTCCTTGAGTACCCCTTCATCACATCAGCCATCCGGCAGCTGCATCGATTGTTTGAAAGGCTTTCTGCTTTTGAGATGCTTAAAAATATTATTTTGCTGTTAGCTTTTTTTCTTCAGCTAGTTGATATTCAAATTCTTTCTCGGCCTAACTTTTTTTATTTTTGCTTGACTTACCGGAGTTCATATTTTTTTCTATTTTACTCAGTGGAATTTGATTTCTAGTTTTTAAAGGATGTCTTTTTGTCTCTAACCCCTCCTCTACTTTGCTGTTTAGCCATAGTGATATTTTGGGTTTCTTTTTCTTTTCCATTTAATTTGGCTATACATTTAAATTGAGCCTTTCTTATCATTTTTAAATAGTCTCCATGCAGTTTGCAGCTATTTCACTATTGTGACTGTTCTTTTAATTTTTGTTTAACTGACCTACTCATTTTAGCCTCTTTTTGATGTTAAATGGTACTATGGTTGGTTTCTTGGGCTTTTTGTTTTCTCCTGGAGAGTGTTAAATTTAATTAAATTACAGTTGCTATTACCAAGAATCTCAGCTATGTTAACTCTTTAGGGAAACTCTTTCCCACCACGCAGGAATAAGTCAAGAATTGCCTCTCTTCTCCAGGGCAAGTAGCTCCAAGAAATAATATTTATGGTGTCTAGAAATTTTATCTCAGCATCCCTTCCTCAGCTGACATATACCCTGCCAATATGAGCATCGTTGAAATCCTCTATTATTATTTCATTTCTGTCTTCATAGCCTCTTTAATCTCCCTGAGTATTTCACAGTCACTTTTCCCATCCTGCTCAGGTGGTTGATAGTATATTTCCGTTGCTATACTTTTATTGTTAAAAAGAAAAAAAAAGTGAAATATGCACTCATAGAGATTATATGGTACAGTCTGATTCATTTAACATTCTTTATTTTACATATATTCCCAGTCCTGCACTAGTGCGATCTATCCTGTCATTTTTTTATATTTTGTACCTTGACATTACCATGTTGCATTTTCATTGTCATTTCATCAGGTTCCAACTATGCCTAATGCATTGATGACCTATTTAATGCTGGGAACGATTGTTCACTTATTTTAGTATTAATACTTAAACACTGGTATATCTTGTTGACTATTCAGTTGCTAGTCTTCATGTATTATATTTAAATGAAACTCTTACATTTGATTATGCCTTCCTTTCTTATACTTTTGTTTTCCCAGCTTCTTTCTTATCGAATTTAGTAGGTCTTTGAATTTATTAAAGGGGGAGCTCATTCCTAAAGGATGTGTGTGTTAGACCACAAAGCTCTGGTAGTCCCCGAGTCGGTCCAAGTGGTCCCAAGACACACAAAGACAGAGGAGGTCACAAATGCATATATGCTTTATTACCTTACAGAGATCTCGTGGAGCTAGCTCTCAGAGGGGTACAGTACCGCGGGTTTTATAGTACAGTTTACAGAAAAGGGGTAAGGCAGACACAGAGCCAATCATAATTCAGGGTCGGGGGCTGTATACCTTATATGGCTGGTCACCTCACCTGGGTCAGGGAAGGGTCATTTCCTAATATGGTGCTTCTGGGCCCATGTGACTGACCTGGAGATGGTGAGGACAGGTGAGATGTGACTACCCTGGGTCCCTGAAATGGTGTCTCAGGACCCAAAATGGAGTCTGCTGTCTGCTGACTCATGCTAACCCCTTCAAGTGTCTCTTCAACTCATGTGCTTTTCCCCTCACTGAAAAAATTGTCTATATCCTTTTCAATTTTACATGCTAGCAGTCTGATGTCATTATTTTTAGGTGGAACCCATCATTCCAGTGCAGACTCCTTCTCTTCCAGAAGGTTCTGCTACTTCCTAGTAAACCTAAAATCCTTTCCCTCTATACCATCCTCTCATCCACACATGTGGATTCAGTTCTGCTTGACTTTCTGACCCAGTTGTGAAATAAAATGCTACTGTGGTGGTCCAAAACATGCTGAGGGACCTAGACTTAGTTTTCAGGACCTCAACTTAGTTTTCAGGACCTCTATCCTACGTACACATGTGCATGTGCACCTACACATACCACAACCGCCAGCTCCTTCCCAGCTACCACTGCACACAAGTTTGTGTAGATATTCTACGTGATGTTGAAACTTCTCAGTTTACCATGCAAGTTGCCATGCAGTTCTCCAGCTCATCACAAACCCAACTGTCTATACATTCTGACTATGTTTCTTGCTTGGATCAAATTCATAGTTTAAAGCCCAAAGGGACCACTAGATTTTCTCTGACCTCCTTAAATTTCATACAGTTACATTTTATTTAGACCAGTGATTTGCTGACTTGTGTTCTAATCTGTGGCAGTAGAGTAAATCTGAAGTAATTCCGTTTAAACAAAAGATACTACTACAGATTTACATGAGTACAGAAGAGATCAGAATCTATCCCCTTATTTCTGGTTTTGGAGGAGACCCTTCCCAAGCTCAGCGTATGTCTCTCATCACAGTCTCTTGCTTACAGGCAATGACCTCTGGATTTCTGTTGAAGATACAAATTTTGTCCTTGTTAAATGTATTATCACTCAGTGATTTAATAATAAAATACATGATGAATACATTGTGTTATCTATTTGTGTAAATAAACAATGTGCACACAGGGTGCATTGCACTTTGTCATATGCTTAGATACCTTGTCTATTGACTGAAGTAAAGTTATTTTGTATTTGCATAGCTCGGAGATCAGAATTTGGCTCATCTAGTCAACTCTAATGTTATGGTCCTAAAAAACTGTCCAGTTTGCATCTCCAGTATACAAACCACTCTTCAGAATGTATTCTGGTCAGCACATTTTCTGTGGTGCTTGATGCTGAGAGCTTAGCAACTGTTTGTTTGATTATTTCAAAGAACGTTGTTGTGGGCTAGTCAGTATTGCTGGGATGAATTCATTCTGGCTGTAGTACACCAGATGGTAGAGATAAGTTAAAAAGGCTACTTAATTCATGGACTTCTTTCAAGAAAACCAAAATGTAACAAAAATCTACCTCCCTAACCTCCCGCCCCCCATCTTATATTGCTTCTAGGAGATAAGCTTTGAGTTGGCCTTGAGTCCAGTTTACAAACCTGTTCTGGTACTGTATTTCCTAAACTGGAAAAATTTGTTTTCATGTTTTTTTTAATTCAGGGTATCTAAGATAATTTTAACAAATTCATTAAAAAATCCACTTATACAGTATTTTATGCTATGAACTTCACAGTAATGTACAGTTTGCATTATCTCTCCTGGAAACATTAATGTCAATTTCAGATATATCGTTTTACAAATATTTTCTCTGAAGAGCAAAACTTAGAATTTATTTGGGGGAAGGGTCGTTTTATATATATTTTGAAGAGTTGTTTATTGTTTCCAGACATCTGTGAACACTAAAGCTACTTGGTTTAATCCAGAATGGTGACAGTCCCACTTGTCTTTAAGAAAATAATTTAATTTTATTAGACATTTAATGAGCAATGTGTATTTGATTGTTTTTAGAGTTGGCAGAGCAATGTAGATCACAAAACACAGCTAAGCAAAATGAGGAATGGCTAAAAACATAAAATTTTAAGATGACACGGTATGAATTGGTGAGTTGCTGTCTGTTTCAACAGTTGCTATGGAAATTCTTTGTTGCTGGGTTTGTGTTGTGTGTGCAATGAGGCATTCAAATGATGGAAGGGGTTACAGACAGTTGAAAAAAAATAAAGATGACTAAATCCTATGGTGTGAAGATTGAGAATAATATTCAGTCTTTTGTTTAGGGTATATAGGAATTTTGACACTCGTGAGAATGAGTTGTACTATTTAAAAATGACTAATTATCCACTTCTATCTGAATGCTAGGAAAATATGATTAGGCAAAGTTTGGCCAAAAAAACAAAAGAAAAATGCACCTCATCCCCATCAGTCATCAATCTTCTTTGTACTCTGGTCCTATGAAAGTCAGGGGGAATGGGGGGGGGGGGACTTTTGCAGAATGCCCTTAAAGTCAATGGATTCAGTCTGTTTCAAACCAGGTGGGGAATACAGTGTGCCTGAGAGAGCTCTGCCTTCACGTCTGTCTTTTTTTAAGGAGAAACAAAACAACCTGAGAGGGATTTGGCTTGGATGCTGTCATTACTGTCCATTACTTCATAAATACCTCATTATCACATAGGGATAGGGATTTTTAGTAATGAGAGCCTTAGAACAGTTAATGGTTTGTGGGTAAAAGCCAACAAATGATAACATAATATTGTAGATTAACTACAGCAAATGTTGATCATATGTATGGAATTCAACAGTTTCATTCTGGTGTTAGGAGTTATTTTCTTGTTTTTTCTGGAGTATTAAGCCAGGATCTGTCCAAGGATCTTGTGAGTGTGTCCCTTACAATCAAATGTGATTAAAGGGGGCAGATCTAAGTGAATCTCAGTCCTTCCTGACATCTTTTTCTGTTGCTGTTATTCAAGTGATTATATAATCAATCAATCAAAATTTGGCTCAGTAGTTATCATATCTTTATTTGCATACAGTACAATAAAACTTTTTCTTTCTTCTTTTTTGTTTTGGTAACCCAAAGATTTCAATACGTGAGAGTGTGTATCTTGAAATTACTACACAGATGGAAAGTATTGTCTTGGAAAAGTTGTTAAGGAAAGTTCTCTAAGGCAAGGTACACTTTAGGAAGCCAGTATATTGGGAGAAATATATTATGGAAACATTCTCCCCTATAGAGTTACTGAAATAAAGTGTGGTATGAGAAGGGAAAGGGAGTAAGTAAAAGTTCAAAAACCCAGAAGCTCTTGAATTGTCTTGAAGCCCGTCCTACTTTAGAATAGATTTTTATGGCTTCTTTAGCATACGTATGTGCATCACACACAGACTTTGCTGCTGCTGCTGTTAAAGTCAATGGGAAATCTTCCTTTGGCCTTGATGGAACAGGATGAGCCCATACTGTGGTCTGTGAGGTAAAATGTACTTCCATTAATGCCCCATCTATCTGATATGATCCTTTGGGATTGGCAAGGTGCCAATGAGTGCTACCTTGATTTGTGACAACAAAGGACATAATTATAATTTTAAATATGCTAGTTTGTTTTGGGTAACAGCTGTTGCTTATTGATATATAGAGATCTCCACCCACAATATTTCAGATGATTTGACAAGGGCAAGACATTCTTTGGAGACTTGATTCCCACATTTCAATCAAGTTCTCAGGAAAAACTCTGATAATGTGCAACTGCTGCATTGCTCCAGTGGTCTAGTTAAATTTGGTTTTGCGAAGTTTTGAATTGCATGCTGGGTCTGTTGAGATGCTGTGGGGCTGGATGACTCACTAATAGATCCCAAAATAAAACTCTAAAGAGGAATCCTTATCAAGTGAGTCCATTTCCTGTGAGAACCCACGGGGGGTTGTTTCTTGGCCCAATTTTCTTTAACATCTTTATCAATGACTTGGAAGAAAACCTACAATCGGGGCTTGATAAAATTGGCTACCAGTTAAGTGCCAGCAATTTTATTTTTGGTTGGTCATCTATATTCTTGGGTACAGGACTTCTGTGTGATCCTTATTTATGAGTTATTGTTTCTTTTGTGGTATTCATTGAATTCTGTTTTAACATTATGGCATGTCACAATGAAAAAAGCTAATGTGATGCTGTGAAAGAAACTGAAATTATTTGTACCTAAAACTTCATTCAGTTACTTAATTGATGCCTAAATGCTTTTGTTTCTGATACTAAAGTTGGGGTATCAGTTAAAAATGTAAGTTATGCTAAGAAAAAAATGGATGCTTTCTAATGAAATGCAAAGAAAAATCAGAAGTTTCTGATGATACTGTACAGCAGAAGAAAAAGCTGAAGTGGTTCGTGTCTCCAGACACCCTCAAATGAAATAGTTTTCCTAACCTTGGCTTTCTGCTTTTTATTATGTTATGAAACCTAGATTTATTTTTCCCCAAAGACCTTTCATAAAGCTTCAAAAACATAATTTTGTCTTCTGAGATTTTTATTCTCTCTTCTAAGATATGGCTTGTGCCATAAAGGTAATTTTGTTCCTAACTTTATATTCTAATCCAAATATTCTTAAGAGATGGTTAAATATAATTAGCTGCACAATAAGTATTACAATAATTTATTTGGGATGATCTTATTTCCTCTTCTCCATCCCTTTCCTTCTGTACCCAATACTGACTAGATTTAATTGTAGCAAAAAGGCACAGCGGATATTTTTCTGATTGAAGGAATCTAACTAATGTGCAAAATAACAAGACATTGACTTGGCACTAATAGGAATCTTTTTGGAAGTATCTCATGAACAAAGAATGGCTACCAGAACTGTGCCTCAGCGGAGCAGTTGCGCAGGCTCCGTGCTGCACCGCTCTGATCAGGAAGGTGAAGGCAGTGGGGAGGCGTGAGAGCATGAACCCCGGGCTCTGGGTTGGCCCTACCTGCCACCACGGCAAAATAGTAGGCCCACAGTTGTGGTGGGAGAGCAGAGCTCCATCCCCAGACTGGCCCGCCCCACCCCAGGAAAGGATTAGCTGGCCCAGGGGAGGGATGGGAGCATGTGGCCTAGCCTCTGGGCCAGCCTTCCTGTGTCCCCCCCCCCCCGCCACTCCCCTCACCTCTAGTGTGGAGAAGCATGGGGACTTACCATAGGCTGATTGAGCCTGGACCTTGCCCTCAACTAGGGACAGCCCTGATGGACATTATAGTGAGGAAAGAAAAACAATGTTTAGCTTACCATATTCTTAGATTGCTTTTAGTCAACTAAGTTGGATATAAATAGATGAGAGAAAAAAAATATAATTTTTTTTATAAAAAATGTAAAGCCCCCCAACCCTTATTTTAAATAAACCAACTTAAAATATAGTTTTAGATAACATGTAAGCTGCCATTATATTTATTGTAATCTATTAAATGGTTTGTATTATTTTTATTTAAATTAAGCAGTACATGTTTGCTGCCAAAGTTTTTCAGAAAAGTCAAACCATTTAATTGGTTGAACTTGTTGGCTAAACACTCAGAATCAGAGTTTGCTGAAATGCTATTCCAGCTTTGAGAGCCTTTTATAGGTTCAGAGAGACTTTCTTCATTCATAGCTAGTTCAATTGAATGATTTGTTCATTCAAAGTTAAAAAACCAAGTAGGTGTTCAAAAATACATGAAAATTTGTTTTCTTTTACCAGCCAGTTAATGAAAACTAGGTATGAGTGCATGTGATCTACTAGATCTAAAATCTTGAAAGACATACTGTCTAGAAATTCACTTCATTTCACTTCCATTGAGAGTTCAATTCACTTCCATTGTTTAATAAATCAGTTCTAAATTTAAAATGTTTTTTAGAGACGTGATTTTTTTTCTTATGTTCCAAAGGGGTAGCTGTGTCGCCATAGTCCCATGGGACTTTTAAAGACTAACAAATTTATTTATTGCCTGAGTTTTTGAGGGAGATAATTTCACTTTATCAGATGCTTTTTGTCTGACAAAGTGGGATTTTCTCCCACAAAAGCTCATGCAGTAAATAAATTTGTTAGTCTTGCAAAGTGCTACAGGGCTCCTTGTTCCTCCCCCCAGCCGTTAGGTATGCAGAACATTTAGGGTAATTCTGTTGAGCAAATAAAAGTAGATGCAGTACTTCTAGCATAATTTTTAATTGAATTCTAATATCCATCCAAATCATGAGGGAAGGAAGTTAATCCTCCAGTGAATAAGAAATGTATTATTCAACATTTTCTAACATAATATAAATGAAAAAAATATGTCTGAATAGATATATATTAATTTATACAAGTGCCTGAGCAAATGTGCATAGGTCTAGTGGACGCTCCTGGTTAGCAAAAAGAAGTACCAAATTCAGTACAAAGGCTAGATCTAACTGAATATCAACATGTTTTAATTATTACCAATTAGTAAGACTCAATCTTTTTTTTTAGGAAAGTAACTTGAAAGTAAAAATACAAAGGAAGGTTAACGTGGATTATGTAAATCAAGGTTTTATGAGTTAACTCTTGGTTTAAAATTTAAACCATTGACCCTGGAAGCAACACCTTTTACTTTTTTCACTGAAATATGAAACTAAATAAAACATTATTATTTAGTGGGTAAAATTCTTTCCTAGCTCACTAGTCATTTTGCCATGGCTCATTAATCAGTTTGACTAGTCTGAAACTTATGGTTTCACATGATTTCAATCTGGGAAAACCTGTGCTGTTTCAACTGAGATATTCTTCAGAGTTTTGTTGAACCTGACAATTGAAAGAAAGCTCTAGTTTTGAATGCAGGCAAACGGGGGTAGGTGGATGGATAGATAATTCTGCACAGAACAAAACTATTTTCACACAGTCTTGTATGTAAACACTTTTATAAGACCCACACTCTAAGAAATAGGAGACAAAGGGATGTATTGGAAAACAAGTCAGTTATTTACCATATTTAAGTGCCAAATACAGAAAGTGATTACATGTCTAATATGCATATTGACATTATAAATTTATTTTAAAATATTTGTATATTCTAGATAGTTTGACCATTCACAGATCATTCCAGAATTTCGCCATGTGTTTTGAGAGCTAGTTAGTTAAAAAACAATTTCATAAACTGCATTAAAGTTAACCAATTTTTAACTGGTTTAAGTTTAATGAAAAGTTGTTTGCTGTTGTTTGAGTAATTTCAACAAAAACAAGTACTACAGATCCCTGAGCTATCTGTCATTTTTGTGGGAATATTTTTAGAAAAACCTTTTCTTACCTTCCCCCCCCCCATTTTGGTATGTGAAAGGAGCCTACAAAAAAGAATATAATTTTTTTTCTCTGTTTTTCTTCCCCAGATAAAATAAGTTGCAACAGCAGGCGGGTGAGGGGGCAAGTGATTTTTTTTTTTTTTTTTTTAGTTTCAACAGTTGGGAATAAAAAAGGACAAGTGATTTTTAGATGACAGGTTCCAAAGGGGCCACTGTGTTAGTCTGGTTCAGTAATACAAAAAAGGAGTCCTGTGGCACTTAATTTATTAGTCTTTAAGCACCACAAGACTCTGTGTGTTTTAGATGACAGTAACCATTTTATCATACAAACATTGTAAAGTGAGCTGCACTATAACTCCTGTGTTATAAAACAAAGTCGAATAATAGAAGTAATTGAGTGCAGGGGCAGAGAGAAGAATTCAGTAGAGCTTATATATTTCAAGCATAAAGCTGAGGGAGTTTTAACTTTGTAATAATGAGAAATTCCAAATTGTACCAGACTCAGTAATTCAAAACTTTTGATAAACAGTTCTGAGTGAACTTTAGGATGCTGCTATTAGACTGCTGTATAAAGATCTGAGTAGTTCAATACCTAGTTACTTGATTGGATGACTTCTCTTTGCATATCAGTAATAACACAGATACTCTAAGTCAGCAGTGCCCAGCCAGTGTGCCGGTGCACACTGGTGTCCTGTGGCAATACCCATAGTGTGCCATGAGCATCTCAGAGTGCTGGAGTTAAACTTCCTTCCCTGCTCAGCCCAGCCATGTGGGCTGTGCAGGGCTGGGAAAAGGCAGGGGTTAAAGTAACGGGGAAGGCACCGGCACACAGTTCCAAGGCTCCATATTTTTAGGCAGGCAGTGTTCTGGGGCCCTAAAAATAGAGGAAGGCACTGGAACGTGGAGTTCCAGGGCTCCCCCCCCCCCCGAAATAGCAGGAGCAGCCCAAACACAGCGTTCCAGTGGCTCCACCTTAGGCCAAGCCAGCAGAGAGCGGTGGGAGGCCGGGAGTGTGTGAATCTCCCCCTGCAGGGCAGAGCAGCTTGTGTCAGGCAGCCTGCAAACAGCCCAGGTAAGGACTTTGGGGGGGAGGGCTGCTGGGGGTTGTGGGGGTAGGGGGGGATGTGTGTGAAGCAGAGGTGGGTGGGAGTGGATGTGTAGCAGAGGGTGTGTAGCTGGGGTTGTAGGTGGCTCTTTGATTTGGGGGTGTGTGTAGCTGGGGGCTGGAGGCCTAGTTCTGGCCCCTGCAGTGATGGGAGGGTCCATCACGGGCAACAGGGGGCTGGGTGAGGAGAGGACGGGACCCACTGGGGTGGGAGAGAGCAGCAGTGGGGTGAGGATTTGCCCTGGGTGGCAGGGAGCCACTGCAGAGCAGGGGGAAGTGGGTTCTGCGCCATGCTCCCCTGCCCTACCTTCCCACTCCCCAGGTTCTCCCCTGCTCCCCCCCAAAGCCACTTTTGTTCTCCCTTCTTCTCTCCTCTCTTGCCACCCTTGTGCTGTTCCCCGTATGGCTGCCCTTGTCCTCTTTTGCCACCCCTGCTCTGCTCCCCACCCCACACTCCTGCCACTGCGCACGACTCCTGACCTCCCCTGTTTTGCCACTCCTCCTCTGCTACCCCTACTACCCCACGTAGCAGCATTTCCGAAACACTTTGCCATGGTTCATGAATATTCATAAGTAGTGTAAGTTAATTTGAATATTCATGAGTTTTTTAATGGTGGTGTGCCTCAAAAAATTTGAAGGTATCAAGGTGTGCCACGAAGAAGCGGCAGCTGCGGCCGCGGGTGGCTGGGCCCTGGATCTCTGGCCTGATCGAGCCAGAGACCATGAATGGCAGGGCCCCGCCAGACCCGGGGCACTGGCACTGGAATTTGGGGCACAGGCCCCTGTGCCCAGTGCCAGTGACACCCCTGGTGCCACGTCAGAGAAAAGGTTGGGAACCACTGCTCTAAGTGACTCTCATTTAATATGAACAGGAAGTGAATGGCAGAGGTTTTTTCGTGGGGGATTCTCAACCCTGGAATGCGTGCTTTCCTTGGTTTGGCAGAGTTGGAAATCATTGATTCAGCTAGGCAGGCTGCTAAGCAAAACTTTCTTCCTAAGCGTTTGGGGGAACTTGAACTCTTCCATAAGTGGAGGAGTGAGGATTGAAGGATATTGGTTGGGTTTTTTTGATATAAGTGGGAAGATTTTCTTTTTCTTTTTTCTTTTTAGTAACGTAGAAGAACCTCTATGTTGGTATTCCAGTAATTGCAATTGGTAATAAAAATAGTTCATTGATATTTAAAAAAAATATATAATAGTTTATTTTATGTTTTGGGGTCTGCCTAGGAGTGTAGCTAGATCATGGAGTTGAAGAAAACTGGCTTCTGTAAATAATCACTTTTTTTTTTTTTTTTTTAACTATGAGGCTAGTAGAGGAAATAAAAATATTTGACTTCAATGTGCATTTTGGGAGTTTACCATTTTTTAAAACAAAGTTTCTAGTAGCAGCTGTCTGAGACATTTACAAAGTTCACTCATCAAAGGAGACCTCCAGAATAAAACCCTGCAAGTTTATTTGGAAGTATTTTATTTCGTTTTCATTCAGATGGTATTAGTGCTTTGAAGTCTTCTGTTAAAATGATCTTTTAGCCCTCAGATGTACAATAGATTTTCATAAGTTACTTTATTTCCCTTTTTCACAGAAAGGATGTATTTAATTGACAGTATCTCATTTCTGAGCAGGTTGCTGGTTCTCTATTTTTAAATTACAGATTTCCCTCATGGATGGAGGGGTGGGGCTCAATTTCTTCCAGTGACAATTCTTTGCCCTTAAAAAGCAATTCTTCATCTTTCAGTCCTGAAATATGTCTATTCTTTTGAGTTTTGTGATTAGTTACATTCTTACCATTATTACATTTGTTAACTACATGAGATGATCAGAGCTGGATTTAAAAAAAAAAAAAAAGAAAAAAAGAGAAAAATCACTTCATTGTTCTTTTTTTAAGAAAACAAAATATGTCCTTTTAATAACTAGCAATGGAGATAGAAAATATGAGATAAAATAAAATGCAACGAAATATTCATTTTGTCTAAATATTTGTCTGATCTGAAATGCATGGGTTTTGGCAGGTAAGTATCAGATTAGTATTTACGAAAATTGAAAACCTTGTAATTGGCTTGACATTGTGCATGTAGGATATCATCCAATGCCCATTGTGCATGTAGGATATCATCCAATGCCCATTTTCACTTAAAGATCAGGATAGTTTCTGAATCTGACAATTGCTATTTACAGGGCTTCTCAGAAAGACAAGAATTGCTGTTTTGAAGGGAAACCCTGGAGGACATGGAAATGTTCAGGCTTAAAACATTGTTTCCTTGTGAGGTTATAGCGAAAGAAGACTTGTGCTGGTAGTCACCCTATTACGTTGTGGTGGAGGGAGAAGAAGGGAATTCGTAGTAACTTTGTCTTTATCCCCCAGATATCTTATGGGCTTGTGTTGTGGAAAGGACCTCCTGAAAGAAGAGAGCAGGCTTGCACCAATCTAATGAAATAATGTTTTCTTGTCCTTCTCTTTTCTAATGCATAGCTTAATGCATATTGACAGTTTCAGGGAATTCTTTCAGTATTGAAATTCAACTGCAGCTGATAATGGAATGCTAATAGAGTGGCGAGTCATGTTGATAGCATCATGTCATTGACTCTTGCTCTGAGGTTGTAGACTGCAGCAGCGAGTTTATCCATACATTCTTTCAAAAAGATGAGAGGGTAGGGTACATTGCTTTCAGAGCAGTCAAAGCTAGAAAATGCAGGTGGAGAGAAAACTCTTTCCTGTCTTAGACTATTTTTTATGATTTCCAAAATTCTTCCTGCTCCACATTGTGATGAAACAAAGACTTTTAAAAATGATGATTTGTGGAGTTGGGGATCAAAAGACAGAGCAACCGTGCAGCTCAGGAGATTTGGCACTCAACTAGGATCTGTGAGACCAAGGTGAAGTCCCTCTTCTGAATCAGGTGGAGCAGGGACTTGAATCTCCATCTAGAACCCGGGTGCCCAGCCTTTTTGGGTGAGGGCTCACAATGTAATTCTTTTCTCTTATCGGTGGGCCAGTGAGACTTTTTGATAGGTAAAACAAAAAAAAATTGATCTTATTAATGAACTTCAATAAAATAATGATTAGTGTGATATTTGACATTGCTTTTGCTTGCACTGTGTACAGAGGATGGGGGGACAGGGCAGAGCATGGGGAGCAAGGCATGGCAAGGGAACATGGCAAAGGAGGGAAGGGTGAGATGGGGGGGGAGCAGAGCAGCTGTGTGTGGCTGGACTTAGCTCCTTGAGGGAGCCACCAACTCTGCCCTCTTCACTCCCTGCCAAGCACTGCTTAGGGAAATCCAGCCCCTAAACAGCTGTCCAGCCAGTCTATGCCTCCCTGCAGCTGTGCACAGGGCGAGAAATTGAAAAGGGCCCAGACGGCCCCAGCTCCCTGGCTCTTTTGGCAGCACTCCACAGGCCAGATGAATGCCCTCAGTGGGCCGGAGTTCAGACATGCCTGATCTAGTGTTTCCACTGTTAACCTGAGAAATCATTTTCTACTCCTAGTACATTCCTGTGAAAAACATCAGTTTTTTCACAAATTGGATAGAAAAATCTCAACCAGCTCTACTAGCCATATACCAAAGGTCAGCGACCTTTGTCGGCCCCTCTGCCAGCCCTGCTCACCACACCCTCAGTGGGTGCTGGGGGTGGGGTGGGGCAAAGCCTCCAGTTTGGGGCCAGGGCCAGCTCCTGCCGTCACAGGTGGGCAGCCTCCGGGTCCAGCCATGGCTGCTTCTTGCCCTGCTGGTGGGCAGCTTCTGGCTCCACGCTCGGAGCCAGAAGTAGGGGGGATGACCACCATGTTCCCATCCAGTGCTGCCCAGCAGGGCGCTGGGAGCTGCGGCACACGGTTCATTCTGCTCAGCTGACGCAGCAGTGGGGGAGCGGGGCAAGTGGGGAAGCTTAAGCGGCACTGCAAGCCGTTCAGGCTTGGCCCCCATGCCATTTTTGGCACGGGTTCTGGGGGCTGCCGACCTCTGCTGTATACTAATTTCTTGTTCATCAACATAAAACTTAACATAGAAAAACTAGAGAATTCTGTCTGATTTCCAGACTATTTTACTTTGACCTTTCTAAGATGTTATTTAGTAACATAGAGAGGAAATACTTAAAATATGATTTTCCTGTGGGGTCTTCACTTTTGTGACATTTATTATTTTATGAAGACCTTTTCTTGGTCTGCATGTTTAGTATCCATATGCAGTATCAATATCTGGTGATGATTCCAATTAATTGTGTTTGCCTTGCCCAGTTCTGCAATTAGAACTCTAGTATTTCTTTAGCTGAAAATGTATAGACATTATTGTGTTGATAGACAATCAGAAGCATACTCTGAAACCAGAAACCAAAAAAAAAAGAAGAAAAAAACCCCCAACTTGGAAGGGTCCCGTATACAATAAATACATGGCCTCTTTGTTGTGATTTTCAACTTCAAAACTTTTTTTTTCTTGAAAGGTATTTTATAAAATAATCTACTCAACTTTCCTGTCAGCGTAATAGGTAGACATTAACTGTCTCTGTTTTGTACATAGAAGAAACTGAGGAAGAGGAAAAAAAAGTGCTGTTACAGTTGGATTATTGACTCTTTCCTTCCTGTTATTTTAAATCATATATTCTTATTTTATTGTTTTTATTACTTACTGGGATCATCATGGAATACTGGACTAGATATTGGATTTTCTGGCTTGTGCATTATCAAAAAAAATGTTGACTAAATTCTAAATCTTTATTACTGGTAATGTTACATATTGCATTTATGTATTATGATTAAAATAAAAGGTAGGTTTTTTTTTAATTGCACTGTGTTCTTCATATATTGTTTCAACCACAAGTACAGAGCAAGTCTCAAGTGTGTTTTCTGATGCATTGCACTATGGATTGTAAAGGCTGAGAGATGTAAACAGAAATTTTAAAGTGGCTGGATTTATTAAGCAGAAATACGAATATAGTTGTAAATACAAAGAATAAACAGGTGGAAAATCAGCTATATCAGCTTTTTTTTTATGCAGTTAGAAGACACAATGTTGCTTCACTCAATTATTTTGTTTCCTTCCCAGTCTCATTAAATGTATACACTAAATGATGGGATATTTCTTGTAGCTTAAAATGAGATTACTGGTAGTTTTACTGGGAACCACATGCTAGTTATTTCCAAATTTGGTTCAGATAATTATTTTTTGTGAATAAAATGGTTCAATCATTTGGTAATGGAACATAAAGCCCTTCACTGCTAGGACAGTGTTTCAAATCCTGCTCAGATAAGTAGTAACTGAACAATTACTATCAAGCAGATGTTAATGGCCTATTTTGACAAGTATCCAAATCAGTTACAGAATAGTTGATACTGTCCACTTTGCTGGCAGTCTCAGTGGAGCAGCCAGTGAATGGGGATGGTAACTTAACTTTCTCTTTACCAATCCAAGTGGTCTTTGAGATATTTCACTGAAGAATCTTGCCTGATACCTGTCCAATATCATTCAAGGATAGATTAGTAAATTAAAAAAAAAAAGTTTACAAATGAAAGGTAGTGGAGTGTCTGTATTAAAAGAAGTCTGTTGGTTTCCAAGTGGAATTAAGCTGTTAATTATGACCTACAAAGCCTTAAATTCCCTGATGCTGGCTTACCTAAGGGACTGCCCCAATATCTGGGATTTCTTTCCGTTCTGTAGTTTTGTATAAAAATATGAGAGAAGTAAAAGCAGCAAGGTACAAACTGTTACCTAGAGTTTTGGTTTTCATGATCTTATTCTATGACTGTTTCGGGTGACATTGTGATTACAAAGGTACCGCTGGTGTTTTCTAATCTGTTTTCTCGGAGGAGGTGTATGTGCCTGCGTGTAAGTGGATATTGAGTACCAGTCTTGTTGCTAATAATTTAGTGACATACTGGAAAAAAATAGCTCATCTTTTCTATAATATTACCCTAGTAAAGTCAACATCATCAGTGTCTGCTTGGATTATGTGCACCAGAAATGTCAGCTGTAGAACTTGCTCTTGCCTGAAGCTAGTCTACTGCAGCTTTATCCAGTTGACTTTTTAGAAAGCTTTTGGGGTTTTGTTTATGAATCAGTTCGTGCTGGTTAAGTGTACTGTGTGCTCCCTTTCTTTCCAGTCACTCAAGCAGCTACTTAATGTTATTTTGCTTTTTCCCATTTATATTCAATGGAACAATGCCACTAAATACTAATAATGTGGACTTACCTGCAATTTGCATGCGGATGAAGTCATCTCTCTGATCAAGTCATCATTTTGTGTGTGTTTGTGATAATCTATTTTGAATTACCTTTTGTTTCCTGTACCTTTTCTTTCTGGAGCTAACTTTCCTTCAGTGCTCTTCTTATCCTCAGAATCCGATGACTAACTACACTTTACTACAAACTATCTGATATTCTTCAGAGCAGCTCTCTTAGTTCAGAAGTATCCCTACTTTTGTTGCTACCAGTGGGCTGCTTTCCAGCATGGAATTTCCCCCTTCAGAACCCAGCCCAACCCAACCCAGTGGTGGGAACGTATTATTTCTGGACTGGACAAAAGTAGAATCACAGATGCCCTGATTTGCTGTTGCAGTATGACCTGATCCCATGTCTTACACTCCCTTGCATTTATTTTCATCCCAATCTGTAAATTGCCCCTCTTCAAAGCGTCTGACAAAGTGGGATTTTTCTCCCACTAAAGCTCGTGCGATAAATACATCTGTTAGTCTTTAAGTGCCACACGACTCCTTGCTTTTTTTAACATAACTCTATGGTTTTACTGCTTTGTCACAGACCCTGTCTGTTTGACAGAGGAGTATATTTGAGCGCTGAAGACCCCATATTATTTTAGTTTGCAGTGGGCAAAGCAATAATTGGAGTAAAGTACCATCTAATTAAGAACAAATTTGTACAATTTTCCTTAATGTTGCTTATTGAGCTGCTTATTGAATAAGGTGTGACCAAATTGAATGAAAGAGGATGCAAAGTGCTTGTATGAGATCAGAGATTGTGGTGGTAGGGTTCAATAACTCAGTAGTGTAACAAATCCATCCTCTTCAGATTAGATTCCTCCAAAGATGGTTGTGGTTTTTCAGGGGGAGGGGATAAGGGCCAAGCTGACTGTGGTGATTTAGGAGATTGCTCTCTTCCATCTCTGGATAGTTATCTTTTAAAATAAGAGGGCTACATGAGTGTTCTGGCTTACTGCATCATCAAGTGTCTTTTGAATAGATAACAAACTGGCACATGGAAGAAAAAACAATACTTTCATTAGCTTTAATACCTTCTAGTCAGCTTTATTTCTTCTCAAAACGTAGCTTTGTTGTGGTTCTTGTTGCTCCCAAGTTATATTCCGATATTTCAGAAGTGGCTGAAATCCTTCTCCTGAGTGTATCCCTAATAGGGCAGAAAGGTCTAATGGACCAGAGAGGCAAAACACCTAATGAGAGTTAGAACTTCAGATGATGAATTGTGTTTGAAACAAAAACTCCCCAGGAAACTTAGGATAAATATCAGGCAATCGTCCATTTCATATCATGGAATGAAGTTAAGCTAGATGATCTAATGAGTATTTTCCATCTCTAATTTATATGATTATATGACTTTTTTATGATTAGCTGTAGAGAAGTGAATAATTATAGAGTGGTACATTTGGACTCCATCACAGACAAATCCTGGCATAGTACATTAGATGAATATGAGCATTTAGGCTCTCTTGAGCATGGGCTCAACAGGAATAGATTATGTGAAAGAAATTAACTTTTTTGAAGAAGTAAAAGAGTTAATGAAAGCAAGGAAGTGGGCCTGACTTACCTGTTTCAGAAAAACTTTGAATAAGTTGCCCAACAGGCAATTGGTGAGTTAGATGGTAAATCTAGCTATTAGCACCAATGAGAAAATCTGTGCAAGTTGGCAGGAATGGTGTGGAGGGTTATCATTACAGACAGTAAGTCCTCATGGAGTGACATGATAATCGGGTTCCAACAGGGCCTTGTGCTGAGAACAATCCTGTTTAACATATTAATTACTGAATTGGAAAATGGTACTACTGTGTTTGTTTGGTATCTGTACTTGCAAATGATACAAAAGCAGGAGAGTGAGCTGAAACAGTGGTGGATGTAGAAAAAATGTAGAAGCTTTTGGACTTGTTGGGTAAATTGTCTGGTGACTAAAATGTTCTTTTAAATCTGGGAAAATGTGAAGCTTCTGGGGTGATAACAAAAAAGTGAAAAACTGATTAAGTGGATTAAATATTAATGAGAGGCGAAAAAGAATGTACTGGTGATATGAACAGTATCACTATCATAATTGAGGGGATAGTTTGCTTTAAACAAAAGAACACATGTTGAATCCAAGAACAAAACAGTATTTTTGCATTTCTGCATGGCACTTTTGCATATTTCTAGAACATTGTGAAATTTAGCTACTTTAATTTTAAAGCATCTGTAGTTCCTGGAGAGAGCACAGAGGACAGCATTGTAGTTGGTAGATCTAATGACATGAAAGGAATCTTTTATGAGCAAAGACATGCATGGGGATGGGTGATTTCATTAAAGTTTTCAGATACAGGAATTTAGGAGTAGGCACAGGAACACTTGTAAGGAAGAGGTATATTTTGAGAAATAGAAGCTTGAGCAGGAAAGGCTTAGGCTATATATCAGGAAAGAATTCTTGTGGGAGTTAACAGTTGGAACAGTTTACTGTATGATATTGGGATAGCAAAATATCAACTGCTTTAAAGCAAAGATAATTGCTACTCAATACTCTAAGTACTTCATAAGTGTCAATAGCTAGACATTTTGAGTAAAAAATGACAGTAGTTAAATGTGTACTGAATAACAACATACATCTGCAGTGAAATGTGTGAATGACATCAACATTCCTTTTGGTTGTCTTAATCCACAAATTACGTCTGTCTGCTTAAAAAAAGGAATATTACATTGATATTACCACAGGATGATGAAGAGTTTAATAATAATGGTCTGTGCTGTGAAATCTGGAGATAATATACATATTTCACATTTGTGAAGGTGCTCCTTCACACAGAAAACAAATTTATGGATGCACTGTCCTCTCTGCCTGTGTGAGGGGAGACAGAATGTGGTAGGGTCAGACTGCATCACATGATGTATGATTTCACCCAGTCCAGTCAGTAATACTTTTCTCAGTGACATTTTTCACAAGGATCTGATCCAAAGCCCTTTGACTTCAATGAGCTTTCAGTATGGCCCCAAGTGAAATGATTGTAGCAAAGAGCTGTAGCTCTATTAGAAGAGGTAGATTGGGTCTTGAGACCTAAGCAGATCAGTAGACGAACAGCGATGCAGGGTAAAATTGTCTACTGTCCAAGTGCCAAATGAAATATAAGCCCAAGCCACCCTAGCAACTTTTGAGGTGCTTCCCTGCCCAAAGCTCGTAACTATTCTTCAGACAAAAGTGCATTGTCTTGCATAACAGAAAAAAAGATAGACATAGTATTTTATTTGTGGGTATTTAAAGAGTAGTTAGAAAACATTAATTCAACATTAACAGCTTGAACTTCATTATTTTCGTTTTTGTGTTCAGCAGTCACTCTAATTTTTTTGAATTGAGTTTCTGGCAATTCAACCTTTGGCTGCTGGGTGGAGAGGGTTGTTTTATTTTATTTATTTATTTTTGAGTAAGTTTATGGAGAGACAAAACAGCACAGTTAAGAAACAAAATAAGCAAGCATGTCAAAAACTTGTATTTCATGCGAACAGAGACAAATGATCCTGTCCTATTTTTCAATTTTTTCTTTAAGTATGATGATTTGAGCCTCACATGTCGACTCCTATTATTTCAGCCAGATTTGCTGAAGGCTGTACTGTTAATCAGTGACTTGTGACAGGTGCTTCTACCCCTAGAGTTCCACTGGGGTAGCCATGCTAGTCTAGTGTGGCAAAAAAAGCTGGGAGTCTGATGGTACTTTTAAAGACTAACAATTTTTTTTTACTACTTGAGCTGTCGTGATAGAAAATCCCACTTTGTCAGGTGCTTGAAGATATGGAGTTCGCAGAATGAGAGCAAAATAAATGTAGATGAATGGAAGGCATAGGATCAGGTTAGACTGCTGTACAACCCCAAAGTCAAACTCCTACAGCACATCATGAAGGACCTACCCCCTATTCTACAAGACAATCTCTCTCTCTCTCTCTCAGGCTTTGGGTGGCAGACCTCTCCTTGCTTACATACAGCCCCCCAAGCTTAACAGGTACTCACCAGCAACAACAGAGCCATTAAAGCAGGCACATATACCTGCAACAAACCACGCTGCCAACTTTGCCCACATATATTCACAAAAACACCATGCTACTACCTAATCAAACCAGCTACTCCATTAAGGGCTCCTTCACCTACTTATTCATCAGTGTGATTTTTGCCATCATGTGCTGGTTGTGCACCCACAGCCACCTATACATTGGAAAAACAGGGTAATCTCTGCAAAAAAATAAATGGACTCAAATCTGACATAAAAATAATATTCAAAAACCAATAGGGGAACACTTCAACCTTCCTGATTACTCTATTAATGATCTGTTAATAGCCGTATTCAGGAAAATGAATACCAAATCAAAGCTTTAAAGAGAAACTGCAGAATTAGAATTTGCAGATTTGACAGAATGAACTCAAGGCTGAATAGACACTATGGAGTTTTTTCCTATTACAAATGGTAATTTTGCTTCCTTCCCTGCCTCCCCCCCACTAATTGCTGTACCCTACTGTTTGAATATAAACAACTTCTTTGATTTGCTATAACAGCATGAGCTGATTGTATGACTTACACTCCCTCTACATTTATTTTGCTTCCATTCTGTGAGTTCCCTATCTTAAGGCATCAGATGAAGTGGGATTTTCTTCCACAAAAACACATCTGATAAATAAAATGACTCCTTGTTCAGTTTACCATGAGAGTGTTTCTTCTTTCTGCCATCTTCTGTCATCATCCTTTCCCCTTCGATGTTTGTATCTTTCCATCTTTCTACTTCTTTCCTTTTATATTTTCATCAATTTGTTTTTTCTTACCATTTCTTCTTGCATGGTTGCCTTTCAGATTCTTGCTACTTTCTGTGTCCTCACCTACTTTATCTGTTTCTTTTGATTTAACCATACCAGTCCTCACAGTTAGCACCATCTACTGAATTGCAAAAGAAGGCTGGAAAATCAAAATTTGTGAGTTCCTCTCCTGATTCTTGCACTCATGCACAGGGTGACTTTGGGCATGTCACGTAGTTTCTCTATATTTTATTCGGTCGCAAGTTCCTTGGAAAAGGAAACAGAGGCTGGTTACATGTCTTAGAATATTTTTCTGTTAACAAATACAGAAGAGGTCAGCACAGAGCATGTAGTTTATGACTTACACTCTTGAGAATAAAGGATGGTGTAGTGGTGAAGGACCCTACTTGAAGTGAGAGAATGGAATTTAGAATATATTTAATAAATACTGGATAAACTTTTCAGATAGTGCAGCTTTTTCTGAATGTAAGAGGTGGAGTTCTTAAATGTCTTGTTTAAAGTGTTGTAGATTAATTCATTTAAAACCATGTGTTGCAATTTACTTGGGCATGATAGCTCTGCTAAGTGAGAGATGGAAAGCTGTTAGTAGTATGAAAACAGAACTAATGTTGCTTAGTTTACCTGAACTGAGCACTTTCACAGCTGCCAATTTAAATAAATATATTAATAATTTGCTAAATTCCTTTATGGCATTTTCCAAATGCACTAGTGATGTGTCTGCCCAACATTTGCTCTGAGTTAACTGTCTCTGTCTTCCCCCCCTCCCTTCCTGAGGTGACACCTGTTTCTTTCTGCACAAGGTTTTTGAGAATTAGTTCATATTTCTACTGAGTTTTGAAAAAGTAAACCTTTAAAAAGGACTAAAATATTTCACCCTTTCCTGTTGCAACTTTCTTATTACTCTTTTTCTGCATTTCTGTATTCTCCTTCCTATGTCTTTTTGGATATATTTGGTTTTTTAAAACAAACAAGTATGCTTTGTCTAATACTATTTCCTTCCATTAATAAACATAGTGTTTGGGAGCATTGTTCTGATTTTCTCCACAGACATCACTGGGGTCATCCTTCATTACTGCTGATGACCTAACCCAGTGGTTTTTCAAACTTTTTTCTTCAGGACCCCATTGGAAAACAATCATTTATGGTCATGACCAGACAATTACATCTTTGAGCAATGTGTCTGAGTCTTTTGGTGGCAGCAGGGGATGCCACAACCCAGTACCTGAGGGTCCATGACCCAGTACTGGGTCCCAACCATGAATTTGAAAACCATTGACCTAAACTATAGGACAGGTTTGTTCGCCTTCCTCTGAATAATCTGATGCTGGGCTTTGAGACCAAGATACTGGATTAAATGGGCCACAAGTTTGAGCCAGTGTTTCAATTGATATGTTTCTAAGAAATTCTATATTTATTCTCTTCAGTAAATAGTCCTTTATATATGAAATGTTAATTATTATATTTCCTATTACACTCTATCAGCTGCAAACTTAATTAGATGTGCACTCATGGGTGCTGGAACTAGGTGTTACCACATTCCCTGACTGGAAGTGGATTTCATTATATAAACATTTACAGTTTGGTTTAGTGGCTCTCAACACCCCCACTATAAAAATTGTTTCTAGCACACCATTGTGCACTGTAACTTGGACGCCTGGACTGTGATTGTTAAAACGAGCCTTTGTGTCGCTTTTAAGGAAAAGAATGTACTCTGGACCAAAACAACACAGTTGTAGTGTGGTACGATCAAGAGATTGATTCTTCCATTCCATGAGCAGAAAAGTCAAGTCTTGTCTACAGTAAAATATTTCAGTGTTTTGTTTTTAAAAGCTCAGAGTAGCATGGGGCACCCATGCAGAGTTTCAAAGACTTAAGGATTCGGCACTGACAAAAGGGCACACTAGTAGATCTTTACACATGATTGGGCCTAAGTTTGAAAATTCTTACCCTTATAGGTTGTGTTTTTCACTGTTATTGTTTATTACTATCGAAGTGTTTATCACTTTCAAAATGAGAGCTTGCAGAAATCCAGTCTTAAGTCACAGAACACTGTTCTGAAATTTGTTAACCTTAACTGCTTATAAAAGATGAATTTTATGCAAGATAAGTTCTGATGGGGTAGCCGTGTTAATCTATCTCAGCAAAACAAATGAGTCCTATGGCACTTCTAAAGACTGACTAATTTATTTATTACATGACCTTTCATGGGAGAAAACTTCATCAGACGCTTCGAAGATGGAGGAACTTGCTATCATTCTGTAAGTTCCCCCGTCTTCAAAGCATCTGACTAAATGGATTTTTCCCCATGAAGGCTCATGCAATAAACAAATTTATTGGTCTTTAAGTGCCACAGGAGTCCTTGCTTGTTATGTGAGATACGTTTGCCTAAATAAAAGGTTAAACAATTGTAAAATAATTGTTTATTGGGCTTCACTGAAAAAGAGACAGATTTTAACTACTTTTGTGTTTCAGAACAGCTAAATCAAGTAAAGGATAAATTCTGGCCCATTTCTGGGATAGGAAAGTACTGTATGACAGTGGGTTCACATCAAACTATGCTAAGAGAAAAATGTGACATTAGTTTTATGATATGGACTTCGATCCACTTTCAATTAAAAAAAAGATGGTGTCTAGAATAGTGGCACTCAACCACTGTGCTGGGATACGTTACTGTGGTACCGCACAGCAGTAAGTGTATTGTGGAGAGCCAAGTGGAGGGCTGGATTTGGCCTGGTGGAGTAGAGTGGTATATCCTGTAGGGTCACATATACTGCCAAATGTGTCACAACACACATCAAGTTGTAGACCACTGGTCTAGAATATAGTAGCATTACATATTGTTGACAACATGCTGCAAGATTCAAACCTTAAATCACATGCTGTCAGTAGAATAATGGTGATTACTTTTATCAATGAAGTTTTGTAATGACAAACTGCATGTCCCCTCCAATAAACATTTAGAAAGATAGTTGCCACATTTTAGTTCAGTGAAATGTATCCTGGATAAAAAGGAGTCTGTATACTTGTAAATTATAATTGTTGATACCCGAACTAACTTCCTCCTTCAAGAAATGTTGGGTTATTGTTCATACAACTACCCCATGAAGAATGATTTTTCAAAATGAGAATGAAGTTACGATGAGTAGAAACTCCAGGAAATAAGAAAATTAATTTAACTTTAGAAATGCTGAAAAGTTCTAAAGGGGTAGCCATATTAGTCTTGTTTAGCAAAACAAACAAGAAAGACTAACCAATTTATTTGTTGCATGAGCTTTTGTGGGAGAAAATCCCACTTCAGTGGGGTTTTCTCCCATGAAACATCTTTGATAAATAAATTGGTTAGTCTTTAAAAGTGCTACAAGAGTGCTTGTTTGTTTGTTTTGGAAAATATTGTTCTTCTTCGAGCAGTGTCCCTGTCTGCTCCATTGTAGATGCGTGGCCAGTCCCGCGCCTCGAATCGGAGATCTGAATAGCAGTCTGCACAGGGCGACTGGTGCATGCTAGCAGGGGCCCCTCGCCATTTTGGCACCACTGGTGATGTGCCCAGGTCACCCTCCCCCCCCCGTCCCTCAGTTCCCTTCTTACCGTCTCAGCTCCGGCTCACTCCCAACGGCCGTTTTAACGGCCACCTGTCTCCACCTGAAAACAGAACCAACAACTTAAAAATACAATAAAACAGTTGAAACAGCTAGCAGAAAAACAAGAAACAAAACCAGAACAGCAAGAAGTCAACAACTGAACCCAACTGTCAGAATGCCGACTCCTCCAGGATTCAAGAGACGTGCCTCCTGTAAGGATGCAATGCCTGCTTCCGACAGATGCCCGGAATGTATTAAATGTCTGGGTGAGGGTCATAAGACCCAGAAATGCCCACATTACCAAAAATTAACCTCTTGAGCCTGAAAGCATCGTCAGATGAAACTGAAGCTCCTTCTGATGGAGCGCCCTTTAAAACTGGCACCGATCACGATCTCCAGCCGATCCTAAGCAGCGCTCTGCCATGTCTTCTCCAGCACTCTCTAGGAGAGTCAAGGGTGACCATGTGAGAGGCTTCTGGTCCCTCGGGTACTTCAGCCCATACTAAATGCAGCTGCCCTTTGAGCTCCACAAGAGAGCACGGGCAAGACAGTATGGCTGCAAACAAACCACCAGCACCAATCCCTCTGGGGATACCGGCACACGGCATTCCAGCTCTGACAAAGTCACTCCCGGTGCCGATTCTGCAGTCAGTGCTGTGCACCCTGATGCTGACAGTGGTACCGATCTAGATGCTCCTTTCCCCAGTGCTGCCTATGCTGTGGCAGGACACAATGCTGCAAGTGGTACCATCACTGATTACAGCAGTGCTCCCTACTGAGCTATACTCTCAGCAGCCACTAGTCACGGATTAGCTAAGTCCCCCACACTAGCCAAGGAAGAAGAAACAAAAGAACCACCACTGCCAAACAGAGGAACAGGAACAATCAACTTCATCTCCTTTTTT
This sequence comes from Podocnemis expansa, assembly GCA_007922195.1. Taxonomy (NCBI): domain Eukaryota; kingdom Metazoa; phylum Chordata; order Testudines; family Podocnemididae; genus Podocnemis; species Podocnemis expansa. The sequence continues at coordinate 7,815,699 of ML682065.1, forward strand.
GCCTCTATTCTGCATGCACTCCTTTGATGATCAGATCATTTCACTCTCCCTCTCTTCTAGTGACAGCCCTGAGTCACTCTCATCATGGTCTGTCAGCCCAGTGCCAGGGACAGAGAAACTACTCCCTGATTTACAGGTCCAGGGGCCAGACACAGCTTTCACTGTGCCCCACAACCTGGTATATGAATTTACCATATGGCTTGCTCAATATGGGCTGGGGAAACTGGGCCCAGTATGGGCCATTACAGGCAGTCCATTCTATGGCACAGGTGCCTACCGCCATTCAGTGGTCTGCGGCCATCACTCAGTAAAACCACTATCTGCCCCCTGCAAATCTACAACTCCAGGTAAGGCAACAGACAACCATTCAAGAAACATCAAGCGAGCAGTCCACCCAAGGTGGATGATGCTAAGCAGTTCCAAGAACTGTTCAGGAGGGTTGCTGATACTCTAGATATTTCTATGCAAGAGGACCCTACCACGCAGCATAAATTGTATAGGATCCTTCAATCCTCAACCTCAAAAAAGGTTGCCTTGCCTATGGGTGAGGGCATTATTGAGCCAGCGATTCTAATATAGCAAACACTTGCCACCACTGCACCTACAAACAAGCAAAAAAACGACGAAAAATACTTCATTACACCAAAGGGCAACAAATTCCTTTTCTCGCACTCTCAGCCCAACTCTCTGGTTATAGAGACTGCAAATCAGAGATCCAAGGAGCCATACAAGTCAGCACCAGGGGACAAAGAAGATAAAAAGTTGGACCTCCTAGGTGAAAAAAAGTCTATACTTCAGCTACGTTACAACTGACAGTAGCAAACTATACTGCAATCCTTTAGAATTATGATCATGACATATACTCAAAGATTTCGGACTTCATCAATTTTATACCTGATGCCAAGAAGGATAAGTTTAACTCCTTAATAAGAGAGGGTCAACTTACAGTGAGGATGGCACTACAGGCCTCCCTGGACACGGCAGATGCTGCAGCCTGCACTATCGGCATAGCAATAGTCATGAGATGGGCATTGTGGCTTCATGCAGCGGTGCTGCCTAAACAAATGCAGGCGATGATCGAGGGCCTCCCCTTTGATAGATCAAAGCTGTTTGGGGAGAAGACAAACAGTTATGCATACACTTAAAGTTTCAGGAGCAGCACTTCATATACTAGGGATCTATACCCCGGTTCCCTGTAGAAGAAACCAAAGGTTCCAGCCCTTCACTAACAGATATTCACAACCTAGCCAGATTAGATGGTTCGACAGTTCTAGATCCTGACCTTGACAACAACATCACCAACAACAGACTAATGCAGCCTCATCTGACTCTCAATCACCCAATTCCAAACAACAGTTTTGAGGCTTTGGTCAAGGGTTTGCCAGACCACCTCTCTTCAGTGCTGAGTCCCATCACTAATCCACCTCCATTCTTCCAAGACAGGCTTCTCCATTTTTTTTCCACCGATGGCAATCAATCTCATCAGACAAGTGGGTTCTGCACCCCATCTACAAGAGATATATCATCTCTATTCTATCAAAACCCACCACCCATTGCCCCTTCCCATCCCTCTTCAGGGACCTTTCTCGTGAACATTTGTTACAACAGGAAACAGGGAAACTCCTTCTTTTAGGAGCAATAGAGGAGGTCCCTATCCAATACAGGAAGAGGGGTTTTTACTCCCAATATTTCCTGGCTCAGAAGAAATTGGGAGGTTGGAGACCTATCCTGGACCTCAGAAGGCTCAACAAACACCTCTATACCAAGAAGTTCAAAATGGTGACATTGTCTGATGATACTTCCTGCACTGAAACAGGAGGAGAGGCTGGCTTCCCTCGACCTAAAAGACGCCTACTTTCATGTGTCAATCCACCCAGCCCACAGAAGGTTTCTCAGATTCATATGTCTTGGCAAGCACTATCAGTACAAGGTACTCTCCTTTTGTCTCTGTACTACACCAGGAGTGTTCTCCAAACTCATGGCCATGGTCTCAGCACGTTTTCACAAGACTTGTGTCATGATTTTTCCATACCTAAATGACTTCCTCATAAGAGCTCATTCCTATCAAGAGGCTCACCAGGCAGTCATCACAACCAAACACCTATTCCTTTCTCTAGGCCTCGCAATAAATTACGAAAAGTCTTCGATGTGCCCATCTCAGGAAATCCTCTTCATAGTTGTGAGGATTCACACACCATTGGCAATGGCCTGCCTTTCACAAGACAGATACACAAACATTCTAAAGTGTGTACAAAGTGTACGTTTTTCCCCAGCCATGTCAGCGTGCACATGCGTGCAGTTGCTCGGCCACATGGCATCAACTACTGCCTTAATCAAGCACACGAGGCTCCGCATGCATCCTTTTCAGATGTGGTTCATCAAAACCTTCAAACTATGTCTTTGCCCACTTCATTACCTCTTGTGTCCTCCGAACCTCATAAGAGATTCATTAATTTGATGGACAAAAAAAGAGAACCTCTTGCAGGGCATCCTGTTCATGACTTTTTGGACCCAGACCTACTGATGACAATGGATGCATCCATGACAGGCTGGGGAGCACATCTTCTAGACCAGAATGCCCAAGACAGGTGGTTGTCACAAGAACACCTGCACATAAACATTCTAGAGCTCCATGCAGTCACGAATGTATGCAAACACTTCCTATCTCTGGAAAATCTGTAAAAATATGCATGGACAACATGTCCTGCATGAATTGTATCAACCGCCAGGGAGTAGCATGATCCAGACTTCTGTGCCTAGAAGCAATGAAGCTCTGGGATTGGTGCATAGAGCACGATGTACACGTATCAGCCATATGCTTACTGGGGAAGGACAGTGCTATGGCAGACACCTTGAGCAGGCCCTTCTAAAGTACCGATGAATGGGAGATCCGGGAGGACATCATCTCGCAGGTATTTGCCAGATAGGGTGTCCCTTCATTGGATCTCTTTTGCTACATGGGCAAACAAGAAATGCAAAGCGTACTGCTTGCGAGTGGGCATAGGCCCAGGCTGCAAGGGCGATGCATTCCTTCTCAAGTGGAGTAAGGGGCTTCTATATGCTTTCCCACCAATCTCTATGATTCCTAAAACACTCTGGAAAATTTGTTACGACAGGGCCACAGTCATATTCATATCTCCAACATGGCCCAGACAAGCCTGGTATCCTTATCTCTTATGAACGTCCCAGAAACTACCACTGACTCTGCCAACTGTCTTAAACCTTCTACCACAAAACAAGGGCAAAACTATCTAGACTTACCTCCACAGACTATACCTGACCGCCTGGTACCTGAATGGTTCATGGACATAGAGTTATAATGCTCATGACAAGTAAAACAGATTCTCTTAAACAGCAGAATACCTTCAACAAGATGCAGTTACCTACAGAAATGGTGTAGATTCTCCATATGGTGCAATCAGAGAAACAGAAATCCCATGACGATTTCTATCCTGGAACTACTTGACTATCTTCTGTACCTGAAAAACACAAAGCCGTCACTTAACTCGCTGAAAGTTCATCTTGCCACAATCTCTACTTTTCATGAAACAGTGCAAGACTCAGCATTATTTTCTCACCCAGTGGTTAAAAGGTTCATGACTGGGTTGCAGAATACTTACCTTGACATCTGTGTGCCTGTACCTCAGTGGGAGCTCACCATGGTTCTGAAAACTTTAACAAAACCACCCTTTGAGCCTCTTGCAACTTGCTCCCTGTTACACATGTCAATGAAAATGGCCTTTTACACAGCCATAACTGTTGCTGTGCTGATGGCAGACCCACCATTTACAGTTTTTCACAGCAACAAAATCTCTCTAACCTGATCACAAATTCCTCCTAAAGATTGTCTCTTCTTTCCACCTCAACCAAACCATTCACCTTCCCACATTCTACCCAAAGCCACACACTGATCCACAACACAGAGTGTGACATACATGGGATGTAAGGTGTGCTATCGCCTTCTACCTCCATAGAACAAAACCATTCCTCAGAACACCAAGACTCTTTGTGTCTATAACAGAGTGCTCGCAGGGACAACCAGTTTCCAAGTAAAGACTATCCAAGTGGATATCCACATGCATACAGTCTGCATATACCATAAAAGAGCTTCAACCCCCTGGAGTTGTCTGTGCTCACTCCACCAGAGCAGTAGCAGCCTCTATGGCCTTTATGAGCAATGTCTGTATATCCAATATCTGTTGGGCTGCCACATGAGCTTCCACTGACACATCTCTGAAACTTTATGCTCTTGACCAGTTCTCTTCCTCAGATGCCTCTGTGGGAACGGCAATCCTCCAGACAGTTTGGCAACAAGGCTTTGAAGTCCCCCCTCCAACTTGGGGATGGCTTGGTAGTCACCTACAGTGGCACAGACAGGGACACTGCTCGAAGAAGTAGTGAGGGATACTCACCCTTGTGCAATAGCCAAGGTTCTTCAAGATGCGTGTCCCTGTCATGCTGCACTACCCACCCTCCTCCCCTTACTTCAAAGCATAATAGTAGTATTTCAGAGCTCTGCTCCCTTTGCAGTAGAGAGGGAACTGAGGGATGGGGGGGGTGACCCGGGCACATCACCAGTGGTGCCAAAATGGCTAGAGGCCCCTGCCAGCGCACACCAGTTGCCCCGTGAAGACTGCTATTCAGATCTCCAATTCAAGGCGTTGGGCTGGCCATGCACCTACAGTGGAGCAGGACAGGGACACGCATCTCGAAGAACCTTGGCTACTGCACAAGGGTGAGTATCCCTCACTTTGCAGTGCTGTAACTGGGTTGGTCTCAGGATATTAGAGAGACAAGATGGGTGATACAATAGCTTTTATTGGACCAAATTCAATCCATGAAAGAGACAACTTTTGAGCTGACACAGAAGGGCTCTATATAAGCTCAAAAGTTTTTCTCTTTCTCAGACAGAAGGCAGTCCGATAAAAGATATTACCTTACCCACCTTGTCTTGATTGGAATATATTGACTTTCCTTCTGAGCTGTCAAAAGGAAGGTGAAAAGAGAATTTTTCTTGACATCAGTCTTTCTTAAGTTAAAGAGAATATTCTATTTGTTTTTATATTTAAGCAAAAATAGGAATTGTACTAAGTCTTGGGTTACCCTCCATTAACAGATGAGACAGGCTCTCCTTGTGTTTTTCTTCCTAATACATAATATGCTGGCATGAATCTGGTGTCGTGTAGACTGCACTGACTCATGACTATGAATGCTTGCCTAGGGCAAACAGTTAAAAGCAGAGCAGACACCCAAACAAATTAGATTTTACCAAGCCAGTACCAAAGTGAACTCTTAAAGTAATACAAGAGCCTTATAATGGAGTTGTAGACAGTCGTCTTAGGCACTCAAGTCTATCTTGTTACCTGCACAAGCTAGATTATGTGGTAAATGATCAGTTGAATCAAAAATAAACAAAGAAATAAACAAATAAAAGTTTTAGGTTCTAGCTAGTCCCAAGAAACCGGTTATTCAGACAGGTGGCTTCACATCCTATATTTCATACCAAAAACAATGCTGATAGTCAGTTTTATAGCAAATTCATTAAATTTTTAGTGGTAGGAAAAAATAAATGAGTTATGGAGAGGTTAATTAAAGTAAATATATATAGAAGTGAATCACAGCCTATAATTTCAAATAGTAGCAGAGACATAATAATCTGCCAGTTTCCCAGAAGTCTCTCCATGCTACGCACAATACCTCTGGATATCTCTCACTTCTCATTCAGTCATTCTGCTCTGTTAGAATACAAAGAGTCTAGAGATGAAGAATTTTTCCTTGCGTCCATACCTATAGCTTCTTCTTGTCACAGAAAAACAAGCTGACGGGTTCACTGCTCATGTGGTCTCTTTCTTTGACTGGGAGAAAGAGATAAACATTTAGGGTCTTTAATCTCTGATCATCACATACCCAGTGACCACTTTTTTGAAATATGTGGGAGTTAGCACCTTTTTCCTATTGTCTTTCATTTGCACTATACATTCTCTTTGTTTGATTGGTTACTTAGTTTAAGGATTCCAAAGGGGGAACCATTTTAGTCTAGTCCATGAAAACAAACAAGGAATTTGGTGGTACTTTGAAAAACTAACAAATTTATTTATTGTGTGAGCTTTCACGGGAGAAAAACCCAATTCATCAGACACTCTTCAAGAGTCTGACAAACTGAGATTTTCTCCCACGAAAGCTCATGTGATGAATAATTTTTAAGTCTTTTAAAGTGCCACCAGACTCCCTGTTTTTTAGTAAATGTGTGTCACAGTGAACCTTGCCGCTTGACTAATTCTGGTTGTTCCTTGGTCATAAAAACACACCAGACAGTTTATCCTTTGCTGAGATGTGCATTTATTTCCATCTTACATCACCATAACATGCACCAGAGGCTCATGGCAAGGACAAGCTTCTCTTTAGCCCTTTGAGCTCCTCTTGAACTCCCTCTGTGGCTGTCTTTGCTGCTGTTTCCTTTCTTTATATTTTTCCCAGCTTCCTTGGTAGGCCAGCGATTATCACCCAGATGTTCATAGTCCCCCACTTGCTGTCAGCTGAGCCTGCTGGGCCTCCACAGAGTCAGTGACCAGGGTGCTGCTGATAATGCCCTGTCACATAGAGATATATGTAATGCTAATATTTGCGGTTACCTTATAATTAGTTTATAGCTGAGGGAGAAAAATATATGTAGCATCCATCTGATTTCCATTTATAAGTGTGTCGTGGGCATGGGGCCTTGGCGTGAGAGGGCACCTGATCTGTCAGCATCAAACCTGGCCCAAGTACACTGGAGTATTTCAGGCCTGTCAGGTTCATGTGTTTAGACACACTACTTGAGATAATGGAGTTAATGATTTTTTATTTTTATTTTTTGGTTTGGGGAGGTATGATAACAGAATATGATCAACTGCCTGTTCCTTGTTTGACTGTATTTGTGACTTGGAAGGAACATTCTAGACCAGTGGGAGGGGTGAGGTGGGCCCCCCAAAGGGGCACAAGATGGATTGTGAAGAGAGCGCCATCGGTGGAGTTTGTGGGGGAGGCTAGGGGGAAGTTCCCCCAAACTTATAATGATAGAGCCTGCTGGGTGAGGGGCATGAGACTGGGTGTGGGGACCCTGATGTCTTTCAAGGGTAGCCCCGGGAAGGTGTTGAGGGATCTTTAGCAGGGGAGCCGAGGTGGTGAGAAGGCTACTGTGAGTGGTGGGGCTGGCGCTGCTGGCAGAGGAAGGGGCAGAGCCGCTTCAGTTCTGTGCTCTGCACTTTACACAATTGCTTCTGGGTATGTCTACGCTATGGGTTTAAGTCAACATAAGCAGGGAAACTCTTTGATCTTTAGAGATTATACTCAGGCATTTATCTGGCATTCACTCTTATTTTAAATTGTTAAGGTGACATCAGCTAGTAAAATATAACAATTTTTTTATTTAACGTTTTTGTTTTGTTCAACTATGTTGACTTTGCAATTGTGGTGGATTGATTTAAGTCATGATTTAAATCACAGATTGGAAAACCTTCATTTTAGTCAACTTTTCCTTTTTATTAATTATTTTCTAAATAAAGGTATGCTTTCATTGATATAACCATTAAAACATGCTGATTTACAAATAAATAGTCTTTATACTAGATTTGTTACTGCTTTTTTGCTATCTAGGTGGGTATGTTATAACCGTATATGTTTGTTTAAGCAATTTTATGGCTTAACTATATAGCTTTCCCATTTTTATTAATACATTTTAGTATATTATAACATAGTGAATGGTATTGCTTGTTTTCTAGATAATTAACATTTAGTTCATGATTTCTCTCGTGCTGCATTAGGATAGTAATTGGAGTTTAATTAAACAACAGCATATGAATTTTATTTTTATGAAACAAAGGAACTTTAAATGTTTTGAATGCATTATCTTTTCTTATCAGGACATGTTTCATATTCACAAGTAAATGGTTTATTAAAGGAACACAGGAATTAACAGGTAACAGTGAATTAACCTGATTATTTCTGGCCAGCCTCAGAAAATTTTCTAAAATGCCTAAATAGAAGTGATGGGAGTTTAAGTTTTTGCTCACCTATGTCCCTGGAAAATGAAACAACAATCTCCTAAAATATTTAAACAGTCCTTTAAACTGGTAAAACTAGTAGATCTCATTCCCTCCCTCTTCATTTTTCAGAGACTGGAAGAGAGACACAAGTTTTCCTGTTTTTGTTTTTTTGATACCCTTTTGATTTCTCAGCTTTGAATGAATTAATCCAAATACAGAGTATGATTTCTGTGCTTGCAAAAGAGGCTACTGCTGTCAAAAGCTGGTTTAGTGCTTCAACAGACTTTTATTCCAGGTGCTTAAGTAGTGATTTCCACCAGTCCAATCGTGTGAATTTCTTTAAAACATCTATAGCGAACATATGGCTGGACTGGTTCACCTCCAAGGCTTAGAATGTATTATGTTGGCATGAATGATGGGTAATAATTAGATGCCAATGTCATACTGCATCTTCTTCAGCAGTTAGGCATTTATGTGGTACTTTGGATTCACAGTATTGGCAAAAACAAACAGACGAATGAAAAATTGAGCTAGAATAAATGCTTTATCCGTCACCACCTTTACTGCCTGCAATTTAACTTTGTTACTGAGTATTTCCTTCTTCAGTGTCTCTTGAAGTTCATTGCAAATTTTGACAGCATCAGCAATACAGCAGCAATCTTTCTTTATTTTGTCCAAGGCTGTGGAAATAGGTTTCAGTGTATTCGGCATACGGTGTTTCTCTTTAGTCTGATACTGACGGCTTTGGCTGTGACAGTTCCATATATTTTGTCATAATTTTCTTTACAAATTGTCCTTCAAGTAGGTCTGTCCTTAATAAGTAACTCAGAACAATCAGCCACTGAATTCCATTGTAAATCTTGGAGGAACAAATAGTTTGGATCCTCTTCTTTCTTTGATGAAACTGAAGCAAAGTGGTTTCAGCAATGTTTTCTTGTATTCCTGGACTTGTACTTAAGTCTTTTGCTAAAAGGTCTGTCTAATGAACATTGAACCCACGTGTTTCAGTTTCAGGTTTCCTTCATCATCCTTTTTCTAGATTTTTTTCCTTCTCTCTGCATCATTTGTAGCATTCTCACATCAGGTCCTTTTATGTTCACAATTTTATTGATTTTAGTGCTACTGTTTTTAAATATTCCTCTGTATGGGTATTATTAGTTGATTCTGTAAGATAGACAGCCCCATCTTACCGTAAACTATTAAGTTTGGAAGGGACCTCAGGAGGCAGTCTAGTCCATTGGTTCCCAACTTCTTTGGCTCAATGCCACAGATGATATTCTGACAATTCTAAACAGCCACCACACTCTGTCAGCAGAGCCCCTTCCCACTGGAGTCAGATGGGCGTTGTTCAGAGAGGAGGGAGGGGAACCTCACGCTTCCTCTAGTCCTGTATGCTCCACCTGGATCAGTAAGCAGTCACTCCCTTCTGCAGCCAGGGTGATGGAAGACCAGTAGTCCCATCCCTCTGGCTGCAGCAGGGGCATCGCTGGCACCTGGCACAAGGGGCATGTGCCCCGAGTCTCAGCGCCGGTGCCCCAAGTGTTGGGCCACCCCATCTGAGACCGGGGACCCTGGCCAGGGTGCCCTCTGGAGCACCTCCCTCTCCCATCTCTGGGCCCGGCGCCAGCTGGGCATTGAGGCTGGGAGACATGCAGCTGTGCCTGCCTCTCCTGACCCTGAAACCGGCTGGGGATCTGGGGCCAGGCTGGAGGTGGCAGGAGCCTGACGAATTATTGGGCCCGGGCGCCAGAATGTGGACAAGGGGGCGTGGCCTGGGCCCATGTCCCGGGTCTTTTCCAAGGTCAGCGACGTTCCTGGGCTGCAGCAGGGATCCTAGTACTTATGGACCAGGTGTCTCAAACACATGACCCAGGGTCCGCATGCAGCCCCTAAAGTTATTTCCTGTGGCCCGCAATGACATTTGTTACCAATATTTGCAATAACATTGTATGAAAAGGTTTCAGTAGTGCGACCCTCAGGCTAGCATACTAGTCCTCATGTGGCCCTCGTGGTGATTTGAGTTTGAGACCTATGCTATGGACCTACGTAGAACATTTTGCCATGTTCTCTAAAACAGCCAGTGGGAGGGAAGCATTGGTTTCCCATCCCCTTAGCTGCAGCAAGGATCCTGCACTGATTTTTTAGCCTTGCAGAAACATGGTCTGCCTGGGTCTTAGGTGGCGGATCCCTTTTGCAGCCAGCAGGTAGGGAGTTGCAGGCCACTCTGAAAGCCATCATGGGCCACTTTTGGCCCCCGAGCCATAGGTTGGGAACTTTTTCGTCTAATTCCCAGCTCAAAAGTTGTCACACAAGCACATTTTCTTGGATCATTGTGTGCATCGCCACTCCCGTGGAGCCTGAAATAAATGAATTTCCCATTAATGCTTTTTCACACTTCTAAATCTCTTTCACATCTGCTCTATCCAACAAACTTCCAGAAATGTCTGCTGTGTCAGGTAGATTGTAGCCTTGAACCCTATCAATGAATATATTATTCCAAAAATAACTAAGGAAGTAAGGGAAAGTTTCTGAAAAGAAGGCTTCTAACTGATAGCAATGACTGCTGGTCATTTTAGCTACAGCAAAGAGAATCTGTTTTTGAGAAGAGCCTTCATGAACTTTCCCACCCCACAGACCAGTGTTACCTCAGAAATTAGGGTCTCTCTGACCCTGGATACAAGAGAAAACGTGTTGATCAGCAAGAAGGTGGGGAAGAGACAGGTGGGGAAGGATTTGGGAAGAAAGGAGGTTGTAAATCTTATCTGGATTAAGACTAGAAATAAAGGTGAGCTGTCTTAAATTGTTTTTTAGCTGAAGTCAGTAATTGATAATGACAACATTTCGTTGTTAAAGTGTGTTGCTAACACCTGCCTGACCTCACTAGGGCCGACCAGTATTTGTTTAAACAGCTCTTTATTTAATTTATTTATAAGTATATTGGTCTGGAGGTTTTGCTACTGTTTGAATGTAGTACTTTTATTATTATTCAGGTGTTTTAGGCACGTTTACATCTATTGCATAAATGCCATTTGGCATTTCAATGTAATAAAGGAATTCATGGTTAAAATGGGTATAGTAATAATATCCTGGGTAAATAATAATTGTAAAACTAATTCCAATGCTACCCTACTCCAACCTCCAGAAAAACAAAAGAACTAAAAGCAATCCAAGACATCTGCTTTTGGAAGTCCTCTGCCTTTTGCTTTGTAGTGTTTTATTTGGTTAGAGGGGACAGGGCAGCAGTTGATAAGTTAATGGATTTGTTTGCTAACATCTCCACTTGTGCACACAAGGAGATAGAGCAAGGCCATTTACTCAAGAGCCCAGAAGTACCTAGAAGGAAAAACTTGTAGTTAGTGGACACACAAAGGCTTTTTTTGTCCAAGAGTTGGAGAGTGTATTTCCCGGGTGGGTGAGGTCAGAAATGTTCTTGAGAACTAAACAGTTTGACTCCGTGCCAATATTCAATTAAGAAAAAGTGTGTAAAAAAGAAGGCTGTTTCTACACATGACAGTTATAAGGAGCATGGATTAGTGGAGTGCTGCTGTATGTCACCCTGTTTCATGTGGGTGTATGAAGTATTTTAGGTGGGCTTTGGAGAAAATGGTAACAATCTCATCATCTGTTGTGAAATGCCTTTGGTCTGCATTACCCACCTATGCTGAGCAGTAGTAACTGGGCACTGCAACTTTCCTGAACAACACAGTTTAAGTCCTTTTCTGTTACATCAGAGGTTGGCTAGTGGAGAGCAATACTTTACAGTACTAAGTAATTACTGTGGATTGCACACTTCAGGGTGTGTGCCTGAATGCCTTTGTTTTTGAACTTCTTAATGTGCCTTTTATATTACTCAAATACTTTCTTTTGAGCCTTAGTATAGTCAGTAATTAGGCTGGATTAAGAAAACAGTTTCAAATGCCTGGGTTAATTAAATATAGAATGTGTGATTCTGATCTCAGCTATGCAACACATTGTAAACCATTTGTACGGCTACTTTTTGTTATTTGTATGTGGCAGTGCTCATGGTGTGTTAGGAACTTTATAATTTTGAAAGGGATAGCCGTGTTAGTCTAGTCCAGCAAAAGAAACAAGGGGCCGTGTGACACTTAAAGACTAACAGATTTATTTTTTGCATGAGCTTTCATGGGAGAAAATCCCACTTCGTCAGATGCTTCGAAGATGGGTGAACTTACAGAATGGAATGAAAATAAATGCAAGGGGGTGTAAAACATAGGGTCAGGTCATACAGTAACAGCAAATCAGAGCAGTTGTTAGGTTCAAACCCTGGGAAGCCTGAAGTCAAATTACCTTTTGTAATGGGAAAAGAACTCATAGTCTCAATTCAGTCCTGCTTTCACAGTTGTTGGGGCATTTTTGGCACATGATGGCATAGATCACATTAGTAGATGAGCAGGCTACCCAATCTTAAACAGATACTCACCAGCAACTACAGATCTAACAACAGAAACATTAAAGCAAGCACATACCCCTGCAACAAACCACGCTGCCAAGTCTGCCCACATATCTGCACAATAGATACCATCATAGGTCCTAATCAAGCCTGCTGCTCCCTCAGAGGCTCATTTACCTGCTCATCTACTAATGTGATCTATGCCATCCTGTGCCAGAAATGTCCCAGCACCTTATACATTGGACAAACAGGACGATCCCTGCACAAAAGAATAAATGAACATAGTGCTGAGAACAGAAATCACGAAACAAACAAACAAACAAAAAAAAACCCCAAAAAACAGTTGCTGAGCACTTCCATCTTTTTAATCACTTGATAAAAGATTTGTTAACGACTGTTGTCAGAGATGTGACTGGGACATCAAGACCTCAAAGAGAAGCAGCTGAATTCGAATTAATATGCAGATTAAATTCTGTAAAAGCAGGATTGAATCGAGACTATAGGTTCTTTTCCCATTACGAAAGGTAATTTGACTTCAGGCTTCCCAGGGTTTGAACCTAACAACTGATCTGATTTGCTGTTATTGTATGACCTGATCCTACGTTTTACACCCCCTTGCATTTAGTTTCATTCCATTCTGTAAATTAACCTATCTTCGAAGCATCTGACAAAGTGGGATTTTCTCCCACGAAAGCTCATGAGAAAAATAAATCTGTTAATCTTTAAGTGTCACTTTACAGGCATTGGAAAAGGTATGGATCCTATTCCAATGAGCTCACTGTCTAAAGACAGGTAGGTAGACAGACATTAGCGGAAGAGGAAAAGAAAATGCTTGTCTTTTATACAAGTCAACAAAGTACTGCGAACCCCAAATCTTTAAAAATTCTGAGTTAACCGCGATATCTAATCGTGAGGTTTTTTTTTTCCTCTCTTTTTTTTTGGTTTTGGTTTCTTTTGTATTTGTCTTCTGGGTTTTCAGACTCTGTGGATCACCTTAAAAGCTCTTTTCTGCAGTGGTGAAGATTGTTAACTTCCTCTTATAAATAAATACTGAGATGTTTAAGTAATTACATTTCTCCAAGAGTTGGGGCTTTGGGGCAAGACACAGGATATTGCAAGAATAAAGATAAAATTGCAAGAGTTACCAACACTGGCAACTAAGTGTAGATTAAATGTAGGAAACATAACAAAAATGGACATTAAAGAAGTGCTTCAGTAATTGTATGCAGGAAAGGGAGCTTGTGAATGATTTCAGATGTCTTGTGAAATTGGCAATGCATCATGTATATATGGGTAGTAGATAAGTGATGCAAGAATATTTATTATATATATTGTATGCACAGAATGTATAAATACACTGTGTGTAATTATAAAAATACAGAGACTGAATGATTTACAGAGATTTATGTAAATTTTGTCTCTTTTAGGGAGCATGACTTCTGCAACTTCACCTATCATTTTAAAATGGGATCCCAAAAGTTTGGAAATCCGAACTCTTACAGTGGAGAGGCTGCTGGAACCACTTGTCACACAGGTAAATTGACTTTTTGCACATTGGCAGCTGTTCTCTTGAGTAGGGTGCTATATCTCAGTGTAGTGTTATTCTTAAATACTTTATATTACAGCAATGTCTAATGGCTCTTCGTGCCAGGTGCTGTGCAAAAACATGTTCAGGGGTTCTTGCTTTGAGGGGTTTGCAGTCTAAGATAAATATTATAAAAAGACTAGTGGGAGAGGATTAAAATCAGACAAATGCAGTGTTTTTATGGCTGTGATATATAATGTCCATCAGCAGTTATTCTAACTATTGTATAGTAAATGACACTTGTCCTCATTTGTCCTTCGGCTCATTATTATTTGGCAGTTTTCCTAGACCCGTTATGGCATAAGTGAGATTTGGGAGTGGACTAAAGGCCAGGGGGCTGGACTTTCTTTGGTGTTTAAGACAGGGATGAATGCTGGGTTCTACAGTGAGAATAAAACTGATATTAACTCATCCATTTTTAACTGATCTTTTTTTGTGTGTTGTTCCCATACTGCTCATGTTCTATGATACCACTTTCCAGCAAAAGTGCTGCCAACAATAATAACCTTGTTTTGCTTTCTATATGTTGGAAAAAAAGTATCTTATGTATTTTCTTCAACTTACGTTTGACACACTCATAGAAGGGAATCTGTGACTGTGACTTTTGAGATTGCAGAAATGAACAAATGTGTATGGCTTTCATTTTATATGCTAATGAATTCTCATGACAAACCTAGAGAAATTTGCTGCTAATGTCAAAGGCTTTCTTAAAATCTGCAAGATCCTAGTGTACTGAGATGGGGAGAGGAATTAAGAGCTGTCTCTCTTGCTCTGGTCCTCCTGCTAAAAAGGGGAGTCAGGCAAAATTACTCACAATGACTTTGTTTGGCAGTAGGTACTGTGATTTAATCTGCATCTTTATTCGAGTTTGAAAGATCTGCCAGGTGAGAGGATGTTTGAAGACTGCTGACAAAAGCAGTGAAGTTCCTGTTTGGCTGGGAGTGGTGATTTCAACACGACTTTCTCTATTTCCCTTGAAGTTTGGTGTTGCTGGGTTTAAGATCAGTATGACTTAAGTACGTGATGTAACTATGCCTGACCTTGTGATATAATTTTATTCAATAATGGAAAATGGCATGTTCCCTGAAGTTCACCACTCTTTGGATGAGGGCAGCAACGTGTTGATTTTTTTCACAGTTTGGCAAACTGTAGCACAGCCTAGCTATAGAAGGGGAAAGTTGCGAACAAGTTTGTATTTTTTAGATTTTGTGATTATCCCTAAACAATGTCTTTACATAGATTTTTTTGAGGCCATAGCAAGCCATTACATTATCTAGTTTGAGCTGCTGTGCAACAGGCTACAGTTATTTCATCTAGCCATCCTGTTTTGAGCCTGATAAACTGTTTTGACTAAAGCATGTCTTTCGGAAAGGCATTCACTCTTGATCTTAAGGCTTCAAGAGATGAAAAATTCATGGCTTCCCTTGCTAATTTGTTCTAGTGGTTAACCACTATTGCTGCTTTTTTTTTTTTAAGTGTTTTATTTATAATTTGAATTTGTCAGCCATTGATTCTCATTATGCTTTTCTCAGGTAGATAAAAGATCCTGTTAATCCTGGTATTTTCTCCATGTAAAGCTACTTGCATACTGTAATAAAGTCACTGCTCAATCTTCTTTTTGACAGACTAAATACACTGAGCATCTTCAATCTCTTGCTGTAAATGTTTCTTAGCTTTCAAATAATTTTTGTGTGATTTTTCTGTTTTGCTTACAGTTAGTCCTGCTAGCATTAAATGTTCTGAGTACATTACATTTATTTTTTTAACAGAAATATATTATGCAAAGATGACTGCTTTTAAATTGGTCTGAAAGTGATGACCCATTTCCTTTCCATATATGGACGTCTTGGCTCCTGTGACATCTCATGGTCAATATGGTCAGCTCTTTGCTCTCACTAAAATGGAATTGTAGCAGACTCATGGAAAATGATATAGGACCTTTTCAAAAAGTTTTGTGTATCATTAGATCTCTCCATGCTTCATTAAAATTCCATTCCAGATTGTTCTTGTTTGGTCTCCTGTACCTTCTGGCTTCAGTCACTTTTATGGAAGTCTGAAGTGGCTCATATTAAATCACAGACCAGATACATGCAACATGTTCCCATGGTTAACTACCTCAGGAAAGACTTTTCTGTTCTTGACCTGGTGGATCTGATGTTTATCTCACATCTTTACATCCTAGCAACTAAAGACAACAGCATGGTGGGTTGACTCAGTAGATATATTGGAACTTCATGAGCAGTCATCAGAAAAAAAAAATCTGTGGTAGATGAGATCCTCATCCTGTGGGAGAACTCAGACATAGAATTATTTGTGGCCAGGTAAAATATGAAGAATCCCATGTTCAGCCCCAAAACAGGGAGAGAGTCTATATTTTCTCTTGGACTTTGCTAAAGGTCTGCTCTACTTTCCTTTTCATCCAACAGAGAATAATTTTGATTGTCAGAGCATGTCCAAGGCAGCAGTGGTTCTGAGACCTCCTTAGTTCTTCTCTTCTGGAAGCCCCAGATTTATCAACAGGACAGATTTGATCAATTGGACCCTCTATCACAGCCCCTAATTTTGCA
Source organism: Podocnemis expansa (assembly GCA_007922195.1). Lineage (NCBI taxonomy): Eukaryota > Metazoa > Chordata > Testudines > Podocnemididae > Podocnemis > Podocnemis expansa. The sequence continues at coordinate 7,832,286 of ML682065.1, forward strand.
AAATACTGCCCACTAGAAGTGCAGCAGGCATGGATAAACTCTAGAACAGTGGTTTTCAACCACTGCATCAGGACACATTATTGTGTTGGCACACAGCAGTATATATGTTGCGGAGAGATGTCTGGATTTGGCCTGGGGGGCATGGGCTGGTGTGTCCTCTAAGGTTGTAACACACCATCAAGTGTGTGTGTCAACTTGCAAAAGGTTGAGAAGCACCGCACTAGCAAATATTCAAAAGAAAATATGATGATCCCAAATGGAGTAGTTGTTAAAGTGATCAAGCAAGATATGTATCAACAATGTTACAAGTCAGAAATAACACCAGTTGAATTTATTCTTAAATACTTAATTCAGTTAAATAATTCAGGACTTTTTATATCTCCCTTGAAAGCTGACTTTTGTAGTTACAGGTTCCCACCTTGTACTGATAGACAATAAAACAATCTTTGCCCATGATACAGCTAAGCAGCTTATGAAGAAGCTTGTGAAAAGTATCCATCACTAAAAGATCCAGGGCTGTCATAGGACTTCAATTTAATCATTACCTAGCTTATGAAATCTCCATTTCAGCCAATGGGAGATTGTTCGGTGCTTCACCTACCTATCAAAATTACTGTAATTTTAGATGCAGCATCAGCCAGATAACTGAATGAACTAAATGCCCTTATGGCTGATCCTTCATTCACTATATGGCACAAGAATACAGAGGTGCTTCATTCTAATCCTGGATCTCTTCCCAGATTGGTATCTGACTTTAACCATAATCAAATAATTGATTTAACAATATTTTCTCCTAGGTCTTGTGTTCATATAGGAAGTCAAAGCAGCATACGTGGTATGCCACAATTCTTTTAGTATCTTATTGTAACGGAACCAAGACGTAGAAAAATCCTTTATTTTTTTTCCATATGCAGACAATAATATGGAACACTTTGTCTTCCAAGAAATAAATGAGTTAGTAAATAGAGGAAAGCTGATAACAATCACTCTCCCCTCCCCAGCCCACAAAGGATTAACTCACACTCTATACTAGTTATGGTTATCTTCAGAGCATGCCTTAGGCATTTTCCTGTTCCAGAGATCTATAGGGCTGCTATTTGATGCCCTACACATAAATTTACACAAGACTAATCTAGACTTAGAGCTAGTGTCTAGACTGAATTCTCTGGTTGGTTGGGAAATACTTCAGTCTCTGTTCTGTTACATCTTCAGGCACCCCATTCCATTCATGAGTTGCTGGTTATCAGTCTATCCAATAATTAATGTATGTAGAGGGCACTTGAAGAAATAATGAAAGCTACTCATTACAGGAGTTCTTCTTGATAAACCCTACACATTCACACTCTCCACCCACCTTCCCATCTTTCCTGGAATTATAAGGGAATCAACTGTGAATCTTAAGAAATGGAGTAAAGCAGTCAGACACCAGGGGAACTATATTCTTTTTATAGTGTCCTACTCAGAATGCTCATGGAGTCAGAGGACACGGGTAGGAGGGACGTGTGAGTGCTGCATCCGAGAGTGTTATAAGAAGGAACCGCTGTCTGAGCAGCACACACTGACATTCCTATATTGTCAATGTGCTTGCTGAAGAATTCCAGTTACAGGGAAGTAACCTTCATATAGCCTGTGTGTGTGTGTTTCTCTGAGATCACAGTCTTCATTGATAGATGCAAATGTTAACAGTACAGGTTAAATTTATGAGTCAAGGAGAGAGTTTTCTCTGGGTATTTGGCCTATGGCTATGGAATGGTGGTTTTCAACCAGTGTGCCATAAAGGCTGTCCAACTATGTTATCAAATTTTGTAGAAAGGTAATGAAAATCCATGTAAAACAAACATTGTTTCATCTTAAACAATATTCTTTTCAACCAAAATTACAGCTAATAAAACTTTTGAAAATTAATCATCAAATTAAAAGCGAGGTATTGGTCTTTCAGTTCTAAAATGTGAACATTCTTAACACAGGTGGTCAAAGGGCAAAATTGAGAAGACTTTTTTTTTCTGGTGTGTTTGAAACATTAATGCATTTGATCCTTTAGTTTGTTGTGCACACTGTATTGCAAACCTCTCTAGTGAAACCATAACTGTAGAAAATGTAAATAAATGTAATGTTTGTTTAAACAAGCAATTCACCTGAAAAAAGTTGGTGTGCCATGCATTTGTTTAAGTGAAGATTGCCATGTTACTGAAAAGGTTGGGAACCTCTGCTATAGAATGCCCTTCCAAGGGAAGTGAGAATGGTGTCTTAGATCTCAATATTATGAGTGTAAAATTTGTTGCACACAACAACAAGAGAAATAGATGTGTCTCACACACACAGCAGATTTAATATTGGAGTTCAGTAGCATAATGAATAATGCAAATGCACACACACACATTTTCCCTTTGTCTAGAAGACAGAAAAAAAGACAGATTCCTTAATTACTTCTTTTCAGATATGTAAGGTAACAAGACATAATAGTTGTTAGTGTGATATAAAAACTTTACTATATTTATAGGGTATGGTTGCTCTTGGAATCTGAGCCCATGTCATGTTCTCCCAGCTTCAGGGGGCTACTGGTGTGGCAAGTATATATGAGTGAGCAATCTTCAGTGCAGCTGCAAAAGCACCTGTGGGTGACAAATGTGACATTTGTAAAGAATTAAAACCTTGATCTGAAAAGAATGGGGATGCCAAGCTCAAGTACTGAGTCAAGGAGTCTGTATTTTGCCCTGTATTGGAGTATTTCCACTCAGAACAGGTATTGAACATGTTCAAGTCTGTCAGGAGTGCTCTGCCCATTTTAGCTGTGACTATGTACAGACCATCCCACCAGACTAGTACCAAAGAAAAGACCTTGTAAGTCTTTGAAAGATTCAGTACTAGGGCCATCAAAATCTACCAGAGAGGCAGTGAGTTGAGGCAAGGACTCTGAGGTCCAAGAAGAGGTGTTTCCAGATGTAACGTGCATGCCAAGACAGATTGTTGACTCCGGAGCCCAAAAAGAGTCCATGGAAACCAATCCCAGGGCTGGAACAGCTAGTCATACAGCAGGGTCTGGAACCCTTAAAAGTATCTTTAACACCAAGAATTTCAATGCAGCTGAAGAATTACTGAACTCATTGGTACTGGCTTCACCTACAATGCAAAATTCCCACCTGATCTCAGATCAGATGTGTTAGGTCCTTCGGTGTCAGCTGCAGCCCTAGTTCACTAGTTACTTTCAGTAGCCGCTACTGTTGTAGTGTCTCAGCGACTTCCATCAAGAGGAAAATTGGCTATGATCTTGCTGATACCTCAGGCACTGAACTCTCAACCAATCTCTGCAGTAATGACAGAGAGCTCTTCTGTGGTCAATGGAAGCAGGCTTATCTTTGATGTTTACCTCTATGGTTGGCTTCCATGTTTCCCATCCTAAGCAACCCCATCAGCTCCTGTGGGATGTATGCCTATCATGTTTCATGCATAAGCCCCATCACCATAGAGACCAATTGTTGGTACAGTGGTGGGTTTCACCTTCATATCAGGGGCCTTAGGGAACCTTTGGGGCTTCCTTCTATGTTCTCCTGCATCTCCATTCACTTTTGCCCTTCCAGATTGAGCATGCATTAGAAGCATATGCAAAAGAGTCACTGACCCTCTTCTCCTGGTATCGGAACCAGTATTATACAAGGAAAGTTGATTATGTAGAACTCTCCTGTGCAGCAGTTGGATGCGGGCCTTCTCGACAGCAACTAGCCTGTTCATCTTTGTTGCCTGGTGAAGACATGGTTACAGAATCCACTTACCCATGCCTCATAACTTTAGAGTCAAACAAAATTTATTAAAAAGTGTGGATGCAGCTCTGGATAGCCAGCTGGAGGAAGTGCAAGAAAATTTGCACAGTTTGAATATTTTTACCTCTTTTGGACCTACTAGTGTAGCTCTCAACATTACTGAGGCTATCTTGGAACCATCTTTGTTTTTGCCATCTGATCCCGCTTCCTAAGTGCTTGATTCTGTGTCACCATGGACCTATGGATCTTAAACAGGATGGAACTGGGATACGTCCTTCAATTTATTTCTATCCCTACTTCTCACTTCTTTCCACATACCTCTTTTGGGATCACCCTCACAAGAGCTTGGTACTTGAGGAGGTTCAGTTTCTTCTCGTTGGGGAGGAGGGGCAGAGGAAGTTCTTACGTCTTGCCAAGGAAAGGGGTTCTATTCCCAATACTTCCTAATCTCAAAGGCAGTGGAGGGCAATATGACTGTTTCAGTTTTAAGGCAACTAAACAAGTTTCTGAAGAAAACAAAACTCCTGATGGTTACTCTTCTCTTTAAATCTCAGGTACTGGTATGCTGCTCTCAGTTTAGGGGCCCACTTATTTTTCATGTGTTAATTCATCAGAGGCACTGAAAATTTCTCGTTCATGTTCAGTGAATCCCACTGCCAGTTCACAATTTGACCTTTTTGCTTTTCAGCAGCCTCTCAAATGTTCACAAAATTCATGGCAGTATTAGCAACATTCCTATGAAGGTTGGGAATGCGTGTGTTCTATTACCTGGCTGATTTACTGGTGATAGGCCAGTCCAGGTCAAAAATGTGCTCCAGCAAAGCTGCTATTCTGTCAGGTTTTCGTGTGTTTAGATTTCTAATCAACACAGAAAAACCTATTCTAACTCAAGTTAAAAGAATAGAATTCACTGAGGCACGTCCTGTACTCTGCACAGACCAGGGCATTTTTGCCACAGCAGAAGATCCAACCATTAAGACACTGCACTATATATAAATATGCAATCACTAAGTATGGCTCAAAAATAGCTCTCAGGGTCACATGAGCAAGCAAGGCTTTCCACTGCAGCAATGTGAAGTCCTTAGACAAAGTGTAGTTGAACTGGTAGCTAAAAATCCCAGTGTAGACAAATCCTAAATTCTCTGTAGCCTAGTGGGTGAAGTTGGCTATTCACGAAAAGCTAACAAGCCCACTTCTTTCTTTCAAGCTTGTTCTTCATAGTAAAGAAAACATCTTCATATTTAAATGTAAAAAAAAAAAGAAAAAAAAACCCTCTTAGGCATGGATGCACACGTGCACCAAACATTGTCATGATCTTCCAGTCTTTGACTGACAGAGCTACTGGGTCTCATGTATTGTGTCTCAATTTCCTTCCTTCCCTTTTAATCTCAACCATTGTATCTGAACAACTAGTTGATAATGCCCAGTAGTCTGGAATGTAGACTCACTCAACACACTGTGACTGAGAATGCTTTATGTGAACTGGTCTTCTCTTCTCACAGGAATACAGCTGAATTTCCCACATTCATTTTCATTTTTTAATGTTTCCTAGTGCTCCTTACTTAAGTTATTTCTATGGAATTTATGCCTGGACTCCTGTAGCTAGTTCCAAAGCTCCTCATTTCTCAACATACCCAACCACAAAACTCTTCTGTGTTACCTTTATACTGTCTCAGTATTATTCAGTAAAACAAGGAACGTTCAGATCTTTTTTGGCAATGAAAATCCAGAGTGATACATGAAAGTCTATGTGATGGCTAATCCACCAACTGCTCTAGGAGTATTCTGGACTCAGTTATCAAGCTATAACTCTTATTCCTCTCCACTTTCTCCCAGCTCAGCCAGTATCTGTAGAAAGGTGGATGAGCACACCGGAACTTAAATGGTCATGGATAAACTGACATGGAGAGAAAAGCAAACAAGCAAAGAAAGTGTGGCTTCTGCAACAGTCTGAGGCTATGAACATCATTGAGTTCCACATGCAACACTGACTATATCCCATTCCTAGCTTCTCCTATAACAGCACAGATTGCATCGTGCAATAGCAAGCAAATTGTCTGTTGTCAGTTATCTTGGTGGAATTTAAGGCAAGAAATTGTAGAATAATTTCCTCTCTGTATCAGGGAGGTCACTGACAATGAAATTCAAATGAATTAATTTCTCAAAATTAATTCATTTTTTTCTAAATGTTTGTCAGTGATGCATCTTAACAGGTTTATGTTCTTAACAGCAGGTTTATGTTCTTATGTCATCTTGTGGCAATTGAACTTTTTAGTGTTAATATGAATGTGTTCCATTTTCTCTAACATTTATGGATGCTTACTCACTGACATTTCCTTTCCAAAAGCTCTAAAATTAGATTTATTGCCCTCTTAAGAAAGTCTTTAGAAAAATCCTGTCACAATATGGGAGAGGAAAATGTCAGTTCATAATTTAATCCTTTCAAATGATAAAAAGATCAAGATGAAAAATATTAGGAATGCTCTTGCAGAATGTGGACTGGGCACCCCCAGCCTGTGGAAGTATTACTTGCCATTCAATTGCTTGCCCTTCTTGCATGCAAATATGCAGTCATTTTCAAAAAAGAAGAATTTTACGCCCCTTTGTATTCACTGATTTTATTCTGCTCAAGTGGCAGACACACAACATATGGGCAGCAGTGGGTATACCTATGAAAAATATGGTCTTAGTGAAGGTTACACTCTGTTTTGTTCTTAAAACAGGGGTTCCAGCTCTTAGTTTTATACTTAACACAGCGTATCTTCCCTAAATGTTCAGCACATAATCTTGGACTAAAATGTGAATTTCCTGAGGTGTTCCAAGAAAAGTGGTGACTTGCTTTCTGATTTCTAATCAGTTTAAATCTTGCCTCCCCAAAAAGTCAGTGAACTCGGTTTATGTTGTATTTAGTCCCCAAATATGAAAGACAGTGGTTATGCAGAATGGACAGTAGGAGGGAAGTCTTGTCTTTTCTGGTGCTAGGGAGTCTAGGAAGGAAAAAAAGGTGATGTTCCTACTAAGGCAGAATTAAGACTGTGGTGTTTACTCTGTATTCCATAGTGGTGTTTCTAGTAGTGAAGTATGAGTCTCTGGGTGGTGGAATAAAAGGAATGTTAACTTTCTTAGCATTTCTTTTCCCTTCTTTTGTGTTTTTGAGTTAGATGATCTATGTATAATTGTACACCTAACTCACGGAGAAGTGGTTTTACATACTAATAGGAGGAGATTCAGGCAAAATGGGCTCCAGATAGCTAAAACAAAACTCATTGCAGCTGACAGTAAGCATTTCCTTCAAATAAACACAACTTACAAAGCAATTTGTTAACTGATGACTTCCAGTAGTTATAGAACTTGGGAGAGGTTATTCAGAAATGAAAAATTTGAATAGGATCACCAAGATTTTGCATGCAGAAGGAGTGCAAAATCATATTTAAATTAATTTGTTTGTCTGAAGCTTCAACTTCGAAATATATGCCAGGTTTTTTCTAAATATGGGTGCCTAAAATCTGTATTTAAATAACTGAAATAGTGACCTGACTCTTAAAAGATGCTGGTCATCTACCACTTTCGATGAAATCAATGAGTGTTCCAGGTACTCAACACCTCTAAAATGAGACTTTTTAAAAAAATAAAATATAGACACCAAAATTTCAATATCTTAACATCTACTCTTAATGCTTATGATGCAGTAATTTCTGTGACATGCTACAAAAGTAGAAAAAATAATATCCATATCTTTGAGACCTAAAGGTCTAAGGCCTAATTGGATGAACAGGGGAACCACGGATGGTACATAAAATTAGACTGAAGTCTTGAAGAATAATAGTAAAAAAAAAATTGAAGTGAAAAATAGATTTTAAAAGGAAAACAATATGTCGAAGAAAATTAGTGACTTATTGGGTCAAAATGGCACATTAAAATTGATTTTTATCATCAGTTTAATAGGCTTTCAAAAGGTTTTGATCTGGAAGTTTAATTTGCTTGTCTAAAATTCAGTTAATGATGCATGAGATTTCATAAGAAATATGGGAATGACATTTACATGAGGAAACCCTGAACTAGCTAAATAACTGGAGCTTTCCGTAACTGTCAGAGATCTAATATAGAATATTGGAACTTGCTAAACTCTTTGTATTGACATTGCTTGTCATCATATTGAAAGGACAATGGATGTACTATGCCACATGCTATTTGAGTTTGATATCACAACTATTGAATTGTCTTTTTAAGGAGAGCTGTAATTGGTAAAAAAATAAGCAGAATTTTTAGTTCTTACAAAAAAATAATTGTGTCTTTCATGTTTGACTCTCCTCTGCTTCATTTGTCCTAAAACTAATAGTAAAAACTAATCACTTATTTTTTGCCTTTTTTTTTTTTTTTAAAGTTCCAACGAGGCAGCTATGTTAGTGTAGTTCAGTAAAACAAACAAGGAGTCCTGTGGCACTTAAAGACTAACACATTGATTTATTACATGAGCTTTCATGGGAGAAAATCCCTCATCTTCCAAGCATCTGACAAACTGAGATTTTTTTCCTGTGAAAACTCATACAGTATATCAATTTGTAGTCTTTAAGTGCCACAGGAGTCCTTGTTTGTGGGTTTTTTTAAAAATTATGGTTTATTTCAAGTCTACTTTATTATCTTGGATTTATGGGGGCAACATGCCTCACATAAAAGTAACTGGAGATGCTTCATCAAAGAACAAGATAATATACAGTGACCACAGTGAGTTGTACGATTTACTTCCAGAGGCTGAGTTTTAATTCCACCACCAACAAAATCATCATCAAGGTTAGTAATATCTCAATCTTGTGCTTTGATACTTTGTTTACAGCTTCTACTGGCTTCTGTGGAAATTGAACACAAATAACTGGAGAATGACTTTGGTTCATAAAGATTACTGATAGTCCTGGGTAATACTTTCATATAAACGATATCTTAGTAGGTTTAAAAGTTATCCGTATTTAAAATCTATATTTCCTTTGTCTTTTTTTCCTTTTCTATATGCTCTCTACATTCTGTAATGTAAGGAAGCCAGATTTGTTGCTTTATATATTATGAATAGTTAAAACTCCAGCAAAACTAAAATAATTAGTTTGCCATCATGTTCCCTTGATGTCAATGAAACGGTGGGACGCAAGTTCCCCTTCGTAATTAAGGCTTTGCTGTACTGGTTAATAAACAAATAGCTGTTGACATAGTTCACATACACACAAAACAAAGGTTTATTTAATTGTTTTTACAATATAGTATTAAGGGTTTGACTCAAATTACTTTTGTTGTTTTTATTTTATATTGTAACTTTTAACATGGTAGTAAATTTCTTCTGGCACTTCTAGAAATCTTGACTGATGATGTAGACCAGTGGTTCTCAAGCTTTTGCAGGTTGCGACACACTTGGTAGCATATCATGACCCTGCGGGACACACCAGACCCCTTATCGCTCTGTAATGACCCAATAATGTGTCCTGACAGTGACTGAGAACCATCACGATAGACTAAGAAAAAGTAAATACAAAAGCACTCAAAAGAACTGATCATGTGACCACAAAATTATCTTTTGTGCTGCTTGTTCATTTAAAAAAAAATCACCTTCTGTAAACACATTTCAAATACATTCTGTTTGATGGTATTTTTTAATCACTATTTTGGTAATCAGGTATCATAGAGAGATATTGTGTGCATTTTTGTTTTATGTTTAAAACAAGGCAAATTCACATTGTAATTATAATTTATTTTACTGCCCTCAAAAACTTGGGACATTAGCTCAGAGAAACAAAAAGATAATATATGGCAGATGCAGAGAGATTAATTATTCAGAGTGAAAGTTTTAATGTAGTGTCACTTAGTAAAATTGTGACCTTCTAAATATAGCCGGGATGTCATTGCTGTCAGGCTTACAGGGCTCGAGCCCTGAATCCAGGCGCCAGAGGCCTGGGTCCACCGTGGTGGTGGCTGCATCTGTGGTGTGCACAAAGTGCGCAAGCAACAAATCCCAGTGCCTGAGCCCTGGGTCTTTTTCTTGGCCGGGGTGCTCCTTAATGTAGCTAATATGCATGTGGTTTTTAGTAATTTCAAATTGCTTTAAGGTAAGTGAATGATAGCATCATATTAACACTACTATAGTTATGTTTGGCAGTTGTATTTAAATTGCTTCCAACTAAACAGAGAATAAAACCTCTTGTTTTAAAGCATTTGTGCCTATTAATTTTAAAGTAAAGTGTTTAGGGAAACTTTTCAAAATGAATTTAGCAAGATCTAAATTATCAGAGCATGGGAAAGGGTGTCTTTCAGCCATTATTATTCCTCAGGTGCTATTTGCTCATGGATAACCCTAGAAATGGCTGCATTTGAACTCCAATTCTGACACGTCTAGTCCTCCACCATTAGTAATGTATGATTTCCTGTTGGGAGGAACAGTGCTTTAGAAATGGTTATGGAAATAGCGTGTCAGCCTTGCACACTGCATTATTTTCATAATTGGTTTTAAATGTATGTTGGTACATGTATTGAAGTAGGCATGCATACACTAGACCATGGGTCAGCAACTTCTGGCACATGTGCCAGTATTGGTGTGCAAGACTATATGAAGTGGCACATGGTACCTAGTGTGATGTGACGAAAATTTCCACTCCTGCCCCTCCAAATGCACTCCAGGCCCATTCTTTCCACAGCATTGCAGGGACAGCTCCCGAGGCATGGCCTAGAAGGAAGTGCCCTGAGGAGTTCCTCTTTGCTGCATGCCTGGGGATGCCCACCCCAGCTGCAGCCACAAGTGTCTCCAGGGATACTGCCGAAACAAGCTAGCCCATGTGGCTTCTTTCTGTGGTGTGCCTGGGATCCCACCCCTCCAGCCATTGTCACCACCAAATTTTCAGATGGAGGCTGCTTTTATTCAGCAGAGGGGGCTGCCTGCATGGGCTGAGAGTCAGGGAAGAGGGGTCAGCAAAGGCCTCTACCCCCTGGACTAGGTGGCCTTTGATTGCCCAAGTTCCCCCTGCTTTACTGGTACATACATACACACCCATCTTGGCAAACCGTGTTCTCTCTGAAACCCTAAACGTTTCTGTAGCCGTCTAAAGGTTAGTGTACTGTGCATATGAGAGAGCAGGAAATTGGTAGCACCATTATCACAGCTGGATAGTGGAGCTAATGATCAGCTTTTCATTGCTTATTTTATTTATAATAATAAATAATAGATTATATGTTTGAATGATGACAGTGTGCTTGGTACAGCTTAGTACAAGCAAGGGATCCACATCTATACCCAATAGGTTTGTAATGTACATCAAAAAAAATATTTAAACAATACGCTCAGTGATCCAGGATATCAAGGAGGTGAAAGTGTTGCAGGGTGACTAGTTGCTTCAATTTTTGTTTTAGCTGTTGTGATTATAGACCAGCACAGTTTTGTTTCTATCCCCTTCAGATTGTGTGCTTCAATGGCTTCTATTCAGCTCAGTGGTTGTTAACCTGGGTTGGTTAGTGGCTTGGAAAGCAGGGTGGTGGTGGGAATAAGAACTCATATGTAGGCAGGAGCTGAGTTGTGTAACACAACTCAGCTGTTGATGTGGACAAGTATTTTGTTAGTCATGAAAGGTGACAGTGAGTTAGTGAGAGCTTCAAAAAGATGATAGTTCTCACAATACAGGGAACCTATGAAGTGCAACGCACTTTGCAGGCTATAATGAACTTGGTGTCCTTTGGAGTGCTCAGGTTTGGAACATGCAGATTTTAGCTCAGTGTGCAATAGCCAGATCCCACATTCATGGTCAATAACAAATGTAGCAATGCCTTTCTTTTTGACCCCCCCCCCACTAGGCTGTCCCAGTCATTTCATGCACTTTCAGCCTCCTCTACTCTCCTCTCCTAATAATTTCAATTAATGTGTCGTGAAATGCTGGTGTGCCATGAGAACTGCCTAAGTGTTGCATAAAATTTTGTACAAAGGCAATGCACATCATTGTAAAATAAACATTGTTCCTTCTCAAACGATATTATATCTAACCAAAATGACAGCTCTTAAAACTTGTGGACATTAATGAATTTAAAAGTGAGGTATTGATCTTTTGATTCTAGAACATGAACATTCAAAACACAGGTGGCCAAAGGGCAGAATTGAGGTGACATGTATTTGAAACATTAATGCTTTTGATCCTCCTTTCGCTTGTTGGATGCCCTCTGTTTCAAACCTCTTCAGTAAGACTAGTTCCAAAGGGGCAGCCATGTTAGTCTAGTAAAGCAAAAAAGGCAAGGAGTCTTGTGGCACTTTGACTAACAGATTGCTTTATCACATGAGCTTTCATGGGAGAATATCCCACTTTGTCAGATGCTTCAAAGAGGGAGAACTTACAGAACTGGATGAAAATAAATGCAGGGGAGTGTGAGACATGGGATCAAGTCATACTGCAACAGCAAATCAGGGCATTTGTAAGGATTCAGACTCGAGGAAACAGCACACAGAGGGAGGCTGAAGTCAAATGACATGTTATAATGTGAAAAGAATCCATACATTATAACAGGTAATTTGACTTCACCCTCCCTCTGTGTGCTGTTTCCTCGAGTTTGAATCCTTACAAATGCCCTGATTAGTTGTTGCAGTATGACTTGATCCCATGTCTCACACTCCCCTGCATTTATTTTCATCCAGTTCTGTAAGTTCTCCCTCTTCGAAGCATCTGACCAAGTGGGATATTCTCCCACGAAAGCTCATGTGATAAAGCAATCTGTTAGTCTAAGTGCCACAAGACTCCTTGTTTTTTTTCAGTAAGACAGTAACCATAAGAAATGTTAGTAAATGTGACTTTTATGAGGTCAAGTCAGCTGAAAAAAGTGGATGTGCCGTTGAATTGTTTGTCGCATTGAAGTGTGCCATGTTACTGAAAAGGTTGGGAATCACTAGCCTAATTGGTTCACTCCCAGTCTTCTTTCTCCTGCCTCATCCTCATTCCTATTGCTCTCCAGACGTACCTCTTATCATTGTAACTCCCCCACCCCTGGAGCCTGTCTCATTGTCCCACCATGTTGCCCCACTGAATTCCAGTGAGGGTCCTAGCTTCTCATCCAGGCTGTGAGGGGGTGGGGGTGGGGATCAGGGCAGCGTGGAGAAGACAGCGGAGACAGTCTCTATGGTGTCAGAGCTGCTGCAGTGGACCCTGGCAGCTGGAAGGAGGAATTGCAGGCAGTCTTTTGGTCAAGCCTTGCAGCCTGGGAGGATGTATGAGCAGTCTTGTCAGCACATACTTGCCATGTGAGGGAGAAGTGTGCTCAGTGCAGAGAAAACCTTCAAAACAATTAGCTGCCAAACTCTAACAAGCCTGTGTGAAGCTTGTGTGAAAGGAAGGTATGTCTGTACTGCAGCTGGGAGTGAGTCTAGGTGGAGAGACCTGGTACAGCAAGGCTCAAGGTATAGCAGTAGCTCAGCAGATGTTGTGGCTTGGACAGCAGCTCAGGCACTCAAGCCCTTCCAACTTCCTGAATCTGAACTTGGCCAGCTAGCTTGGGTGTTCACAATGTACATGCTGCTATGTTTTTATGATTTCTGCAAATTAGTGTAACATCATGGATGATATTTTAAGTTCACGAAAGGAAGAACATTATGATTCAAAATATTCCACAAGAAAAATTTACATGAGTATTTTAAAATTCATGCCATGTGTAGTATTCTGGATTGTTACATATGTGAAAGACTCTGAACTCCATTTGCAGGAAGAACATATTTTTTTTCTTCATAATTAATTAAATACATTTTTTTATTATATGGATAGTACCAGTTAATGGAGGGTGGTTGCTTTTAGAGTCAGATTTGTAAAATTAATGAAAGAAGAAAGCTCTGTGATGTTCAATGAAAAAGTTTTATTTTTTTATGTAAATATATCTTCTCAGCTTGGTTTAAAAGCAGTTTTATTAACGCTTTCAAAATGTCTTGTGAAATTAAATGTTATGCTCCAGATTAGCTTCATAATTAATTGTTATGTACCAAAAATGATTCACTAGCAAATCACATACTCTGTGATGGTGCTGATCTGAACAGGATGCCCAATAATCAGCATGCTATTCAACACAACTTTTATCTCAGATATAAACAAACAAAGTAGGTATTATTAGATTATTAGAAGTGGAAGAAGTGAGTGTGCTATCTCTTCCTTTGCCTCTTCCACTTCTTGACCTGCTCCACTTACAGGCCACCATCTCTCCTTCTAGAGTCTGGGAGGCGTTTCACAGGTTACCATTGAGCCTTTCCAGGTCACTGATCTGCCATCACCCTTTCTGAAGTAAGGAGCTGGACCTGGAGAGTTTCCCTGGGATTGGCCAGAGTATATTATATGTATATATACTGGTTACAACAGGTTAAAAAAAATAATGTTGTAACTATAATTCAATCAGAAATTGTGTTAACTTGAATTCACTGAAATTTGGACATGTTCCATAATCATTTTTGTCCTGTTCTTTTTTCTTTTAATACTGCTGTGCTACTTATGTGGAAATACCTGTTGCCATTGCTGTTGGATGCACACTTTTCAATGAGATTTATGTATCTTAAGGTTCCAAATAAATCTTTGTTTTCTGACTTTCATTTTAATCTGGGGGGGGGGTATGCACTCATGGTCAAATTAGCAGGCGAAGAACTATCTTCTTGTGGCTAGATGTGTTTAAACTAAGCATTGCTCCTCACTCTGAGACGTGCTCAGATGAAGGGCTTACTGAGATATGATAAAACATTTGCTTTAAGCACACAGCTAAAATTGTTATGCAGTCTTTAGTTCTTCCACTTGAAAAGGCCAGGAAATAATCCTTTCCTTCTACAACTTCATTTGTGGCAAGTCTCTCTCTCTCTCTCTCTCTCTCTCTCTCCTCTCAAGAGTGCAGCTCAGAGCTATCTGGGCTTTGTTTGTGAAAAAGTGTTTTCTCTACCTGAATTTGTAGTGATTTCATCTTCTAAAAAGTGATTAACAGGTTGCCCTTCACGTAGGTCAGTACTTAATCTGTATTATGCTGGTCACCAGATGCTATGATATGAGTCCTTAACCTGTCCTTGTTGTATGATGGGAATCTTAAAGTATCTAATTAATTTCATTTATGTCAGCTCTTTGAACACTCCAATTCTAATGTAAAGGCCACTTTAAAAAATATTGCCTTCATGTGGGTTGAACAGAAACATTTCTTTTATATGACACGTGATTTCAGGATGGAGGAAGTAAGTTTTGAATTTTAATATTAGATTTGAACCTTGCTTCTTTATATTTCTTAACAATATCTTAATTCTTTAATAATTTTACATGGGGTTTGACTCATGCACCTAAAGAAGCAGAAGGCTGGTTGCTCAATTATCAGCGTAGGTTCACAGGTAGCTTGTAAATAAAAGACGACTGAGCATTCACCACAACCAGAACAAAGCAACTGCTTGAACTCCTGTTATTTATGTGAATGTTTTGGTTTAAAAAACAAGTCTGAAAGAAGCAACATATTAGAATATACATTGAAGAGAGAACTGATAACAAGGTTCCACTTCATTTAATTAGAAATATATTTTAATTTTCTCTCCTTTAAGAACTGCCAATTGATACATAAAATATTCAACTTCCACAACATTCTGAAAATTATTATTCAACAAACAAGCAAATATTCAAACTATCGAGTTATACCCCCTGCCACAAAAATTAGAAAGGTTGTTGCATTATTTGCCCTGAATTTTGGTAACCTTTATTTATTACATACCTCCCATGCCTCAACAAACAAAAACCTGATATAATCAGAACAGACTTGCTAGATAGGTTTTTTTATTGTCTGTGCACCAAATGGTGGTTTTGCTGAGATAGAGGCCTAAAACAGTATCTTGTGCCAACTAGTCTGTGGTATGACTGGGTTGGTGTGAGACTGTTAAACACAGAGAAACATAGATGTTGAGTGTCTGAGATGAAGACTATCTGCAAGCCACCAACTTGAACAATGTATGAACTGTGATCCTGACCCACATGGAAGCTGAGGTACATACTGTGTATCTTCCTCATGGAGATGAGAAAGTTAACTGTCCAGAACCAGTCCCAAAGATTTAGGCAACAGATTAAATGTATATTTTGTAGAGAGATTGGTTTATTTTATTTTTCTTCAATTGATAGAGGTCCATAAATAGGCAATGCCAGCATTTCGTTTTGGAATGAGAAAACATCTATTCTTTAATATAACTGGCACTTTTTTCCTAGTTCCCGTCTGCAAGAAAGATGGTATTTCCTTTTGTGCTGCTCTCACAAAAAGGGGTTGGGTTTTGATGTGGCCTTTAACTGAGAAGAATAACTTATCCAGTGATATCCAGGACACCAAATAGTCTCCAGAGCAACAGAATGGAAATGAGAAGTTTGTTTTGAGTTTTGTTTCAGCTTTCTCCTATACGGCAAGTTGCAGATCTGCTGCTTAAAAGTGACTACTGCTTGTTGCTGAATTAGAGGATGAAGACTTGGTCTCTTAAACACAAAACTACCTCAGCTAACTTGGATGGAATCACTGCAATGAACCCCTGAACAGTAGGGTATGCTGGTACTGTCCACTTTGAAACCAAAAGAGAGATTTCCTGTGGTAGGAAGGTGGTTTACTCCCACAAATTTGTTGTTGACTTTGTTTCGTTCATATTTTTTTTTTTCAAAGGATCTTCTCTTCTTTGAATCAGAAAAGTCTGAGATTTCAAATGGGACACAAGGTGGGAGAAGTAATATTTTTATTGGGCCAACTTCCATTGGTGAGAGGGTTGATCCAATAAAAGAAATTACCTCGCCTCCATTCTCCCTCTAATATTCTGGGGCTGAAATTGCTACAGCAGCACAACATGAGACTTCAAATGACAAATAGGGATGGTGTTGCTGAGTGGATGGGTAGTGAGGCTAGTTCCCGTTATGTGAGTTTCTTCCCCCTGTGTAAATTCATGCATGCTGGGTGAGGGTGGACGCAAAAGTGGTACCCAAATGGGCTGTAGTTGACACAGGGCTCAAGTTCAGTTCAGGGAAGAGTGAACAGCACCCAGAGGGTCTGGGATGGGCCAAAGAGTTAGTGGGAATCCTTAGGACACCCCTTCCCAGTCTGGATCTGGCTCCCTCCTAGCTGAATCTCAATACCACTACTCATTCCTGCTCTCCCACTTCCAGTTCCCTAATTAAAAGGACCTTCTGCCTGCCTCCCTGTCCCTAATTAAATGGTTGTGGATTAAGTTATGGCAGTCAAGCCCAAAGTATGGAGCTAAGACCTGTCTAAACTAAACAGTTAGGTCTACCCACCTGTATTATTACTCACACACCTGAGCTATGTAGTTAAGCCAACCTAACCACTAATGTAGACTGTGCTAGAATGGAAGAATTCTGTTGACCTACCTACCATCTCTCAGGAGGCTGGTTGGTTACTCTGATGGTAGAACCACTCCCATTGATGTAGGAAGCATCTATGCTGAAGCACTACACAGCTTTTCCCTTGTACTGTTTCAAGTATAGAAAAGCCCTAAGAGTGTCTTTCGATACTACAGCCATAGTCAGAAACCTTACAGCTATGTCATTTTATGAAGCTTCATGCTTTGTACAAGACCAACTCTGATTTTATGTATATTCTTGTTCAAATAAAGCGGGAGCCGTGACCCACTGCAGAACCTTGGTTCTGAGATCGGATCCAAGTGTTTGGGTCCATCAGCTGATTTCACCATTTGGGGATTACTTTCATTCACAAGACACGTTTTGAAGGCGTGCAAGTGCAAACTTTCTATGTAAGAAAGTATAAGAGCACTTCTTCATTTCCCCTAAGTAAAGGATTGTAAGTAGAAGCTGTCAGTTGCCCTCACCTGAATTATCTATAAAAGAAAAGAGAGAGCATGTATCTTCTCCAATCCTAGATTGCTGAAAGCTGTCTGGAATATTCTCTGTTGGCTGCTAGCACATGAATGCTGTTACTTTGACCTCATTTTGAAATCCTCTTTGTTAATAAAGCTGTCCCAGATGAGAGAAACTGGAATTCAGCTAAATTTCAAGCTTTATTTCAATGCTGGTGGCATCTGCCCACTGGCTTACAGTGTCTTACTAAAGTAAAAATAGAGCAGATACAAAAGTACCCAACATGCTAGTAGAACCAGTTGGAGCTTCTGATGGACTCCACTCAAAATAGGAAAACAATACACTGGTTCTAAAGGTGAAGTAGCCAAAATGCACTGATTAGAAGCTCAATGTTGAAATCAGTTGTAAACTATTGAACTTCATGTGCCTCATATAGGTAGTAATTTTATCATATTTTTCGGTAAAGAGCATAGCTGGTCTTGGTGATGCCCCTGAATGTATGGGACGTCAGTGTGGTTGCACTTGCTATGTATAGTCTGTAGACCAAGGGTCTCAAACACAGTCCATGGGCCATATGCAGTCCCTAAAGCTATTTCCTGTGGCCTGCAATGACATGATCGTTACCGATATTTACAATATCATTGTATGGAAAGATTTCAGTGGTGTGGCCCTCAGGTTAACATACTAATTCTCATGCGGCCCTCTACTAGTCCCCATGTGGCCCTCATGGTGATTTGAGCTTGAGACCCCTGCTGTACACACAATTTTAAAGACTGGATGCAGTATAGTATAGTTTTTTTGTACAGCAGTTGGTAACAAGCTGTGGCTAATGTATTTTCTGTGACTGTATCTGTAAGGGTAGAAACCTTACAATTTTGTCAATCCATGTGGTTTTCTGTTGGAGGCTTGAAAACTTTTGCTTATTTGTATTTGTTTATTGCATGTATATGGTGCCCTCCTGATTTCTAGCTTGGAGTAGTTCCATCAAATTTGTTAAAATGAGGAAGTATTTAATATCTTCCATTATCAGCTTGCATAAAAAGGCAAAGCTCTACCCTTTTATATGAAAGAATTTAACAAAATGAAATTTGCAAGCAACATTTAATTTTTTCTGTTCATTTCTTTTTGCTCTACACTGATGAAAACGTATTGAACCTAGGGTGACGAGGAAGAACGTGTAAAATATCAAGATGGTCATGGGGGCAATAGACAGCAATATAAGACAAATCTCTAAATATCAGGGCTGTCCCTATAAGATCAGATCATCTTGTCACCCTAATTGCACCTTCTTAGGCTAGCAGTCAGTAACTACATTTATTACTACTTATTCATGTGGAAGCACAATCAATCCAACATGCTGAATGGCTACTGGATATTGAGTTATTTCTAGAGGGAGCATATCTATCTGTTCAAGTTTTCATAGCAAATTAAACATATCTGTGCACCCTATAGAACAGAGTAATTGAGCATTAATACACGGCCTGTAATGTTTGAATAGATATATAGTATTCCATACGGTTAATCTCACTCAACTGCAAAACAGGAAAAAGTTAAGGCATACTTTTCTCTCTGATTTTGAGGGAGAAAAGTATTAGTCTATCTCCTCTGGTGATCTGACAAGTGGGCTTTCACCTATCTGAAATGCTGTGTTAAGAATTTTGGGCTGATATGAATGGCAAAGAGACACTTTTGAACCATTGTTTATTTGTGGGTGCCTTTTCATCCCTCTCTTTTCCATTACACACAAGATTCACAGTAGTGTGACATGATCTGTGCAAATACAGAACTTGGAGCTTACAGTATTACAGTCTGTGATGGTTATATATTTTGTCTCTTCAAACCCTTGGGCTCCATGGTCTGAAGTAAGTGTCAAGTTCAGTGATGGAATTTCAGTGGTTAAATAGGCTATTTTCATCTTTCCAGGGAGATAGGATTTTTTTTTTTTAATTCAAGACGAGCAGCAAAATAGATAACAAAGCTGCATGGTTTCCAGTGGTCTACCAATCCCAAAGTACGGTGAAAACAACAAAAGTCCTGTGCCGCCTTAAAGACTAACAAATTTCTTCAGGCATAAGCTTTCATGGGCTGCAACACACAGTATGCTTGCCTTCATCCTGGTATGTGTATATATCTCTCAACTGTAGTTTCCACTCCATGCACCTGACAAAGTGGGTTGCACCCCATGAGTGCTTGTGCCCGAAGAAATTTGTTAGTCTAGGTGCCACAGGACTTCCGTTATTTTTGCTGTATATAGACAAACATGGTCACCCCTCTGGAAAGTATTGTGAGACTACCCTAAAGCGTGATAAGGAGTAGGCCTGGAATGCTGATATGACACTGTCTGATGTGTTGCCCACCAGTTGACAACTGGTAATACTGCTAAACTCAAGAGTAGAAAAAACAGATGGCGAAGCAAGATATGCATAGAATCAGATTGTGTGTCCCTAACTTGTGAGAATGTATGCGAGTAGACCCATTTATTTTAATGAAATTATTTTCTGTGTAATGGGAAGACAGAAGTATCCTTATCTGTATTCTTGGCTCAGAACATCCAATCCGTGTGATATAGTTGTCCATACTCTCTAAGAGATGGTCTACCTTTCTGCGTCATTTATGTTGAGAGTAAATATGGAGACACCTGTTCAGGCTGTCATCCACATTGAGACCCATTTGAATTCCAAGCTAGCCCTCTGCAAGACACATTGAGGCTCATATAGTTTACTTCCAGCCTGCAATGTACTCAAATATCATTTCATGGCCATTCAGGCCTCTCCAGTGCATATGCAGTATCGCTCTATTGCTAGTATCAGGAAGTCAGCTAAGTAATGATGATTTGATTGTGCATGAGTCAGACTTAGCTGATTTTATGTATTTAAAATAGGAAAAGAAAAACTGATTCTATGTGTTATGTGGGCAGTAGTCAAGCTATGTGACTTCATAATTTTATTGTATTTTTCTTGGTTTCCTTTCCTTCTTATTTGGTGTTTTTCACACTTGCTGGTTGCATCTTTTCTCCATGCCAATTGTAAGTAATTTGAGAAAGGGACTGTTGCATGTTTTGGTAACCTCTGGCTTAATAGAGCCTTGATTCTGTTGGAACCCTATACTAGAATACAAATAAAGAATGAAAGGGCACCAACCCAGTGCATCAGGTGATTCCTGTTCTGGGTATATTTAAATTTGTGATCTTCATGCGAGTTGTTTAAACTATCATTAGCAATCCACTGAATCAGCCAATCTGCTGCTTTTCTACTGTCTGCATTTTTATTTTTGCAGTGCCAGCATCTCTCCAGCACATATTTCTCCACTGGGAAATGCCTTGCAGAGCTCCACTCCTGGAAGCCTGCATCCTAACTCCAGGAATCATCCAGAAAGCAGGGAATTTGGGTCATTTTTTCTTCACACTCATAACCATAGATCTATTACTTTGCTGCTGTAGCCTTGCCATGGCTCTTCAGTCTGCTTGCACCTTGGGTGCAGAACTAGACCCGTGAGTCAGTGGCAGCCTGAAAATACCTTGCCTGGTTTCCTGCCAGTTTTCCATCCAGTGCCTCAGCAGCCCATGGAGCCTTATTGGTAGACAACCCAGGACCTGGGGCTGCCAAGGCTTGCAGGGTCCCTGGCTCCTCTGCAGCTTGTCTGGCAAGCTGAAGGAGATCGAAACATTTGGGAATCCAGACTTGCACTTGTGCAACTCCTCAAAGTCCTGGGCTCCCAGGATTACTGGCTCCAGATAGCTTGCCTGAGGACTCCCAGGACTTTCAGGGTCTCCAGCTACAGGTCAACCCAAGCATCTGAGAGCTGCAGCTCTTAGTTTCTGGCTCCTTGACAGCCAACCTTAGAAGGCTAATGAGGAGCCAAAAGTCTGAAAACTCTGGGAATCTCAGCTTCCATGAACCCTGGTTTGCAGCTACTGAGAAGCCTGGGATGCTAGGACTGCCAGGCTTATGAATTCTCAGAAGCCAGGGCTTCCAGAGGCCTCATCAGAAACTGCCTCAGAACCAGTGCTCCCAGGGGATGTTTGCACTACAATGCAAGTCTGAGCTCAGGCTTGAAACCCCACTCTCCATCCCTCACTTGTATTTACATACATGTATCTCAGAATTAAGTTTGGACTTAGGGTCTTAACACTCTAGGACAGTGGAGGATCTGAGTCCTGTTAAGCCATGACTTAGGGCTTGAGTCCCATTGCTTTGAAGTGTAGGCACAGTCATACTTTGCTTGAATTTATGGACTCGATGACCTTGCATGGTCCCTTCCAGTTCTATGATTCTATCAGTCCTGGGTGTCTGCCAAAAGTATCCTACAATCCCATGGGTCAGGTTCCTCATCCTCTATCTCAACACTCGCCAACTGAGTCAACTGAAGAGAGAAGCCATCCTCTTGCCACACATCAGCAGTTCACTAGTCAGAATTGTCTTCTGATTGTGGGGCTAAAAACACGTCATCAGAGAATCTTATGTTTGCTGACCAGAAGAAACCTTTTGCAAAGCACTCTGCTTCATAGTCACAGGACCACAGCCACATTTTGGTGATTGTTCAGTACGAGGCCAGCAAAACTATGAACTTAGTGAAAGTTAAAGGCATTATCATGCAAATGAGCAGATAGTGAAGAAGTGGGAAGCTTTGCTAATTTAGAGGACTGCTGACCAGTGCAGAATAAGAAGCCCAAGGACATCTACCAGAAGGCCGGGGAACAGGCCCACTCCTCCAGTGTTGTGCCTTTTTGGTGAGGCATTGATCAGGTGCTGGGCATTGGGCCCAGCATGGAGCCAACTATGGTGTGTAATGACTTTGTCAGTTGGGATAGTACCCTGATGCTCTAGAATTCGTCATGGGGACTGATGGAGTGGCAGCAGGCACCAAATGAGGACCGTGAAGCCACTTTCTTGCTGAAACCTGTCCCAGAGCAGCCTTTGGAACAGAATCAGCAGCAAATTCTGGGCCCCTGCTTTGAGGGGCTGTTTGATGATTCCCTCTCTCCTGAGGAATTTCCTGCTGCCAGGACTCCAGGAGACATGGAAGGTACAGAAGCCGCCCCTGAGCCCAATAAATTCTTGACTTCAATTTAAAGTTTATTGCTACAGTAATGGTAGGCATTTCCACTTTAGGAACCAATATGAATGTTGTGAGATGCACAGGCTAGAGTGTGTATCACTAATGGTGGATGCAATCTCATTGTCCCACCGACCATCTCCTTCCTACCACCATGTGGCATTCAAAATGGCAACCAGGAATGCAGACAGTAAAGAACAGCAGTAAAGATGATTTACACTGGAAAGGCACAGAGTTTTACTATAGTCATTCTTGCTTTTTAAAAATAATGACATTGCATTGCATGCCTTTATTTGCTGCTCTGTAATCACTCACTGATCTATGGGACACATGGAAATGGTGAACTCTGTGTGTGTTTGGAAACATGATTTGCTCAGAAATCTAGTCCCAGTTAGAGATAGTCCATAGGTGAGACTTTTGTTGTCCCAACTATGGGTGGAGTTTGAATTTTTATACAGAAGTGTGCTGGGGGAGGGGAAGAGGATGGCTGTAAAGTCACAGAGTTGGCCACATTGAATCTAATGTACTGTTGATTCCATCAAGAATTCTGACCTAATCCCAGTTACTGATAACCACAAACTGTTCCTGAAGCGGCAACTCCAGATCCATAGTCACAGCAGGAAATGGTATATTTTTCCAGGGCCATCTCAGTAGTGGACCAGCCCACTCCACCCACAGATGTGCTGTTAAGTCTTTAGACATTTGAATGCTTTAGCTGCATTCACTGCAAGTTTCCCACCAGCATCTTGGAATATCATCTCCCTTTTTCAGCAGGGCACCACAAGAACAGTTATTTCCCCCAAAATGTGCAAGGTCTGAAATGATGGAAAAAGCCTTTTGGAGCAAGGCTACAGCTTCCTTCCCTCCTGGCTGTCCGTATCAACCCAAGTACTTAAGCAATTTTTCAGAAACAACATTGGCTTAGAATAGGTGATTTACCATTGTCCCTGCAATGCTTTAGCTGCGAATCACCATATATATATATCATATCATGGGGTAGAAGGGACCTCGTGAGATCGAGTCCAACCCCCTGGGAATTGAACCCAGGACCTGCTGCATGTTAAGCAGAGGTGCTAGCCACTACACTATTTGCAGTCCAGGCTGTGTCCAGGGAGACTCTGTGGACCAAAGCAACTCTTCCATAATATGTTGCAGTTTTTTCAAAATGTAATATTTTCTGCCCCTCAAATTCCACAGGAATTCTTTCTTTGCCCTTCTGTGGAGATCTTTGAGACAATAACTCTCTTTTCCTGCGGCTGTCTCTACTGGCTGCTGTACCTCCACAGCTTGACCCCAAGCTACTTTCATGGACTATTCTGAGAGGCAAAACCAATAGATGTCCTGTGGCACTTTAAAGACTAACAAATTTCTTTGGACATAAGCTTTCGTGGGATCCAATCCACTTTGTCAGATGCATGATCCAAGAAGAATCATTTTTGTGATGAGTTGATAGTCAAAGCACTTGAAAGGGCCAAAAAGGAGATCCACTACCAGAAAACTAGGGACTTCAGATTTGAGAAAAGGCATTCAAGAGGCAGGAGGAAAGGCCGTGGCTTGCTGAACAGCTTGAGAACTGGGTTTCAGCATGGGAGTAGGCACTTGCTTCAGAGTCCCTGGGGAAGGAACAGTGACTAAGGGAGTGGTCAGAGCAGAGAGCTGCCTGATTGGCTGCAAGATTACTGGCTCCTGCTGCCTCTGTCACACCATAGCCTGGTTTTTGTGTGACATACCCTCAGTCTAGAAACAGCTTGGAAAATTCCATGCCTGGCTAGTCCCCTGAGCAGCTAGTCAGAATAGCTTAATCCCAGCAAGTTCTCATTGTTCACCCTCTCTCTCCCAGATACATGTGTAGCCCTCACCCCTGGCACCAGTTGCTGGTAAGTGAAGGAAGAAGGCAAAGGAGAATGGAGGTCCTGGGGGACATGAAATAAGTGGTTCCTGTGGCGTTAGGACTTGTATGAGCCCTTCTGTTTTTGGAAATCTTCTTCTGTAATTGGTGTTGAAGCATTGCAATGACAGCTGGCTTGCCTGGTAATGGGTAACAGTTGTATTAGTTTAACACAGGCTTGTAAATAAAGCCTTTCATGCCATCCAGAAAGTTTATTGCAATCACTGTCATCCCCATTTTCATAAGTAGTCACATCATTCCTAGCTACAGTGCTTGTCAACTAAGTTCCCACCTCTCACCAAGCACTTAAAACCCCCTCCCCAATTAGGTAGCCTCATCCTCCCCAAAAGCACTCTACTCCTCTTCCATTGGGCCATGCAATTCCATGCAGTTGGAGCACAAAGCATCCCTGATTTCACCTACTCAGGTGCATTTAACTCTAGCTGTGGTGGGTGCTCTTTCTGACTAAATGTATTAATTCACAGGCTCCTTGCTGCTATGGGTTGATGCTAGGGAAAAGGGGTCCCTTAAAAAAATTGCAAGCCATAATGATAAGGACATCACTGATGTCAAAACGGGGCTGAAGACATCTCCAGCAGGATTTCAATCTGCCAAAACCACATTCAGTAACCATTCTGCACCTACTGAGAATATAATTAAACTGTCTTTTGCCAGTGCCTCTCAAATTCAGGCACAATTTCATAACCCAAGTCAAAGGAGAGGATGCAGATTTGTGTAGAATAATGGTGGAACAAGAATTCCATTTAGAACAGTGTCATTTTGTGGGGTTAGTGTCCTAGTCTGTCTATGAATGTAGACTCCCCATCATAGGCTTGTCCAGTATGTCCCACATAGACATTCATAAACTGATCTCTGGGGTCCATGAGTGCCTGCATAGAAATTCAGTTGCTCTCTTTGTGGTTTGTTTACTCATGTGCGTCTTGGGTGGGCAAACTATGGGCACATTGAGTTCTACCACTGGCCTTGGTACAGTTTGGAAACCACATCCTTTCAAAGCCGACAATTATATGAGGAATATATTTTATACCTGCCCACATGGGATAAGCTGCATGCCTGATTGCCCCAGAAACCTCTACTACAGTTGATTTTCCAATGCCAAACTGGTTGGCAACAGACCCTTTTGTAGTCTGCGGTAGCAGGCTTTCAGACTCCTCTAGCGAGCCACATCTGGGCCAGTAAAGATGACCTCATGCATATTTATTCTAAATAATTACTTTTATTATTATTTATTTAAATTTTAACAGTTGAGGGAAATTATGGGCAATGGGGGATAGTCAGACTGTAATTATTTAATAGCAGTAGAAACTGAGATACAAAAGGTTAAAAGCTTTATAACGGTCAAAACACAAGTTGGAGACATTGTCTATCAAAATATAAAAAAGTAAATATCCTTAAGCCAAACTTCAGGGAGTTCTCAAGCAACATTTTTCTTACTTTGCTTATCTATGCATTTTAGTTAATAGCTGTAAATTTTTTCCCATTGGCTTGTGTGTGTGGTATAATTGATGTTTATCAAAATTTGTCAATTAAACTTTCTTCTTTCAAAAGCCTAAAAATAGATAATAGGAATATAGGAGCTGCTACTTTTCTTGCTTTATAGCAAAAAGATAATCTTAAATTTGTGGACCTAGACAATGATCCCTAATGTAAAATCACTCTTACAATCTGTTAATATAATATCTTTTCAATCACTTAACCATTTTTTTATGAGAAAAATGCTAGAAAAATTCATAACAAAAAAGTGTACAAGTACGTGAATGCTTTGCACAGGAAGACAATACAATAGACGTACTGAAGTCATTGAGATTTTTTGATATAGACACATTAATCTGATATTTATAGTATAGTCCAGATGAATGTACAGAGGAAAGTAATTTAATTACATGCCTTCTTCCCCAATTAACTTTCCTTTCTTTCTGTTCTCTTATGACTTCCCCTCCTATGACTCCCTTCTACTAGGGAAATATGCAGCTTCCACAGGAAACCAAAAAAGTAAATGTGATTGGGTACATACCTGTATGTACAAATGTACACATACCATGTTAAACACTGTTTAAAGGATTTTTAAAAAAAGGGTGGGAGTGGGGAATGCAAGATTTCTCTGCCTAAACTTTGGAGCTACTAGAGCAATCTAAGTCTGATGATCTTCCCAAAAATAAAGTGTATCCTTTGTTAACTAGTTCTTATTGGTAGTCATTAAGATTGCATGGCTTCTCAGTTGGCATATTACACTTGTTGATATCTCGATGGCTCTTTCCAGGAAGTAGAGGAATTTTCTCAGATATCAGGCTTTTAAAAAATGTCTGAATTTCTATAACAATATTTGTTATGCTCTAATGCTTTGCTTCCAGAGAAGATCAGATCAGAGAAAAATTCTGCTTCATTGTAGCTTTCCTTTGGCACAGAAGAGGTTTGTTTCATAGGGTAACTGAGTACAAAATAGCTATTTTTCTACTTAGAAGATTTATTATATCATTGTGCAGTTTATCATCTGTCTTGACATGACTTCTCTGATGGGTTTTTGAAGGAGCTTTCTACTCGTTTAATAAGCGTGCAAGCTACAGCTCAGAAAGCTTTAACTTACAGAGCAAATTGTTAAATTTGGGTGGTATTCATAAAGCAATATAAAGGCAGGTTAGTATATTTCCCTGGCTCTATAAACTTGGGGACAGATAATTCAGCTATGGAATTTTAGACACCAAATGATACTTGAGCTGCTCTGACACTTTCCTTGTCTTCCATAAAGCCGGTGTTCACTTATAATTTCCAAAGGGATAGCTGTGTTAGTCTAGTCCGGGGGGGGAGAGGCCACGACCACGACCACCACCAGCAAGGAGTCATACAACCCTTTAAGACTAACAGATTTATTTTTTGCATGAGCTTTCGTGGGAGAAAATCTTTGAAGCATCTGACAAAGTGGGATTTTCTCCCACGAGAGCTCATGCGAAAAATAAATCTGTTAGTCTTAAAGTGCCACACGACTCCTTGTTTTTTTGTTTTTTCACTTACAATTCAGTGAGAAAAGTAATTAACATTTCTTTTGAAGTAATCTTTCAATAAATTGACAAAGTCATCCCTAGCTCTTTCAGAAGACTTCTATAAAACTCTGATGTATTTATAATAAAATTTGACCTCCTTTTGTCCTGCCTCTGACATGGCCAAAGAAGGGCCGGGAACATCCTTCCATAGATTAACATGTAGGTTGCATCTTGAAAACTGTGTTCAGAGAAATGCCATAGGCTGTTTGAAATGTAGCAATCTCAAAAGATATTTCCACCATGCAAGCCTGTTTTTGTGTGATGGGTTGTGATACAAAGAGATATCAATGTTGTTTGGAATAAGTTTATTCTAATATGGTGGTGTTTGTTCTGTGGTAGTGATACCTTTTTACATACTGCTTCTTTTCTGTAATGTTCACACAACTGTAATTTTAATCAGCTCTTTCATGGCATTACAGGTTCAACTGAGAACCCCTTTTAGGCACTCTATGATTTCTGTAAGGTGACTTTGTCGTTGAGCTTTAAGTCTTCATTGTAAGTAGAGTACAGTCACTACCCTAACTTTTTGGACCTCAAGGCATGTTTTTGGAGTGCAGATCCTTGACCTAGTCTCCTGAGAATTGTGGCCATATAACCCGCTGTCCAGTCATAGTATGCTAACTCCTTTGAGTCTCCCGTAGCTTTAACTTCTCTTCTCAGACAATGTAGGTGGCTGGGTGTTCAGGGCCAACAGTTTATCTCCACAAGAGGTATGCAAATAGTGTAACTCAGATTTTGCACAGGATGCTGAAACCATTGCTCCTTTACAATGTAAGAAATCTTTAGATCTATATATAAATTATGAGCACCATGTGCATTTCCCTGCCTCAGTTTCTTCGCCATTGTGCACAAAAAAAACCAACAAAAAAACAAGTTGTGTGGTACTTTAAGACTAACAGATTTATTTTTTGCATGAGCTTTCATGGGAGACGATCCCACTTCCTCAGATGCTTCGAAGATGGGTGAACTTACAGAAAGGAATGAAACTAAATGCAAGGGGGTGTAAAACATAAAGTAACAGCAAATCAGAGCAGTTTACATGCTTAAAGAATGGAAAGCCTGAAGTCAAATTACCCTTTGTAATGTGAAAAGAACCCATAATCTCGATTGAGTCCTGCTTTCACAGAATTTAGTTTGCATATTAATTCGAGTTCAGCTGTTTCTCTTTGGAGTCTTGATGTCCCAAGTACATCTCTAATGACAGTCGTTAACAAATCCATCATCGAGTGATTAGGAAGATGCAAGTGCTCAGCAACTGGTTTCTTTGTTCTTTGATTTCTGATATCAGCTCTGTGCTCATTCAGTCTCTTACGGAGCGCGATCGTTCTGTTTGTCCAATATATAAGGTGTAGGGGCATATCTTGCACATGATGGCATAGACCACATTAGTAGACGAGCAGGTAAATGAGCCTTTGATGGAGTAGCAGGCTTGATTAGGACCTATGATGGTGTCTGTTGTGCAGATATGTGGGCAGACTTGGCAGCATGGTTTGTTGCAGGGGTGTGTGCCTGCTTCAATGTTCTTGTTGTTAGATCTGTAGTTGCTGGTGAGTATCTGTTTAAGATTAGGGGGCTGCCTATAGGCAAGGAGTGGTCTGTCTCCTAACGCTTGAGAGAGAGAGGGATCATCTTTTAGAATAGGCTGTAGGTCCTTAATGATCTTTTGCAGAGGTCTGACTTGAGGATTGTATGTGGTGACTAGTGGTGTTCTGTTGCTTTCTTTCTTGGGTCTCTCCTGTAGTAGATGACTTCGGGGAACCCGTCTAGCTCTGTCAATTTGTTTTCTTACTTCCCCAGGTGGGTACTGTAGTTTCAAGAATGCTTGATAGAGATCCTCAAGATGTCTGTCTCTGTCTGAGGGATCAGAGCAGATGCGGTTATATCTTAGGGCTTGGCTGTAGACAATGGATTGTGTGGTGTGTTTAGGATGGAAGCTCGAAGGATGTAGGTAACTATACCGATCAGTAGGTTTTCGGTATAGTTCCTTACCATTCTTATCTCTCAAGTTTAAGTATGTAAGTAATCCCACTGTTATGACTCACCACATCTTCATTCACCTGATTATATCAAAAGGTACTCTCTACCAACTGAAGTCAGCATTCCTTTTCAGAAATTTCTGCATTTTTCATAGAATTTGCAAGGCTCTTCCTTGAAGGTCTGTGTGAACTTTATAGGAAAAAAAAATAATCCTCACTCAGGTCTGATCTAGGAGAGAGAAACTGTGGTCACGTCTATTGAGTGACCATCTAGAACTAATGGTTGTCTCAGTTGCATAGTCCTTATTTGCCTAGGTATTCAGACTACATGCTAATGTGTAAATGGGAATGTGCAGAGCCACCTGAAAGAAGAAAGAGAATATGTATCACTAATTGTTGTGCTTTCAGAGTGTCAGCTTGGCATAATCACACTCTCTCTCAATTTGGCTCTCAAGTAAAGAATTTGGTAAGTAGTGACAGAACTGGAGCTTTTTTATACCCTTTCAATTGCTCACCATGAGAGCTATTGGGGAGAGGGGAGGGGAGTCACAGAAGTTTATAATTTGATCAGATTTGGGTAGCTTTTCACAGGAACAGCAAAAACTGAATCCCTGACACCTAGGTAACCTCTTGCTCCTCCCCTTTCTGCAGAGTCTCAAGTCTCCTATTTCAAAGCACAGAAATGCTACAACTTATCAATAAAATGGTTATAAGATATTTTTAGCATGGGCAAATAGGCATATATTTCCCTAATCTTGGTTTGTTTTTTTTTTTTTTTTAATGGCTGAATTATTTTTTGCTGGGACATACAAACATTTCAGCCTGATACAGACATTCCAAATCGGGGGGTGGAGAGGGAGAAATTAGCCCCAACGATTAATGTATAGTAAACTTAGAAGCAACTGACAATAGGGTTTTAGTGTTTGACATTCTTAACTACTGGCATCATTATTTGTACTGCTTTTAATTCAGGCCTTGACAAATCTGTATTTCTAGTCACCATGACAACTAGTGTTAGTAGCCTGTTACCTGGCTCCATTGCAAAAATGTAAGGAAGGAACAGCCTCTGGTGACAAAAAGTAAAATTGCTGTTGCCTATCTGTAAGCCACTTTTGTCCACTCCTGCTATAATTATTCAGTAAATGAGTAAAAATATTTTGCTAATTTAAATTATTACTTTATTATGCGCACAAAATATTGTGTAAAAATCAGCCATGTTTTCTGGCCACACTACTGCACTAATATGGGAATTACTGCTGAAAATGAGGTATTCCTTGTGTGGTAGTAACTGTGGTCCCAAATAAGGAAAGCTCTTAAGCTTGTACTTATGTCTCATTGACTAACACATGATTAAGTGTCTCCCTCAATAGAGGTGCTTTCTTGAAACAAGTCTGCAGTAAATAGAGTAGTTTGCAACCTTCTGATTTTTTAGCTAAAGTGTTACTATGTACTGGCAACTTTTGAAAAGGCATCAGGGTGTTCTATTTAGCTTTTTCTGTCTCCCACTCATGGCAGGAATTAATCCTGGATTTATACAGTAGGTGGAAAATATTATATATATATATATATATACACACAAACGAATTAGGTATTTTTATCAAGTGATATCCCTCCTTGAATTTTATGACTAGAAATAAATTTGAAAGAAAATTCATGTTTTAATCTATCGATCTATCAGTCAAGAGATTTCATATCTGAAAGTATTAAAGAGGGTAAGATTTCATAACCACAGATACTGCAGCTGTCTATAGGGACTACTTTAAAATCATGTACATTATTAAAATGTGCTGCTAAAGGTAAATGCAAAAATAAAAAGCTGTTCAAAAATGAGTAAATTCAAGTACCATCCAAGTGAAAGAAGTTTTATTGCTAAAAGGTTATATCCAAATGTCTTTTACATTGGTCTGTTTCCCCCCCCCCCCAACAGAACAGATGTTCTACTGTTAAGTCCCTCCCCCTGCCCCCGCTGTTAGGCTAAAACTGAAACAACTCCCTAATTTAATGTAAAAGAGAGATTACAAAAATTATCAAAATCTGCTGCCATATTGTAGATGCTCACTGGTACATGCTAATGCTGAATATTCTAGCTAAATGTTCATTATTACATTAGAGCACGTTGGACAGCCTCAGTAACAAAAGCAGATAATAGATGTAGGCAGGCTCCTGACAGTTTGACAGCTTCTCCATGGAGCTGAATGACCCAGCTGGTTTGCATCTTTTGATACAAATTTTGTTAGGGGCTTGGATGTGTTTATAATTATACCAACATCTGCAAGAAGGCATAATTTGTCAACTCTGAGAATCTTATTGATTCTATTGATAACTAATGTTGTCTTTGAACATTAGAGTACCCCCACATTGCAGTAAAAATAATTGGACCTCTTTATAGTGAACAGTTCTAGCATGCACTTTCCTGAGAGGATCCTCAAGTGGGCTGATCCTACCTCCCTTTAAATCAGTGGTAACATTCTTATTGATTGGAATGGAAGCAGGAATGTGCCTCGAATAAACAACTGTTAGGTTGCGACCTCTCTCACGGACTGACAAGCAGAAGTAGCACTAAATCATAGATTGTCAAATATTTTCGCATCCTCCATAGCATTCCGCCTTTTCCTGTGACTCGTCATTCTTTTCTTTGTGTGTAGTGATGAGTGTCGTGGCAGCTGCAGTCTCTGATGTTTGACAACTGCTTATTTCTTTTAAAAGTTGAATATTATTTTTAGAGGCAGGAACTGCTTAGAACTTTGGTCAGCACTACCAATTAGTGTGGCAGCAACTTCTTGCTGAACTTCTGCTTGGTTTGAAGGAGCTTGTTATCTTGGAGCTTGTCTACACTTACAGTGCCACAGGGGCACAGCCGTTCGTACGTAATGATTAGTGCAGATGCTACTTACGCTGCTGTTAGCATGGGTGCTCCACCTTCCTGAGATGAAATAGCTGTGATCTGTCGACAGAAGAAATCATCCTATCAGCATAGTGCTGCTTAAGTGGGGAGGTAAAGTCACTAAAACTGCTGTTGCACAGGGTATGTTAGAGCTGTCTAGTTCCAGCATGTTCCTCTAGTTCACTTGTTGTCACCAAATAATGACACCACAAATTACGCTGGAGAGTCATTATGTCCATGAAAGAAAATCTGCCATTTTCAAAATCAGACACTTAAAGTTCTCTGTGGATAAACTATAGTCAAACAATAGACAGACAGATGGACAACAAACAAACAAACAAAAAGAACAGAGTTGTCTGCTTGTTAAAACGTATTTAACTGCTGCTCAGCAAATCAGTCCTATATAATCTTAAAGGAGTATGTAGAACAATGCAAATAGAAGAATGTCGTCTGCACAACTTGTGCATTTATAAAGGTTGTGTATTGTGGATACTGAATTCCAAAACAATTTTCTTTCTTTTTTTAAGAGAAGGTGATTCTGTATCTGGAACAAGGAATGAGTGATCACTACTAGACCTGATTGTTTTAATAGAAGTAATTAAAGTTTTGACTATCTTCAGGTGTTGATGTAAGGTGATTTAGCCCCTTTAAAATTGGTCTTTAATACAGGCTATAGTTCAGAGATATCTGCAATAGGCAAGTGTATTCATAATTTATCATTATGAATAGGAATCCTTCAAATTTTGTTTATCAAATTATCCAAGTTGGAGATGGAAATGTTTCTTTGTTGTTTTCTATCTTTTCTCTAGTCTAAATCTAAATCCATCAGACAGTAGGGATTTTATTATTTCCATTGAACATGTGTGAGCATGCATATAATGCCTAATATTTCTGATATTCAGGAAGATTTCCTGGTATTCAACCTTAAGCAGTCTTAATTTTCCATTTCTTAATTTTATCTGATTGCTGTTAGTTAAACCCTTTCATCTTTTCAAAATCATTCTTTTTCTTCTAAGAAGTTTTCATTGTTCAGATGTTTGCAGATTTTATCGTATTTTTTTCTTATTTGTGACTGTCAGGCTATAGAGACAGAGCTCATTTAATCTTTCCTGACAAATCAATTCTTTTAATCATTTGTTTGGATTGTAATGTTGTTTTCTGAATTCGCTCCAATTTGGTAATGTCTTTCTAGATGACACAGGCATTGGGCCTCCAAGCTGTACAGCTTCATCAGGTAGAAATATGCCATAATGGGTATAATATGTTAATGCCACTGAAACTAGCAGTAGGAGGTAAATTGAAGGGCTTGCACCTTGTTTCTGAGATGAATGTAAGCAGGACATTCTTTAGAAACTGCTCCCCTCACTTCCTGATGTTGCAGATCTGTTCTCAATAGTTTTTCTTTTCTTTTCAAGTTCTACGATTGCTTTTCAAGATTTCTGCCAGTTTGAGAATCAGACAAACAATAAATAGATCCAGAGGAGTGATTGTTAGTTGAGTTCAGCAAAACAAACCAAGGAGTCCTGTGGCACTTCTCTAGACTAACAAATTTATTTAAATTTGTGATATTTGTGATAAATATATTTGTTAAACAGAATAGTTTATCAGATTTGGAACAACTTGTTGTACAAGGCTGATATTTTTTATTAACAAAATAAGAATGGCCATAGTGGTGTGATTTCTTTATAAAAATGGATTCTTTCGATATGGTAGAGAGGGTGAGACACTGAGGCAGACACTTAGTATATTTGATTTCTTTCTGTTGTTTCAATTTATTTATTTACATTTAATTAAAATGAATAATCTTCTTTCATTCTTTTTAAAACTCTAAGACAAAAGATAAAGAGGCAGAAAAATATACAGCACCACAAAAGTGTGATTATAACTCCTAAACCTAGCCCTATATTTAAGCTAAACTGCAGTCAGTGCTATTGAGCATTATCCTCCTTACTTAGAGAACCATGACTTGTTTCTTTGAGTTA
Organism: Podocnemis expansa; assembly: GCA_007922195.1. Classification (NCBI taxonomy): domain Eukaryota; kingdom Metazoa; phylum Chordata; order Testudines; family Podocnemididae; genus Podocnemis; species Podocnemis expansa. The sequence continues at coordinate 7,866,693 of ML682065.1, forward strand.
GTTTCAGGTCAATTCAGGTGCACCAGTCTTATCTCAGATGGGACGTTTCACTCTTGACCTGCGAGTTTGCCCGTAGAAAGATTTGCCGGTGGGGAGGGAACCTCGGGTGATCAGTCCTCAGTTTGGCTTTGTGATATGTGCCTCTGCAGACCTCCGCTTTTCATGGGTTTGCACAATAGTTTTATCGCTGTTCCTCAATCCCCAAAAAGTTACTGTTGCTCTGCTTTACCATACTTGGCATTTTGTCAGGGTATCACGTCACCGCCTTATTGGTGCTTTTGCCAATTGCTGTTTTTTGATATTGATACAAAACTGTCACTCACAATTTTAGCCAACTGGAATTTGTTACTGGGCAGACATGGTTCTGCATGCCTATTTGCAGCTGGTTTGTTTTTGCAAAGTTTTGTTTGCAAAGCAGGTTATCTGAAAAAAAACCAAAAACAAAAAACACCAAACTCAGTGTCTACTGAGGAAATGCTGTTATGTCTGGACAGCAAGACAAGACAAAGCTGTCAGCTAAGTTACTTCTGCAGAAATCTAACCCTTAACTCAGTTGTGCCTCATTGTCATAAATTGCTTCTCTTATTGACAGCTGGGTCAGACCAATGGTTCCTCTAGTCCAATATCCAATCTGACATTAGCCAGTACCAGATGTTGCAGAGCGAATGAACAGAACAGAGCCATTTATCAAGTAATTCATCCCCTGTCATTCAATCCCTGTTCCTGGCAGCAGAGGAGTAAGCAAATCCGAAATGTGGGGTTGCATAATGGACTGTCTTGACTAACAGACTTTGGTGATTCTGGGGCCTGCTGATTCTTCCAGCATTTTAATAACTTACTCTGTAAAATGAATGTGCTGAGTACATTTTTCTTTCCTGAGTATACTGATATGAGGTAGGAGGTTTCATATCAGTTTCACCTAAGTAATCTACTAAAAATAATCTCTCTAATAGTAATTTTAATTTAGAAGCCATGTGAAAATGGATAATTCACTATAATCTAATTCAGAGTTTAGTAAACTTTTGAAAGTGCATCTTATCATATGTGCTCAGTGTTTCTACTTTATCTCAGAGATTTTTTAAAAAAAGTTGTAAGGAGTTCTGTGGCACTTAGACTTAAATCACGACTATGGATTTGTTTCCTGTTGCAGCAGGTGATTGTACTTCACCTTCCTCTATGTGCTGTTTCCCAGTATTTGAATCTTAATTACTGCTTTGATTTACTGTTGCAGCGTGACCTGATTCCATGGCTTACACTTCCCTGCATTTATTTTCCTCCCATTCTGTCAGCTCCCCCATCTTCAAAGCATCTGATGAAGTGGGATTTTCTCCCATGAAAGCTCATGAGATAAATAATGTTTTTAGTCTTTCAGTGCCACAGGACTCCTTGCTTCTTTTGCTGGAATGGAGTAATATGACTTCTCCTTTGGAATTTAAAAACGTTGGTTGCCAAAGATGGCATTTATTTATTTATTTATTTAAACACATCATACTCATCTACCATTCAAAACTCTTCCCACCTTTCTGATGGTCTGTCAACACAACCAGTTTATTCCTACTAGAGTTTTCTGGATAACAAACTCTTAACAAAAATCTACATTCTGATTTTTCTTTTTTCTTTTTCTTGGTACACAAGCATTCTAATAAATAACTTGTACTCAATGGATAAGTCCTTGGAATGTGTTGGAAGCAACTGATTGCTTCAGGAAGTTAAGGAAGTAACTGGATGGCAATCGTTTTAGACTTGATTCTGACCAACCAGGAGGAACTGGTAGGGAATCTGAGGTTTAAGGAAATGTGGATGAAAATGATCATGAAATCATAGACTTCATGATTCGAAGGAAAAGCAGCAAAGGTAGCAGAAGAGGGATGGTGTACTTCAAAAAAAAAAAAATGAACAGACTTGGAGAACTAGCAGATAAGGTCCAATATAAAGAAAACCTAAGTGGGGGGGAGTTCAGAAGAGCTGGCAGTTTCTCAATATTAAATGAACAGTTGCAAATTCTGCCTATGAGAAGGAAAGGGAGAAAGAATAAGAGGCCAATACAGCTCCATCAAGAACTCTGTAAAGGCCTGAAAATCAGAAAGAAATCGTATAGAAAACGGAAACATTGACATATTATGAAAGGAAGAGAGCAAAAGAATAGTAGAAGCATGTAAGGATAAAATCGGAAAATCTAAGCTAAAAATTACATGTAGAAATGGACATAAAAGGCAATAAAAAGAGGTTATTTAAAAATATTATGAACAAGAGACAGATAAAGAAAAGTGTAGGGACTCTAGTTAGCAAGGAAGGAGAGCAAATAACTCATGACATCAAGAAGGCTGAGGTATTTGAAGCAAAAATAAGCATAAATCTTCATAAAAACAGTAGAGTTATCAGATATTTGGCATAATTAATATTAACAACAAAGGGATAGGGACACCAGTCAGAACATGAAAAGATAAGTTACAGAATATTATATATAATCAAGTTAGCAGGACCTAGATTACTCAAGCAGCTAGTGGAATAATTACCAATTATCTTTGAAAAACAACAAAAATCCTGTGGCATGTAAAAGACAAACACATTTTGTCTGGCATTAGCTTTTTTTGAGCTGCAAACCGCTTTGTCAGATGTACCTGAAAAAGTGGGTCACAGTCCATGAAATCTTATGACCGAAGAAATCGGTTAGTCTTTAACGTGCCAAAGGACTTCCACTGTTTTGCTATACAGAAACTAACATGACTATGCTTCTGGAACTTACCACTTATCTTTGATAACTCATAGATAGGACAGCTGAGGTCCCAGAGGATGATGGGGGGGGGGGGGCATAGAATTTGTTTTGAAAACCAGGAACAAAAACATTCCAGGTGATTAGAGTCTAGTCAGCTTTTTTTGATACCTAGAAAGATACTGGATGTAATTTATTCAACAATAAGTCTGTAAGCACTTAAAGGATAATAAGTTCATAGGGAATAGATGCCATAACCTTTTTGAGAACAAATAATGCCAAACTAAACTGACTTATTTCCTTCTTTGACAAGTTACTCAGCTAATAGGTAGGAGAGAAGCAGTAGACATAATTGTGACCCAGGCCTCCTGGGATAACCACCTGAATATGCAAAGATCAGGACAAGCTGTAAAAAAGGAGAGCAGATTCTCCCAGAACTGGTGGGTTACCTGGAGATAAACTCCTCAACCAGTCACAACAATGCTTTTGATCCCCCGTGCTGGATATCAAGAAGCCACCATAAAATACATTCAGCCCCCTTCACTGCATTCCAGTCCCTGGTCCCCAACACAGCCACTATGTATTTTAAAGAAATAGGTTCTCCTGACCCCAAAGGGTCAGTCACATCACCCAGAACAATATAGGCTTAGATCTAACCTAAAATACCATGGTGTCAGCCAGTCCCTTAGTAACTAAAAATAAAGGTTTAGTATAAAAAGAAAAGAAACAAAATAAGAGATGTTATAGGGTCAAAGTGAATCACATTCATACAAATGATTTAGAGTCCATAGAAGATAAGTCCTTGTTTTACAGCTTCAGTTGTTAGAAATTCAGTTTTGAAGAATAGTGACAAAATAGTCCAGGTGTAGAGTTGGTTTTAATTCTCCTCTGAGAATTAGCAGGGAGGTTTCTGAGCCAATGCTGGCTGAGATCTCAAACTTGCGGCCCATTGGACAAGTGGGAGATAGAGATTATGTTCCTGGCTTCCTGTTGTACTTGTAGCAAGGAGGGCATTTGCAGGTCATTTCTTCATGTGGGCTATGATGACAATTCCCAGGTACTTTCTTAAGTGGAGAATAGTCATATGTGTTGTCCTTTGAAGTAAAACCTTCACCTCCACAGGTAATTAGCTGCATTAGCATCATTAACAGTTTACATTGGTACATTGAAGGTCCACTTAGATGTTAATGTTCTCTTTCAACCCCTTCCAGTAAACCAATAGTGACAGACAGGGAAGCAGTTCATTTACCTTGCCAACTTCTGAAAGATATGTGTAAATTAAATTGAGAAACCACTATTGATACACATGCATTCCAAAGCCCTACCTTAATTGGAACACTACCATTGCATTTTCTTGTAATATGTCTTAAAAGGTTAGTTTTGGGTCATATAGTTTACAAAGATTGCTTGGCCTTCTCAGCCTAGCATGGCAATAACATATCATGATTTTGTTAAGGCTTTAGACACTGTCCCACCTGACAGTCTCATATGCAAACAAGGGAAGTGTGGTCTAGGTGAAATTACTTTAAGATGCGTGCACAATTGGTTTCAAGACTATATTCTTAGGTAGCAGTGAACCTTTCATAGTACAGGTTAGTTCTGGGTCTAGAACTAGTTAATATTTTCATGACTTGAATAATGAAGTGTAAGATTTGCAGATTAAATTAGTGGAAAAGGTTACAAGCATTTTGGAGGGCAGGATTTGTGTTCAAGAAGACCTTGACAATTTGAATAATTGGTATGAATTCAACAAAATGAAATGCAGAAGTATAAAATGAAGAATAACTGGCTAGATTGTAACACTGTTGAAAGATGCCAGAGAGGTATAGTGGAACACATTGAAACTGAGCTAGTAATATGATGTAGTTGCAAAAAAAAGGCTAATATCCTGGGCTATATTAACATATGTAAAACATGAAAAATAGCGATCCTACTCTACTCAGCATTTATGAGGCCTCAGCTGGAGTAGTGTGTTGAACTTTTGAGTGCCACACCGTAGTAAAGGTATGGACAAATTGAAGTGCGTCCATAGGAGAGCAAGAAACATTGTAAAAGATTTAGAATTGATGACCTATGATGAATGGTTAAAATGTCTGGCCAATGTCTTTAAATATGTTCAGGGCTGTCAGAGAGTTCTCTGATCAGTTCTTCTCTGTTTCCACTGAAGGTAGGAAAAGAGATAATGGCCTCAAACAGCAGCAAGGGAGACTGAGTTTAAATAATAGGAAAAAACTTTCTAAATATGAGAAGCTAAACTCTGAAATAGGTTTCCTAGGGAGATTGTGGAATCTCATGATCACAGTTTTTAAGAACTGATTGGACAAACATTTCAAGGGTGGTCTTGCTATGCTGGTTTCTGCCTTGGTACACAGGGTGGCCTTGATGTTGTCTTGACGTCACACCCAGACTTACATTTTTATAATTCTGTGATTGTAAATAGTAAGGCTAGATTTTAATAATTTCTTAATTATTTTTTATTTTATTATTTAGTATTTTTTTAAATATTTTTTTAAATTAATTAAAATCTTACTATGCTGTCATCAGGACGTTTGTGCATCTTGGGAAGGGGGACTTAAAAGAACATAATTGTAGAATTTCGGGGACCAAAGATGATTGACAAAATGAAGGGGTTCAATGGAAATAGAACCTGAATTTGTTGGCCTTTAGAGAATGTCGCAAATCCCACATATTCTCCATACTTTTACTGTATTTTAAATGACGTCAAATTAATGAAAAAGGGTCATCCTTAAAAGGTCGTGGATTACCCAATGAGGAAGAGGGGAAGAGTGAGATCAAATGGGTATTTGGATAAGTATTAAGGTATGTCTGTATTTCCCTGACATTAAATATAGGGATGTGAATAGAAGTGCACTTTAGAGTTCTGTGCTGTACCTCCCTGTGTGGATTTAGAAGGTGTCAGCTTCTAGGTCCCTTGCTCTCACTGATGTAGTCCTACTTGAAATCAAATTAAAGCTCAGAAAGCATCCACAGTGACTTTCATATTGGTTTAACTAAACGAGTTTGAAATCATAAATTTAGATGCTCTGATGCAATTTTGTAAGCAGACTTGACTTTAGTATTGTTCTCTCTCCCTCTCTCTCCCCTCAGAGATCTGAACTGGCAGAAGATAAAATTTCTCCAGCGGGTATTTTAGCCGTTTAGGAACATCTTGATACAGGCCATTGGCTGGAGCATCAGTTGCCTATGCTCCTATCCTAATTGAGAATGCCTGTAAGCAAAACCAAACCCATGACTGTGACTGATGAAATTAATTATAGAAGTTATGTATGTAATACTTAGATTGCAAAATGAACTACTGTTACTTAAGGAAAACATATCATTTAGCCTGCAATTTTTTTTCACACCATTGCATATTTTTGATCAAATTTTCTATCAGTTAAAATGAAAACCAGCATTTTTAAAGAGCTAATAAATAGCAATTCCAATTGAAATATTTTAGAATACTGAAAACAGCAGCTTCCCATATTAGTAAATAGAATGGTTATCTAATTTTCTGGATCAAAGTGTCAAACTGCTAGAGACACAATATTAGAAGGGATAGGCAAGTGCACTGAGCATGCGTTCTTTCCGGTGACATGTTCCATCAGGGTAGCCATATTAGTCTATTTTAATGTGTGGCATTTATAAAGACCAATACATTTATTAAGGCATGTTGTTGTTGTTATTATTAGTCTTTATAAGTGCCACACAGGATTCTTTATTTATTTTTCTGTCTATTGTTTGTCTAGTTGTTTCTTGCTTATATGCTTAGGATCTAAGCAGGGGAGTAGCCAGCCCCTTATTTCGGGCCAGGCCCCAGTAAGTGCAAGGTGGGCGTGACAGGGGATGCTTTCAGAACCCAAACCTTTTAGGTCACAGGCTGGAATAGTCTCTGACATTCTGATTGACTCGGAAAGTGGAGGAGAGAGAGAGATGGGTAGGTGTAATTAAGCCAAACTACAGATCATATTTCCATAACATGTAACATGAAAGTTTAATAACTGCCTAATGGAGCTTTTTGTACTGTGCATCCAGACATTTACAAATGTCTTTCATTTCTGATTTTTCTAATTTTGCTACTCTGCCAGTAAACTCTTTGTTTATTGCATTTAGAGATTATGAAGTTGATGTTAACTATTATAAGTTGTTTTGTGGACAATGAAACCAAACTGTTCTCAAAGGAGACTGAATCAAGAGAGTTGGTAATGGTCTGAGCATGGAGGTACAATTGAAAAGCATTATAATTCCTGTCCTGGAACAGTACAGTAATGAAGCTAAGGACATAGTGGGCACAGCCAAAAAGATCTGAGGGTGGTAGGCTTAGCTGTAGAGATTAGTGTGGTAAAAATAATTTTACAAAGTATTAATCATAAATTATATAAATTGAAGGACCTTGGAAAATATCTTTTCTTGTGCACAAATCAAAGAAAATATATGAAGAAAGTGCCTCTAGGGACAAAACAACCTTTTTCTGTAATGATACCCTCATCTTGTTCTAATAGATATGCAACTAGTGTACAGTACACTAAGTTCATGGATTTCTAAGGCTAGATGTTATGATAATCTATTTCAGTGGCTCTCAATCTTGCCACATGATTGTACCCCTTTCAGAAGACTGTTTTGTCTCACATATCCCCAAGTTTCAGCTCACTTTAAAACTACTTGCTTACAAAATCAGACATAAAAATGTGAAAGTGTTACAGCACATTATTATTGGAAAAGGTGTTTTCTTTCTTGTTTTTCTTGTATAATTATAAAATAAATCAACCAGAATGTAAATATACTTACATTTCCGTATACAGTATATAAAGCAGTATAAACAAATCATTGTATGGAATTTTGGTTACTACTAACTTCACACATTTGTTTATTGCATGAGCTTTCGTGGGAGAAAATCCAAATTCGTCAGAGACTTTGATAAAGAGGGATTTTCTTCCATGAAAGCTGATGTGATAAATAAATTTGTTAGTGTTTAAGTGCCACCGGACTCCTTGCTTGTTTTGCTGAACTAGACTAATATGGCTGGCTTTTTGGTATTAACTTCACAGTGCTCTTTATGTAACCTGTTGTAAAACTAGGTAAATATATAGATCAGTTCATGTACCTCCTGGAAGACCTCTGCATAGCCCCAGCCGTTTATGTATCCCTGATTATGAACCACAGATCTATTCTGACCTCTTGAGTAACAGGCTAGAGAACCTCACTTAGTAGTTTCTGTTTCAAACTTGCATATTGCAGTGCTACTGATAACACGTGAACCTTCATTGCTTGTGGCTGAGTGAATCAGAGTAACTTTCTCACTCTTCATCTCATAGGGGGAGAAAAAAGGAAAAAAAAAACAACCAAAACCCCCCTACATTTTCTGTTTTCACAGTTGTTCTGTCCTGCTAACTGGCACTTGCTTGGTGGCAAACTAGATATTAGATCAGTTTATTAGGACAGAAAGTATTAGTATTGTTACTTCCTTTGTGTATTACTTAACGAGGGATGTGATAGAGGTATATACAATCATGACTGATGTGGAGAATGTAAATAAGAAAGTATTCTTTACTTTTCATCGTAATACAAGAAGTAAGGTTTCACCAACTGATATTAGTAGGTATTAGATTTAAAACAAACAAAGAAATATTCTTTTGGACAACATATAGCTAACATGTGGAACTCTTTGTCAGCAGATGTTGTGAAGGCAAAGACCATAACAGGATTCAAAAGAGAACTAGATAAGTCCATGGAGGGTTGGTCTATCTATCAATGATCATTAGCCAGAATGGGCAGAGATGTGAAGCATGCTCTGAAATGTCTCTAGCCCCTGTTTTCCAGAAGGTGGGAATGGACAACAGGAGATATATTATTTGATGGTCACATGCTGTGTTCATTCCTTCTGAAGCACCTGGGTGTGCCCACCGTCAGTTACTGGGCTAGGTAGATCATCAGTCTACCCCAGTATGAGCGTTCTTATTTGTGTGTAAGGGACGGAAGAGTCTTCCTTCAAATCAGGTTGTGCCTGTGATTTTAACATCACCAAGGACAACAAATAATGGCAAGTCAATGACTCATACTACTACCACAACAAATGAGATTGTGTCTACTGCTGTTGGTGATGTTAGATAAGATAATGGCGTAGGAATGGTAATTGCAGTTCGAAGAAGAGACTCATTGCCTCAGCATGGAAGGAAAAGCAAAGCACAGTAATCTGATGGCTAAAGAAATGCCGTGCATTGGCATGATTCAGAAGCCTTAGGCACCATATGCAAAGATATAATTAGATGTATTATTCATGGTTTTCTTGGGGGGAAAAAAAAAAAGAAAAAGTATTGATTTCTGTGCAAATGCATGGACCTGTGGAGTGTATGGGACAGAAGTTATAAAACTGTGTAAAACTATCTTGTTTTTGAGAAAGATCAGATCAGCAGTGGGGATGTCGATTTTCAAGGGAGGGGGAGCGTCCAGGAACTTGTATCATCTTTTGGAAAAGCCTGTCAGGAGTCATTACACTTACTTTTAGTTTGCCAGAGATGAAAAATGGTTCTCTGAATAGGTTATTTCATTTACTGTGCTTCGTCCCCTACTTATTCCTCCATGCAATCCCAGGATATAAAATCATATTTAATACCAGCAAAGACCTGTTAGACATCCAATCTTTTCCTCTGTGACTAGAGGATTATACCCTAAGTGTATGGCTTTCCTGTTGCTTATATACACTTTTGTGTCACAACACAGTTGAAATATAGTCAGTTAAAAACCTTTCACAAGTCTGCATAGCAATTTTTGCAGTTGTACAATTATATTGTTTTTAGGTTTATTTCCCCTACTACTGTGCAGAAGAAACATATAAACCAGGGGGGAATTGACAGACGGACTTTTTATGTGGTAACGAGTTCCAGAGAGGTAGCGGTGGTACTCTAGTTTGGTGAAACAAACAAGGAGTCCTGTGGAATTTTTAAATACTAACAAATGTATTTAATGCATAAGCTTTTGAAATCTTGGTTCTTGGACCTGACTACAAAATATATTTACTATAAATGCTTTTTTAAAAATCATTAAGTTTTTATCAAAGTTTTTAAAAAATATTTATAATAATTCATGAAGCCCTCAAAGTTCTCTTGTGCCTTTTGCCACACACCAAGAGACACAAAAATTAACTCCTTTTTGTTGGCCATTTTTAACTGAGTGCCAAATCAATTGATATATCTCATGGCAGATATGACTTCCAAATCGAATGAATAATTGGTGCATGGTTATGTATAACTTTTGACTCAAAATTTTTATTATTTCAGACTGAATGATTAAAAGTGTTGTCACTGAATTGCGGAAGTTAGAAATGGATATATAATCTGGTCTACTCCTCTGCTTGGCCAAAGCTTTTTTCTTTTTTCTTTTAATCCTTTTCTTGGAAGTGTGTTACTCAGTCTCTGTTTGGGTATTTTCCTTAATATTCTGCCTGAATTATTACGCTTATTACAAAACTTGTTACACTTATTACAAAAATAATTTAGACCCTGACTATTGATTGTTTTTAAAACAATTCAGTATGTTAAAAGTTTTGGAACCTGACTGGTTAACAAAACAAAACACACACACACACACACACACACACACACACACACACACACACACAAGCCTCTGGATTTTTATTTAATTAATCTGGTTCAATAGATAGAGTAGAAGCTTAAGTTAGGGAATTTTTATCTACTGATGTTTATCAGTAGTTAGATATAACACAGATTGACTTATTTTCTACTTATTTGTTTACTTCTCTCTCCTCAGATATTAATTTAAACTCTTTGATTTGTTTCGGATTTATAATGATGTTTAGAAGAATTGTGATTTGACTATTTATGGTTATTTGCTTGCTGGCAGGAATCCTAGTTTAGAATCTCTACTTAAAGATTATTTAAATCCTCTTATGTTATTTCAGTTAATACAAAAGTCGTAATCATTGGAACAAAAATAAAGTTAAAATAATATTATAGTTTCTCTTTTAGATGTGATATTTGTTCATCTAACAAATATACATTATTTCTCTGTGTTAATGACTCTAGCATTATTGATTTTTTTCCCCAACAAAATAATAGGACTCAGATAGTAGAAATGGTGCCAGGCCTTTTTCAATGGGAATTTTTCACAAATTGGCATTAAATAGGTCTTTCAAGAATTAATTTTGCCCTAACATCCTTTTTTCTCTTTTTTTAATCAGATAAGGCAATATTTGTAAGTGGCCTTCAGGGTATGTAGCTAGCTAGCCCCATGCACCACTGAAACCATTTGTTACATCCCAAGGATACACTCACCACAGAGATTTAATACTTAGCATGTTCCTCTATTACCATAGTACAGTCTGCCCTCTTGTGGTGACATGAAGTAACTTCCTAATATGATCCACACTGGCACAATTTGGATTTAGTCTGTTTCTATAAAATGAATTTAGAGAAATAAAGTTCTGTGACTTAATAGAAACTAGTTTTCTTATAAATAAAAAAATGCAAATGAATGAATTTTTGATATACAGGGTATACCCGACAGGAATTTAATTGCTTAGTTTTTATGGATCAGTACAAAGATACTAATATGTCTTACTCTCCCTACCCCATTCATAAATCTTTGTATTTTGTTAGTCTTTTATATTTTGTGATCTATTGAGGCATGTACTGCTTCTTCTTGTTTATTTGTAGAACAGCTAACCTAAAGCCACACTGATTCTGGTTGTCTCAGTTTCCTTTGATAACTTCCAATGTGATGTGAGAAAACTTAGTGACACTTATTGGTATTAACATATATTACAGTGTGAAGTCATGCATCTAACAAAGTGGTTTGCAGCCCACGAACGCTTATGCCCAAAGAAATTTTTTAGTCTCTAAGGTGACACAGGACTTTTGTTGTTTTTATTGGGAAGTCAAAAAATCCATAATTTCAATTCTAGAAAGTGGTCTAGTGGTGCTGTCACCAGCAGACCTAATAAAAGTTTCCCAGTAAGATGTTTTCTAAGTTTATTTTTCCAGTCATGCAGATCTCTTCATATCCTCTGTAGTTCTTGCTATTTCATGACCAAATAACCGTCAGAATTCACATTTTAGAACTAGGTGTAAACTTGACTGTACAAAATAGATAGCATCTATTAATTTAGAAAAACAAACAACAAAATCCCTAAACTGGTTATCAGAATTCTTGCCAGTCTGGCGATGGTTAATAGTTTTTGTTAAGTTAGGAATGCATATTTAAAATTGAAAAAAAACTGTTTTCAGGGAAGATTGGTCTGTCTGAAGACGGTATTTAGGATTTTAGAAAGTTACTGCCTGTTCTGGAAGAAGCTAAGAGAATGCATGACAAAAATATGGAGCTTGTTTTAAATATGTCCTTCTGTCAGTTTTTTTTCATAATTTAATGTTTACTGAGCTGAAAAAGATTAAAATCTAGCAGGTGTTGTGACACGAGTGTGGGAGACAGTGAAGAAAATAATGTAAGAATCATGAAAAGGGGAGTGTATTTTTTTATACTACTTTCTGTATAAATGCTATTATATTGGAGAAGGCCAGTCTTTTTAAGAAGTGATTTTTGGAAATTGGGGATATATGAATTAGGAAGATAATGGGGGGGGGGAAAAGAAGCTTTGAGGGTTTTTTCTAAATTTTAGTTACATAAAAACATGGAACAGACTTTTAAATTAAGCAGTCAATCTTGAAATTTGCCTTCACTGTGACTTAAATGGCAAACTGGAAGTGACTACAGATCACTTAATTAGCTCTATTAACCACCTGTCTAAGTCCTTCTAATTTGGCAAAAGCTCTGTTTATCAAAATTACTAATAAGGTGCTAAGAATGTATAAAAATCTAATTTAGTAACCTAAAGGACAATTTTTGAATCCCTAAAGCATAGCGGAGAAGATCCCTTTTTAAATAATGAATACATGTGTTTGTAATGCTTGTTTCATGAAGCAAACTTGATTTCAATACATTTACCAACTGACAAATGTCCATGTTACTTCAGTGCACCAGCAGAGAGTGACCAGAGAGTTTAAATTGACCATAACCACTGGTCAGCTATGTTATCCCTTGAAGTGATTCTCCCTGGATCAAGACTGAAGTGTGCTAGCTGTGCAGTTTGGGGAAGCTTGCGCCACGTGTAGGTGTTACTGGATAAATCGACGAGGGGATGGTGTAATGGGAGAGTCTAATTTGATAATAAACAAATATTTGACTACTAGTGGTAAATTTGCCCAGCAGCCTGTGATGGGATGTTAAATGGGTGGGTTCTGAGTTAGTATAGAGAATTTTGTTTTTTTGATGTCTCACTGCAAAGTCTTGCCCAAATGCTCAAAGTTTAGCTGATTGCCATATTTAGGGTCAGGAGGGAATTTTCCACTGGTCCAAATTGCCAGAGGGGGCTTTCAGCTTCCTCTGAAGTATGGGTCACTTGTTGGTAGATTCTCTGTATTCTGAAGTCTTTAAACACAAATTTGAGGACTTCTGTAACTTGTGTACAGGAGGTCAGACTAGGTGATTGTAATGGTCCTTTCAGACCTTAAAGTCTATGAGAACTAGATGATGATTGTTCAACTTTCACAATGTGTTCACACAGTCTTTTTTTTTTTTTTTTTTGGTAAGTCAAGAAAATGGTGTTTCTTGTTATAAAATAAAATGGACCATCTTATTTTAACAGCAACATAGTATTTATTTAAATTCCAATCATCAATGGGATTTTGGGATACAAGACAGACCATAACAATCCTGCCTCAAGGACATTACAATTTAAATGGACATTGATCCTGGGAAAATAATGTTATCTTTCTTACACAAAATGTCTTTACTTTTGGACTATTAAGGGAACCCTATGGGAGAGTGTGAATTACGTATGTTTATGATTTAATTTGGCAGGAAAGAAGAAACAGTGCAATTTGTGTTATGGAGATTGCAAATTTATTTCGTGTGATAAAAGAAGTGTAATTGGAGTATTGGCATGAAAGTTAAGTATAGTTATGATCAGAAAAGTAATTATGTAAAAAGGCAACATTCTGCAACCTATCTTCTCTCTGTATGTTAGGTTAATGTGACCCATACTGGTCCTGTTTTCAACTGAGGGTTGGATTAGATGATCTCCTGAGGTCCCTTCAAACCCTGATCTTCTATGATTCTTTGACTTTAGAACTAAAAAGGAAATTAATATTTTTTTTCTATTAGTGTAACAGAGCAAGCAAAGCTATGGGAAAGTGTGTTGGATCTCTATCTTTCACATGGCCATGAACAGAATGTACATACCAGCTGTCAAATCCTTTTTACCTTCTCCTCACAACTAATGGAGCTCAGCTGGGTAAGGGGTTATTATGGACTACTGGTAATGAGCACAGAAAGAGTACAGCTTGACTTCTAGATCGTAGGATGAGCTTCCAGTATGCAGAGCTGGAAGTTTATAAAACAAGAGAATGGTCAAATTTAACCTGAATATCAGCCCTGATTGTGCGATCCATTGGACTGAGGAATAGTCTCCCAAGTTAAATGGTGCAACCTTACCCCACATAGGACATTTAACTACAAGCCAGACAAAAGTCTAGAAGATATAGAGCAGGAAATGATAGATTTTTAACAGGAATTTTCCATCTATTATTTCTAGAGTTATATACACAGTTTCAAATTATGTCAGATGTATGTGAAGAGAGAAGAATGTTTAGAGAGACTGGATGAACACTAGAATATATTTAACATTTTTTACTTTGGACATATTTAAAATTTTCAACTGTTTCTATATTAGGCCTGAAACCATGAAAGGTTGGAGCTGCGGGTAATCAGCACTCCTGAACTAAGACTCTAGGCGTGCTAAGGATGTCCCCCAAATTTGAAGCCTCCACAATTAACAGCCACTTCTGAAAAATATATTTGAAAAATATATTTTCAAAGAATGATTAACTCTAGAATACTCTCCCTTGTGTCTATATTCTTGAAAAAAGAGTTTGATAAACAAAACATGAGGAAGGTTCTGACAAGAAGTATTACAGATGTCTTTTGGGGAGGGCAATTCAAATTTGTCTCAGAAACCATGAGGAATCTGGAAAAAAAAGTGCTTGGAATGATATGATTAGTATAATCAGTCAGGCAATAAATTTAGTAAAGTGGAAGGCTGCCATTATCTCTAGAAGGGGAGAAGAAAGGCCTTTACAGTAATATGTCTGGGTGCCTTTATTCAGTTCATTGACTGTTTCTGGTGGATTACATTTAGAGTTCAAGGGATTCCAGGATCTGGAACAAGTATTCTTTACTTGGATATTAGTGGAAAAATAATCAAATGTTTCACAGAATACTAATAACCTTTCAGCGATGCTATTTTAAATTAATATTATTACTTCTGGCAAATGCAATTTCATATTTATAATGTCCATTATAAATGTGTATAGAATAAATTCAAAAAAATAAACTTGTTTTACAAGTCTTACCTTACTTTTTTACCACTTGCAGCAATTCTGTAGAATTCTTAATTTATTAGGCTAGATTCAGAAAATAATTTAGGAATGCACTTTAGGCACCTAAATCCCAGAATTAGGTCCCAGTGGGATTCATGGCATCCCTGCTTAGAGGCCATCAGACAGAGCATGTGCCTAAACTGGCTCAACCACTACATTTTTGAAGTAAAACTTTCCTAGACAACTATATTTTTCCTTCTAAACTTATGCACTGTTGTGCTCCTTTAGGCTGTTGGACATGTAAGCTCCGGTGTGATTTGAGGATAGGTAGTCCTCTGATTTACAGCCCACTATGTCCTACCACCACCACTCTGATGGCTTCTTGCCAAGAAGTTGCAGTCACCTAACAGCAAGAGAGGGTTTACTACTGAGAATCTGAAGCAGAGTGCCTTGCAGCCCAGATTTAGGTACCGATGTCCCTGAGAGGGGTGGGTCTTCAGACACCCCTATCTCCTTGGCTTCTGCCACTATAGCTTATGCAGGAGGAGATGTCTAACATGCTGGGTTTTGTGAATCCCATTCTTAAGTGCTCCTCTTTCTCTTATTCATTAGATAAGAAGTCTAGGTCCTTAAATTTGGAATCATGAATCCTTGTGGTGTTGGAGGCTACCAAAAGTTGGCTGGCTGAGGAGTTCCTTGAAGAATGGAAGAAAGTTAATATGCCGTTTTTTGAAAGGAGTAAATGTACTGATACTTGTCAGCCTGAGATGGGTCTGAAGAAAGAAAATGGGAGTAGTTAACACAAGAGTTGATAAATAAAGAATTAAAAGAGGATAATATAGTTTATTCTAATCAGCATCTTTTTATGGCAAGTAAATTCTGCTGAAGTAACGTCATATCTTTTTTTTGATGAGATTACAAGTTTGTTGATTAAGATAATAGTGTTGATGAAATACACTTAGACTTCAGTAAAGTGTTTTGCCTTGGTGCCATACAACATTCTGATTAAACAAGAATCTGATGGAACGATATAAAATTAACACGGCACATGTTAAATAGCTTAGAGATATCAGAATGTAATTATAAATAGAAAATTGTCATCCAGAGTGTTCTTTTCCAGTCAGATCCCTTAGAGATCCATTCTCTGTCCTTTGCTTTTCAATGTTTCATTAATGACCTAGAAGAAATCATAGAATCACCACTGATAAAGTTTGTCGATGACACACATATTGAGGGAATGGTAAATAACAAAGAAGGCAGGTTACTGATTTGGAGCAATCTAGATCACTTGCTAAACTGTGCACAAGTAAACAATGTGCATTTTAATATGGCAAAATGTAAATGTACATTTAGGAACAAAGAATGCAGGTGATACTTACAAAGTGGATGAGTCTGACCCACAAAGATCATAAAATCGTAGAACCTGGAAGGGACCATGAGCAGGGGTGTCTTTGGTGCTGGGCTTACAGGGTTCGAGCCCTGGCTCCCAGGGCCCAAGCCCCAGCTCTGCCACTGAGGTCTGTGGCGGCAGTGGGGCGCTTACATGGCTCGAGCCATGAGTCCCAGCATGCTGAGCCCCGGGTTTTTTCCAGGCTAGTAGTGCTTCCGGCCATGAGAGGGCATTGAATCAGTCCAGTACTGTGCACTCATGGTAAGAGCAAATACCCTCTTAAATCATTCCTGACAGGCATTTGTCTAACCTGCTTTTAAAAATTTCAAGTGATGGAGATTCCACAACCTGCCTAGGCAACTTATTCCAGTAGTTAATCACCCTGACAGTTAGGATTTTTTTTCCAAATGTCCAACAGAAACCTCCCTTGCTATAATTTAAACCGATTGCTTCTTGTCCTATCATTGGCAGTTAAGGAGAGCAGTTTCTCTCCCTCCTCCTCTTCTCTGGACTTTCTCCAGTTTGTCCACATCTTCCAAAACTGAGGCATCCTGAACTGAGCACAGTACTCCATTTGAGGCCTAATCAGTCCAGAGTATGACTCTGAAAAAGAATTGGGGGTCATGGCAGTTAGCCGAACGGGAGCTCCCATGGTGGGGAACCAGCTGAATGTAATTTTATGTCCAGAAGAGTTAATGAGATCCTGGGGCATATAAAAAGGGAAATCTTGGAAAATGTAGGAAGGATGGAAAAATGTCATGAATACATAATGTGATGTCAACAGTAAAGAAAATATTGCAACCACAGTGATATCAAACATTCATTTGAATAAAGAAAACCCTCGCTTTTATTTGTGACCCAAAAAGAGGTTTAAATGATTCTTTTTTTTAAATGATCTTAAGAATCTCACAAAAATTTTAAAAAAATGAGTATTTGTGTAGATGTTTTTTATGTTTCTTTTATCCTGTGAAAAGTGTCAGAGTTTTAAGGCCAGGAGAGGCCATGAGATCAGCTAGTCTTACCTCCTTATATAACAAGCCCCAGTGTCACCCAAACGCTTAATGCAACAACCAAAATTAGAAATTAGAACAAAGAATTGTAGCCCACTAGGAAAGTTTAGGCACATGTTCTGTTTGATGGCCTCTAAGCAGGGATGCCATGAATCCCACTGGGACCTAATTCTGGGATTTAGGTGCCTAAAGTGCATTCCTAAATTATTTTTAATGAGGATCAGAAACTGTAATTCATAATGATACTAGATTTTATTTAAAACCCTTCCTTTCAGCTTTTCTGAAAATCAGACTCAAAATGTCTTCTTTTTCTTCTCCTCTCACCCCAAATTGACTCATCTAAAATCAGTGGCCATTTGAAATTGATGGCCTTAATCGCTTTACCTTGCTTAACCCAGAAGCGCTATAAACTTTAATAAAGACCTGTAAAACACTGTGAGAGCCTCTCATAAAAGGAGTTATATAAGTACAAACCATTTGTATTTCCTCCCCATTCTGTTTTATTCATCCTCACATTTGTAAGCTTCCTTGCCCTTTTTTATTATTTCTCTATTCTCACCTGTTGTCCCAACATCTCCAATTTAGTAGAGGGAAATTTAATAGGAGCCTGGTTCTGGAACAGTAATAAGCATTTTAAACATGAAGCTCTTCTATTTGCAACTATTTCATTAAGACCTCTTCTTTTCTGCCTTCCTATCACAGTGATCCCATCACGTATACATTCATTTGGTTCAGGTCCAAAGCTGGTAAGTAAAATCACACATATGTGCCGAGGAGCACATAGGGAATATTTAGGCATCTTATTCTTTCTAGAATTACTGTTGTTGGTTCCAGTAAATTCAGTGATTCTCCCAAATTAATATACAAGCAAGAGGTGAATAGGAATATTTATAAGGAAAGTCAGCCACTCCCACTGGAAAATCCTGAAGATGTGCATAGTTTTTCCAGGAAAGTAGTCTGTAAAATAGAATGTTTTTGAGTTGATGACTATTATTTACAGTCATCTGTCTCTTTTCACCATCTTCTGCATCATACGTCTCTGTGACTTTGAGACTCTCAGAAATTGTACTTCAAAATGCAGTCAATGTTCAGACTTAATGTTGTGCATGTCTCTCATCTTCCTGTTCTTGCATTTGGAACTCTTTATTCTGCTTTAGTCTTCCTCAGTCTGTGCACAAATAGGGCTCAAAGTTAGACCATTTTGTTGTATTTGTTGATGGTTACTTTAGCTACAGATCCAAAGGGTAACTATGTGAACCTGCTTCAGCAAAACAAACTAGTGCCAGAGGGACTCCTTATTTGTTTAGGTTTAGTATGTATAGTCAGCGAAGATCAGAGTGATCAGAAGATAAAGAAAAAAAGGACATGCATTACCTGCACAAAAGAAGGTTCATAGCTGAATGCAGTGTTGCTGTAAGCATGTCAATTCAAAAATATTAGAGAGACAAGGTGTGAGAGAATATCTTTTATTACACCAACTTCTTCTGGTGATAAAGATAAACTTTCAAGCTACACAAAGCTGTTCTTCAGTCTGCGACAGGCACTCAAGTGTAACAGCAAAATACAAGATTGAACTGACAATTTAGTGTACACGGTTAACACATTCTAAGGACCACTCAAAGTGAAGTGGCCCATTAACACTCCTGTAGTCATAGGAAGGATTAGAAGGCTACAGATTTTGTTACAATAAACCAAGGATCTAATGTCTTAAAAAAAAAAAAAAAAAAGGCTGCTGCTTGAAAAATCCGTGGCAGCCATAGCTCGAGTGGGGAAGGGGGGGGTCCTAGGCACGTCACAGAAAGAAGCTGCCTGATGCAACTCCTCTCAGCAGCATGCCTGGGGACAAGTTCCCAGGGATGCTATGGAAAGAAGCCACTCCTGCTGGCTTCTTTCCGTGGTATGCCTGTGGACCCTGGCATCAGCCAACTTGGAAAGGAGCCACTCTAGGTGGCTTCTTTGCATGGCACCGTGGATACTGCCTCGAGAAGACAATCTGGGCAGCTTCTTCAGCAGCAGGAGTAGCTTGGCGGCACCACGCAGGGTGCTGTGTGCCCCTCCGAGTGGGCGTGTGTGCCACTATTGCCCTGCGTGTCAGGGGGTGCTGCCTATTCAGTCCATGATTTTTAGTGTCTAGCAAAGATATGGATTTAATATGCTAAGCTTGTCTTTTGAAATCAGTGTGCAGACTTCCTTTGACAATGAGGACTGAGAAGTCAGATATTGAGAGAGTGCTTATGAAGAGTGTTCACACACAGATGGTGTGAAGTTTGCAACTTCAGCAGCCACATTACATTATGTTGTCTCCAGAATGCTCCCACACTAATATCAACTTCCTGGACGCCAGGATCAGCTTCAAAAACAGACCTCTAGAGATAAACATACCTCTAGAGAAATCTGTTATCTATAGCTAGCTACTCAGCACAGAATATTCTTTAAGGAGAAAGTCTGAGATACCCATCTTAGAACATGTGTTAGCTACTTAAGATATGTGGTTAACATTAAACTTGAAATGTTAAATGCTTCTCCTAATAGGGAAGGACTTAACCACATCTTTCATTACTGTGCAGCATCATAGCTGTACTTAGGAGGGGCATAGTTAATGCCTTCATTTTTCCTGGTGAAGAAATATCTGCTTAGTACAGAAGTAGTAATGGATTTATTTCCTATAATATGCACTCAGTCAGATGTTACAAACAAGCAAATAAATAAGTAACCCATTACATCTATAGTCTTCCAGATAGGGAATTATTTTTATTCATTCTTACTTTTGATTGTTGTCCAATTGGCCTGTCATCTAATATTTGTTCAACATATGGCATGAAAATTAATATGACCTTTTCATTTTCCGAGTAAATTCTTCTGATTTCTGAAGTTGACTAACTTGACTTACAAATGAAGTGTCAAATGTATTAAGGAAAAAAAAAACAAAACAAATCTATTAGAATCACCTGATAAAGTGAAACCTTCTAGTTGCAAATTTATCTAAAAAAACCCAAAACATTGTGTTGACATTGTGGTAACCAATTTTTCAGTAGACACCTTCTGGCAAAGTTTTCACTTAGGCTTTACTGTGTAAGGAATTTTTCTTTTTATATCAGCTGAGTAGATGGCCACTGGATTTATTAGAAATCAAACCTGTATTGCAAGCTGTGATGGTATGGTGTAAACTAATCACTTTGGAAAACACTGAAATATAAGTAACAAAGGAAAGTTAAGTGGATACTGTTATTGTTAAGCTAGAACAGTTCTACTGTGATGGCCCTACCAGAAAGCCAACAGGCTTGCTCTGGTAAACAGGTGGTGCAGAGACGGTATCAGAGAGGGCACAGAGCCTGGAACATCTCATTGCTCAGAGCTGTGCTTGGCAACCAAATAACTCATAAGCAACAAGCATGGGTTGCCTAATTATATGCTGTATATTAAGTATAATATAATCAAGCAAGCTGCTTATTAAGGGTAGTGAAACCAGATAGGGATTTAGGCATGATGCAGCCTGTTGTATTATGCATGCAGCTGTTGCATTATGTATAATTTATTTAGCATGTTAGAAATGTATATATGTATTGTGAACCCTGAATTCTGGGCTTATATGGGTCCAGGAGAGTGTGTGGCTACTCCCCATTAGTCTGGATATATAAGGTAGAAGTAGTAATTTGATTAAAGGCACCATCTCTACCCTTTCCACTATTAAGTGGGCCTGATCTTTCTTTTCTTCTAGCATGCTGCTCCTCAGATCAGTGGCTGCAGTTTTTCGAATGATGTTGAGGTTCACATTAAATACATGTTTCTCCTAAGCCTGCAAACAGATTATTGCTTGTTTTATAAGTATTAGGACTATGAGGATACCTTATCTTTTAGACATCACACAGACTTTTAATAACTTATATCATTAGTAATTTTATTTATCTTAACATAAAGTTATAAACTAAATGTGACACCAACTCACTACACTAGAATGTCGTAGTAAGTTCCAGTGGAGTAGCCATGACAGGCTAGTTCAGCAAAACAAACATGTTTTGTGGGTGTGGCACTTTTGAAGACTAACAAATTTAAAACTCATGCAATAAATTTTGTCTTAGTAGGAATACTGTACTATGACGATACTCTTCATGGACATTTTGAGCTTTTTGTCATGGTACTTTTGATAGATTGTTATTTTAAGAGTTTGTTTTGTCTTCTTGAAAGATTTGTCTGAAATAATTGCCAGATTTACATCATGCATCCTATAGATTTATATAACAGCCACCTAAATTAAGACTGGCCTTTTATGAAGCATCATCTCAGCATAACTTCACCTAGTGACTCTCTTATTGTTGTTACTGCTGCCTACTACTATTAATGATGAAGATGGAAACCAAAAGTTTGGTAAATGGATTGGATGTCTGTGAACCTCAGAGGGGTCAGTCTGCAGAACAGTTTGTCATATGACCACAAGTTTTGGAAGAAAGTTATAAGAATTGCCAACTCCAAAATAAGAGAAGTGGCAGAAAAAAAGAGTAAGAAGGTATCTACTACTGCTGAAGTACCGTGCGGCCCCAGCTGAGGTTTTGGGTCTCATGCTGGGCACAGTATTAACCTCTAGTGTGAAACAGCCCCTGCCTTAAGAGTTGCAATCCAAATAGATGAGACAGACAGAAAGGTGGAAGGCCAGAGAGGTGAAGTTGCTGACTGAAGGCCACAGGAATTCAGTGACACAACTAGTATTAAAATCCAAGTATCCTGAGTTCTAGTTCAGTGTCCTCTCCACTAGCCCACACTGAATGTTAATAAGTGAATTACACATTGCATTTTGGAAATTAAATACAGCATCTTTGTTCAGTTGTTTTTTTTACTGGGGTTTCTCTGTGTCTTCTCCTTCATTAAATTGTCTTGGCAAATTCCCCACTCTTTGAGTCATGTTTGGATGCCAAAATGTTAAGAAGCAGTGTAGCCTGTTGAGGAACAACTGTTTAATTAAATATATCTTGTGCTTACTAAGATACAATCATTAAAGTAATATATGTCTCACTATATCAGTTAATTTTATTATTTTCTTGAAAGGAATCTAGAATAAAGAGAAGACAGTCTGACTACCAATAACTGGGATTATTCAAATAAATTATCTCTAGAGAGCCATATATATTTTCTTTATGTCAATGTACTTGCTTTTTCATTTCTGTTATATGTAGTCATATAGAAACAGAGAGAGCAGGGTCAATGGACTTTGGTATGGAAGCACTCACATTGTAAGACAGAAGGATGGCCATAAGTTAAGCTATTTTTTAATGGTCATGGGTTGCAGGACTCAAAAAAAAATGGCTATTTCGAGGTAACTGCAACAGTTCATGGTTGACTCAGCTTCAGCTCAGAGCTGGTTGCAACCAGGCACAGGGTTTTCACCCTCTATTAAACTTTGAGGTGTTTGCAAGGAAAGGTGGCACCGGCTTGTTCCTAGAGAATCCAGATGGTGCTTTCAGCCAGAGTCTGCAGAATGTTGCATCAATGAGAAGATTTTTTTTAAAGATGTTTCTTGAAAGTCTATTGCAATGGTGTCATTGATAGAAGAAGTCTGTGGCAGAATGGACAGCTACATTCAAATCAATGGCCAATACACCACCTCGTTTTCCAATCTACAAGGGTTTGGCCAGACTGTGTTTTGTCAATGTTGTTCAGTATCAGCATTAATTGGTTGTTGTATTAGCTTGGATCATCAACTACTGAGGTGAACCCCTTTCTGCTTTGAGGTCTGGAATAGGTCAGTGACTTCGTCTTGTTGGTTCATTTTGTTCAATTATTAAAGCTGATGGTTGATCTGGTCAGGCAAGAAGCAATGTGTATTGCTCTGGTTATTAAACCAGATAAAACTAAATCCGTAGTCATTACCATCAGATAGTTCCAGCTCAATATTAACCTGTCTGGAAGAGACATCAAGCAGGTGACAAGGTCTAATGCTTAGGAGGCATCATAGCTGCTGTTGAAGGATGTCCAAAAGACGTGGATGTTTAGAAAACAGTAGTTACTGCCATATTTTGAGTGTTTTTTCAGTCTCTGTAGGGATCTCATGACCGAGGTCTGCAGGGTTTATAGGTGCAGCCGTTCTCCTGTTGGCTGTTGCATGCTTAGCTGGAACACATGAAGCTCAGCCACCCTTTGAGGCTCCACTCCTCTATTGATGGAGTCTGGGAGCATCTGATTAGCCTGCTGGCCTTCCTTAAGCTAGGAACAGAAAGCTGTCAGAAAAACTGAATTCCACCCTGTTTTAGATTCTGTGCTTCGTGTTTCCTGCTACCTGCTTGTACTCCTTTGTTTTGGTTTGCTAGCATACTGACCTGGTGTGACTTCTGACATCTAATTTGTTTCTGAACTCCATTTTGTTTCCTGGTTCTGCCTTCTTGTATCCTGAGCCAGCTGACTCCTATTGCATAACCACTGACTCTGGCTCTGACTACTAGGTTTGTCTATTCACTGCCCAGCTTGCTGTGAAGCTGGGTATCAGTGGAATCACACTTATACCACCTTTATTGCCTATAAAATGGCCAGATGTCATGATTTTATAGTTCTAATATATGCCCCCCCCATATAGGCACCTATGACACCAGTCCTAGTTTTTAACACGTGCTAGCTGGTAACCCTGTTTGCATGACACTAAAATAAGAGTGCTGAGAAAGGGTAGAACAGCAGGGTGGGGGTGAGCAAGAACAGAAGATGTCTATCAACTGGTCTGTTTCAAGTGGCAGGACAAGATCAGAAGTGAGGATAGCCTGAGATGAAACCAGTAACCACCTCCATCAGTACTGGTTTGGTTTTGGTAGCTTTCTTGGTGTGTACATATTATAAGAATGAAAGGCCCACACGTTCAGAAGCTTTTGTGCCAAGGACTGCTGATACATGGTTGTCAATCGCAAGAGTGTCAGACGTTTCTGTGGTATAACAGGATTGCTAGTGGTGGACAAATTGAACATATACTCAGAGTACCTTAAGCATCTTTTTCATATATCAGTCTGGGCAGTTCTTAATTTGCAAGAAGGTCATGTCCTTTTGGGATTCACGTTATTGACGATGGCAAGTTACAGAAATACTATGAGGTTTTTTGTATGTGCTAAGTATTTCTTCTTTATTGTCATGTTCACTAAAGTAAAAATGTGTATGAAATTCATCTCAGGCTGCACCAAGACTCCAAATCTCTCCTTTGTTCAAAGGTGAATGATATTGTTTTGTTGTTTTGGGAATTATCAACCCTCTGCATAAAAACCTACTAGCAATGATTTCCCTTTGTTTTGATAATTGTCAGATGTTATTGGGTCACGCCTTGCACATTTGTAGCTATTGTCTATCCATTGTTTAACATTTGTAAGCCATTGTTTAAAAGTTTGCAACCAGTGCAAGTCTGTTGTTGGAAAATCTATGCCTCTAGCATGCAAATGGACTGGACTTGATGAATTGTGTCTAATCATAGGCAGGGTTTTCACACAGCCCTGTTCGCCAGAGTTCTAGTGAAAACCTCCTGATTCCCTGCCAGCTGTCAGGGATCCTTTCAAGAATCCATGGCTCTAGGGTGACCTTATCACGTAAAGGCTTCCAGACTCCTTCGCTTGGCACTTGGACTCTGACCACCCCAGCCTCCACAGTAAGAGGCCAGGAAGCCCTGGGAAACTCCAGGATCCATACTATGGAGCTGGGGAACCTGTTAACCCTGGAGTTTTCAGTACCTCCAGGGTCTCTGTCAAATC
>ML682065.1:7891913-7924727 GCA_007922195.1 Podocnemis expansa
TTTCATACTGATGCCAATTCATCATCTTCTGAAAAGCCGGAATGTATATTCTGATTTAGATGGCTAATCTTTTTCTACTTCATAGGTTCTCAGCAGTGCTGAAAAAACATGTCCAAGGGTTACAACCGACTGCTTTTCTCATATTGCTAAATGAGAGACTGATCCCAGCATGATAGGAGGAAATCTCTGTTTCCTGGCATGAGAAAGTGAGTTGTGGTATGGAAAAGGTTAACGATTAAGTAAAATATTCATAGAATCTATGCCTGGAAGGGAAAGTTTAGATCCGATCTCTTGTATAACACAGGCCAGAGAACTACCTGCAAGTAATTCTCCGAGCAGATGAATATACAGGTTTTGGAGACTTGTGATTATAGATATGTGTTGGACAAGGCAGCAGAATTCTGCCACTGCCAAACAAAGTTGTTATAAATAATATATAGTTCTTAGTCATATTCATTTCTGTCTGTATTTTAGAAGCAGCTATCAGACATGATGCATTATCATTTATTTTATGTTAACTGTTTTTAAATCTTTTGCACATTTTTGTAGGTGCCAAACAGTGGTTCATCTAGGATATTAATATACTTAGGATGTCACTGCCTCAATCTCAGACAAAACCAGTCTTTTCTGTTGGTGTGACTCTTTAGGGGGATGAGAACTTTCTTTCTTTCACCTCTTTTGTTTTCCCGTTTTAGTTGTAGAGCCAGGAGCTATGGGTATAGAAAGAAAAAGTTATCTTTAATTGGAGGACATAATTTAAGAATGGCTACTTAGATGCTATGTTGAAGAGATTATATGGGATAGTAAAAAAAATATTGAAAACCAGATGAATTGAAGGAAAAGAGCAAATGGACAGAGTATGAGTCTGTGCATGCATGCAGCTCTGTCAAAGAAAATAACTGGTTTCTAATGTGTCTTAGTTTATGATATTTGAAATTACACACAAATGGAGATAGATGGTGATGAGGCGAAGCCACTAAAAAACTGAAACTGATATAAAGGAGGAGGATTGACACGATGTTTTTCAAAGTAATTGCACTTGGCAGACCAGTCATAGAATCATAGAAGATTAGGATTGGAGAAGACCTCAGGAGGTCATTTTAGTCCAACCCCCGGCTCAAAGCCTGTCCTTTAGTCATAGGCCTTTGGATCCCATCCTAACGTTTTCAAGATTGCAGCTGCACAAGGGGAAGCCTGCAACCTTGAAGCTTGTGGAGGCTGAGTCCTGGTAGAAGCTGGGGCTCCCAGGGCTTTCATGAGCCTGGATCCATGACCAGGAGACTGGAAGCCTTGATATGAATGGTTGCTGTGGAGCTGCTAACCATGGAAGAACCCAGCAACTTAGCAAGGTTTGTTTCCTGCATCTGACTTCCCTGTATGCTGACCCAACTCACTTCTCACTCCTGTCTTGTGATTGCAGTCTCACTCTCACTCTCAGTACAAGGTCTGGCTGCTCACTGCCCAGCCATGATAGCTTGCTACTTCCCTTTGATTTGCCAAAAGTTCATCAAACCCATGTTATCTTCTCATATTTGTATTGCAATGATTGGGGAAAATTTGAAATACAATATCCTATGTATATATTTTTTCCAGTAAAGCTCCATGATATTAGTTCTGTAAGAATGGGTGAATATATTGAAAATTAGTAGTTTTCATTTAAATAATTCATTCATACTTAACATGTTTGTATTATGTACATAATAAAGGATCATTTCCATGAGACTTAACAAGTCAGTTAATTGAATTGTTCTTGAGGTGATTTTTGTGGTCTAGTTCATTAATTTTATTTAATTGTTTCTTTATCTTGGTAGGATGTGCAAAATGGTGCACTATATCTATCAGCAAGGGGTGGTTAGATAAGTTTTTAATTGAAATCTTCATGTTGTAAGGACAGCAGGAAGTTAGGGGTGTGATTTGTCTCTGCCCGTTCATGGGAGTTATGCAGTTATTCTATCAAAGAAAATTCTTTGTGCTACTACAGTAATTTATTTTTGAACCATTGGACTCTGCCATCTTTGGCTGCACCTGCTGCAACATTAGTGATTCTATCCTACATAGAAACATTATGTAAACTACATTCCTTTATTTTCTACATTTTCCTTAATTCATTTTCACCTTCTGTGTATTATCTGAAGTAGCATAATAGCATCAGACCTAATTCTTCCCTGAATTTTAGTCTATGGTTCTGTCTACACTGACAATGTCAAATTTGTTGCCATCAGATCAATATATCTGGCTTCATCGAGTGGCAGCAAACATCCACTCAATGGATATGGAAATCGATCTATTCAAACCACCTCTAGAAAAAGCATAGCACTGTTGACACGTTTATATAGCGGAGACAGCTCATGGAACAAAGGTTAGAAAGTAGGCGCAAATTATGCAAGCTACTCAGCATCATTATACATTGGACAAACAAGACAGTCCCTACGCAGAAGAATAAATGCGGACAAAACTGACATAAGAAATCAGAATACAAAAAAATATGCTGTTGAGCACTTCCATCTTCCTAATCACTCCACTGATGACTTGTAAATGATGGTTCTCAAGAAAATCAATGGGACAGCAAGACTTCAAAGAGAAACAGCCAAAATTCAAAAAGTATGCAGATTAGATTGTGTGAAAGCAGGGCTGAATTGTGACAATGGATTCTTTTCACATTATAACAGGTAATTTGATTTCATCCTCCCTGTGTGTGCTTTTTGCTAGAGTTTGAATCCTTACAAATGCTCTGATTTGCTGTTACAGTATGACCTGATCCCATGTCTTACACTCGCCTGCATTTATTTTCATCCCATTCTGTAAGTTCCCCCTCTTCAAATTGTCTGATGAAGTGGGATTTTCTTCCATGAAAGCTCAAGTGATAAATAAATCTGTTAGTCTTTAAGTGCCACAGGACTCCTTGGCTTTTTTGCTTTACTAGACTAACACGGCTGCCTATTTGGAACTGTGCTCCAAAGTTCGAAAGGGGCAGCCATGATAGTCTGATTCAGCAAAACAAGCAAGGAGTCCTGTGGCTCTTTCAAACTTATTTATCGCATGAGCTTTCATGGGGGAAAATCCCACTTCATCAGATGCGGTAAGCTCCACATTTTCAAAGCATCTGATGAAGTGGGATTTTCTCCCATGAAAGCTCATGTAATAAATAAATTTATTAGTCTTTAAAAGTGCCACAGGACTCCCTGTTTGTTTTGCTGTGCTCCAAACTATATTTTGCAGGTAGGAAAGTAAACCCAGGCTCAAAAGTGGTAAAAAACTTGGGTGAAGTTTTTCTGTTGGGATGGTAGGGAGAGTTTTTGGCTTGAACCCAGAGAAGAGTCCAGGCTAACCCTTCATTGAAGATGTGCCCATATGGAAACCTAGTCAACTTTATATGCTGATTAGAGCTTTAAATCCATGTGTCATTGTGATTCAGCAGCAATTCCATTACTACTTCATCCGTGGTGAGGCACATGGCAACAACACACCTCAGTACAGATGATCTTCATATATATGCTAATTCCTGAGGTATACTAGCTTGTTATGTATATTTAACGTGACTGATTTGACGTTTGTGGTGTATTGTTGGGCAGAGAGAGTGGCAGAAGGCACCTTTAACACTATACAGAATATTTTTAATTGTTTCTCTCTTAATTTGCAACAATTCTTACTCAAGGTCTTTAAAGTTCTCACAAGACATTGTAATTGTCACTGTGACATAATACTAAAAGAATGTGAAAGCATGAAGAGGATTTTTAAGTCCAGATATCAGCAGCGCAAAAATGGGAATTTTCTACAGCATAAAGTGCAGTCCCACCATCATGCTTGTCTATTGTATTGATACAAATAATAATGCTGTTTAGCTTGTATATTTTTTGAAGCAGAGACTGAAGGCTCCTCAGTCTCTGTGTTTACAGTACTGCAATATAAGTGATACCATTTTTCATCCCAGAAGGGTGCTGCTTGTTTGATCACTACTAGCCTTTTGTCATAGATTTTCAGTTTATAAAATACCTTTCTTTTGTTTCATTGTATTTCATTGCTCGATTGTGGCATTGGTTTGATAATGTAGCTTTCGGTACTTTGCTTCTGAACACTATCTCCTGAACAGCTTGAATGTAATAACATTTGTCCTTTATCAAGATGGGTTAGACATGGGTCAAGAAATAGACAGTTAAAAACAGAACAAAACCTCCCTTTCTTATTATCAGTGTAATTTTATGGACTTTAGGGACTACATTTTCAAATATGGGAGCCTTATTTTAGGCACCTAAACCCATATATTTAGGAAATTAAAATAAGTGGGCAGGTTGTAAATGTATCCATCTAGGAATAAAAAGTGTATGGCATAATTACAGGGTGGAGGACCGTATCCGGGAAGCAACGACCTTGAAAAAAGATTTGGGGGTTGTGATAGCTAATCCTGTGAACATGAGGTCTCAGTGTAACCCTGTGGCCAAAAGAACTAAATGTGATCCCTGGATGTGTAAACAGATTAATCTTGAGCAGCAAAGTTATTTTACCTCTGTACTTGTCAGTGGTGCATCTGCTGCTAGAACACTTTGGTGCCCACAGTTGAAGAAGACTGTTGATAAACTGGAGGAGGTTCAAATAAGAGTTCTGAGAACACTTGGAATATATTAAAAACAAACAAAAAAAACCCTCCATCTATTTAATAATAGACTTGAGTTTGATATATTTAGGTTAACAAAAAGAAGACTAAGCTATGAATTGATTATTCAATCAATACACAGTGAACATGTATTTGATAATGGATTTTTCAGCCTAGGAGAGAAAGGTATACCATGAACCAGTGGTTGGAAGATAGTTAAACAAACTCAGTCCAGAAATATGGCATACATTCTTAACAGTGAGGGTTATTAACCATTAGAGCAATGTACCAAATGCTGATGGTGGATTCTCCATCACTGAAGATTTTTAAATCAATATTGGATGTTTTTTCTAGAAAGGTTCTGTTCTAGGAATTATTGGGGAAAGTTCTCTGGCCTGTGTTATGCACACAGTCAGAGTAGAGGATCCAAATGGTCCCTTCCAGCCTTTGAATCTATGAATTAAAGTGCTGAGCACCTCTACCTCCCATTTAGACAGTCGAAGCTGCACATCCTTGGTGTGTCTCTAGCTTAGCCTATTTTTAGTGTAACAAAAAATAATGCATAATACATACAGGTCACATTACCTTCCACCTGGGACAACTGATTTAAAACTAATTAGGGCAACTAATTAATTGCAGTGCTTTTTTTTTTTCTTTTTAAAGCTCTTTTTTTCCTCCCCAAAGGTGACAACCCTTGTTAATACAAGCAACAAGGGGCCATCTGGTAAAAAGAAAGGGCGATCTAAGAAGGCACATGTGTTGGCTGCTTCAGTAGAACAAGCCACTCAGAACTTTTTGGAAAAAGGAGAACAGATTGCTAAAGAGAGTCAGGACCTTAAGGAGGAATTGGTGGTGGCAGTAGAGGATGTACGCAAACAAGGTATGTGCAATGAACCTGTCTGAACTATGAAGTGATTATAATTGCTATCTTGCTTGATTTTTGCAATAGAAATGTACCAGTAGCTCCCTGCCTGATGGTCATGTGATTAAAACTGCATATGTGGTGTGTGTTCTATGGCCTTTTCAATATTTTGTACAAATACCAACTCATTATTTATTTAGATGTGACCATGTGTTTAGTTGAACTTTACAGCTAGGTCAATAGTCTTGTTTGTTTTTATTTTGTTTTGTTTAGTTTGTGGGTGGGGTTTTTTTTTTATATATATTTTTGTTTGTTTGTTCATTGGCTATGCAGCAGAACAAAAAATCAGTTCAGCTCCAACTGAAACAAACAAAAGCTGAAAAAGATGACACGTTGACGAAGTTTGTTTCAAATTAATTTTGTTTCCAAACATTTTAAAGGGCTAGAATTTCAAAATAGGGAGGGGAGAAGGCAGAGATCATGGTGGTGCCCATGCCTGTTAAAATATTTAAATGAATGATCAGGACACTTGCTGGGGATGTAGTGGACTGACATGGGGTTCATCATTTGCCTCCTGGTTGCTGTGAGAATTAGCTCTGGAAGTCAATGCCCCCGTCCACAATTTGTCTACTGTCACCCTGGTGTGCAACACTTCTGCAGTGATTCAGTCCTTGGCTAGATCATTAAGTGTTCCCCATTTCCAGTGTATCAAAGCCTCCTCTCCTTAGCAGCTCTCAGTGGCCTTTCCATCTGCTACCCCAATGGCACTCCTTCAAAAGCTGCTTGTGGAACCCGGGCCCCTCCTCTGCGTTGGGTTCTAGTCCAGGGCCCCATCAGCTTCAGGCTTTCCCCTCTGAGCAATCACTGCTTCTTCCATTCACTGCTTCTTATCACATCTGGTTCCCCTTCTCTCTCTGGATGTTCCAGCTCCAAAACCCTCCTCCTCCTTCGCAGGGAGTGAGTGCTGCCTGCTTTTCTATAGCTTTCCCCAACAATCCTTTTCTGTTGCCAGCTATGTGGTTTCTCTTCTTCCACTACAGCTGAGCATGCTCTCAGCTAGTTCCCAGCTCTCTGGTTTCTCCTCTGTGTGCAGTCTGTGGAATTAATTGTTCTTTCTGTCCATCTTATTTCCTTTTTATCTTGTGTGGAGTGGCTAAGACATGTCAGCAACTTAGGTTTAGTTCCCCCCTCTGCATGATGTGGAGAGGGATTTTAACTTGAGTCACCACTTCTAAAGAGAGCACCCCAAACTGGTTGAGGATGTGGTATTCTGGAGCAAGTCTTTGTCAGCTGCATCTCTTGAAGTTGTTGCTCTTTGTGTAAAATACTTTGAGAGACAGAGAGTGAGAATGATCGGATCCCGTAGCCTGGTGGTAAGGCTGCTCCTTGGGGACGAAGGGGGATGATCCCACATTGAAGTCCCTCCTGCTCTAATTACTATTCAAGGTCCATTAACCATTGAATTAAAAAATAAAAATAGAAGGGAGGTGACTCCACCACCACTCCTACCCCTACTCCCTAGTCCATTTTGTGCATGGTTTCAAAGTCCCTTTGTCAATGTACTCTAAAAATTTTGAAGGAGGGGGCAAAACTCTTTGGGGAATTTGTGTCAAATCCACAGATAATTTGCACAGGTCAAAACTGATTTTTTTCAACAAATAAATTAATTGCCTGGAAAGTGTTGTCCAACTCTACTGAACAATCTATTTTAGGTAATTTTCTAAATTGCATCATCACTCTGCCTGAGCTCCACTGATTCAGGAAATAGGAAACTCAAAGGTTGTTCAGTGTCCTAAATGAACAGTGGTGATGCGACACCATGAGGCTGAGTTTGCTTCAAGTTGTTCATTATACCACTGTGTAGAGGATGAGATTTATTCTCTAATGAAAATGAGAGGGGAAATAGTTGGCAGCTCTGTTAAGCTTTGAATAGTGGCTTGAAGAAAAAGCGTGCATAGCATACATGCAATCAGTATTTTGTGTGGTGGACAATTTAATAATTCTTAATTAGTGCAATGAAGTAAAATTCTCTGTGATTTCTAAGTGTATAACCAAAGATTAGCATAGTCTTAAATCACAGAAATATAAGCAATATTAAAATCTTATCTTCACTGTGTAGTTGGTGACTAAATAGATGCTAAGGATCACTTTCATGTTTTCTGGGTTTGAATAGTAACTTCAGGACATACCAACAACATGCAAGCTACTCATCTGATAAGTATCTTGCATAGTAATGTTTGAAAATGACATTTTAAAAATTTCTTTTCATGAGCATAATAATAGCTTGCATTGCTATTATAGGCTAACTGCTTACAAATACATAACTACAATAAGGTTTTGGAAATTCAGAAACACTCTTCTATCTAAGAATTTTATTTGAGAATGTAAATTACATAGCAGGAGTGGGAATTTCCTGCAATATCCTTGAAAAATCTCACTGAATATAGTTCAAGTATCTTTGGAGTCCATTGTATTAAATTTGGTGGGTATGTATTATTGTATGTAACCTTTCTAGGGCTGGGATGATATGTGAATCCTTGAAAATATTATGAACATCGAAGGACTGTACTGAAGAATAGAGAAGAAAATACAGGGGCATTCCCTTGAAATGTGACAGCAGAATATTTCAGCTTCTGATATTTAGTAAGAGCAGAAGGTAAAAGATACCATCTGCCATGATCCTTTTCTTGGGTCCTGGGAACTAAAAAGTGTCAGCCAGAGGACTGAAGTAGAGACAAGAAGACAGAGCACTGGCCACTAGACGAGAAAGCCACTTGAGCTATTTACAAGTAAAATCGCCAAGAGACTTCTGTCCAGTGGAGAATGCAAGCACATGGTTGTCCCCTGGGTTGGACCATGAGAGGAGGAAAGCCCAAAGATGGACTCTATGTTTGGGGAGGTGTTGTTTGCTGAGGAGAGCGTCTGCTCCTTAGCTGAACTCAGGACTGGCTACCTCAGAAAGAAGAGTTTGGTCAGCAGAGGTAGATTGTGGCTTTACTATGGCAGGTTGTGGATGGACACCGGAAGCTGTAGGAGATGAATTGGCATCTGGAGGCCTGTGTCCAGAAAAAGGCAGACTGGCAACTGACTGGGAATTAGGGCGAGAATGGAAGAGAGGGACCCCAGTTTGGCGGCGGGGCCAGGGAGTGAAAGAATGTTTCTGGGGAAACCAGTTGGGATACCTACCAAGGAGCTGCCTGTTTTGAGGGTACTGGAAAAAGGCAGCCTCCCTCCCCCCTAATGGAAACGGGGTTGGATTGAGCCTTCTGGGCTTGTGGGGAGGTCAGACACTGAAGAAGAGAATGCCGAAGGGCCAGAAACAGACCAGTTGAAAGGAAGGGACTGGACCACACAGGCTCAAAAGGTGCTTCTGTTGTCAGGAACAGTGACATATGAGGAGGTAGTGCCCCCTGCAAAAGGAGGAAGGCTGGAGCAATCATGTCTGGAGATCAGGCTCGGGCTGAGACGGACTGCTGGGAGGGGTTAGATGGGACCGAATGCCTGACAGAAGATGTCCCTCAACCAGCAAGCGGGAAGGGGAGGCGGTGGATTGGAGCATGGGACAGGGAGGGCCCAACCTGAGGCAGGTGTCCTTGCAAGGGCTGACCAGGGGATGCAGCTGAGAGGAACATATGAGAGGGGCACCCAGACATTAGAAAAGAGAGCTCAGGAGGTCCATGGGACCCAGACCCTAGAGGGGAGTATCCCATGGTACACCTGTGGGACAGAGAGAAGAGCTCCACCAAAAGCTGCAGGTGGCTGAACAGGCACAGCAGGAGACCCAGCAGAAACAGGAGGACCTGTGCCTGCACCCACGG
The DNA here is from genome assembly GCA_007922195.1 of Podocnemis expansa. NCBI lineage: Eukaryota > Metazoa > Chordata > Testudines > Podocnemididae > Podocnemis > Podocnemis expansa. Next base: position 7,901,185 of record ML682065.1, read on the forward strand.
GAAGTGAAGGAGGGAAGGAGAGACTCGCGAGTCACCTGTGCTTGGACCAAAGCCAGAGGAGGGTCTATGTTTCCTCATGCAGAGTGGTGGTGGATTTGAGCTGGGATGCGTGTAGTGGAGTAGATTTTTCCACTCTGGTAGAGAAGGGGTTAAAAGCCCTGCTGAAGGTGCACAGACAATGGGAGCAGGCAGCTGCAAGGCCAGTCAAGGCCCAGGAGCCTGACATGTAAGAGGGCTGTAGCCTCTGCTTTTGACAGTCTTTCTCTGGCCTGAGGGAGGTGTGCTGTCAGCCTGGCTGTGGAAGGCAGGACCAATGACAGCTCATTGGGGACTAGTGGGCTTGATTAGAGCCCAGACCTTGACACAAGCATGAAAGTTACCTAGGGGAGTCGTGTATGTGGCCCAGGGGACCTGGTGAACAGTGGACAAAACTGAGTGGGAGGTTGAGGTTGCAACCTTAGGGACATGTAGTGTTCCTCCCACAGGCCATCAGGAAATGGTAAGTGGAGTTGTGGTCACTGAGGCATAGTGGGTCAGCCTGGACTGGACTATATTCTGGAAGGAGGGAACCCAGAACAGCTCAGCTGGAGGGCTGAAGTCCAGATTAGAGAACAGAAGACAGAGGACAGGCCAGCACACGGGGTGGGAACTTGAGCTGTTTCCCATTAACATCGCCAGGAGATGCCCATCTGGTGGGTCATGTGTTGCCACCAATCTACACCTTGGTTTGTCAACCACTCCGACACTTATTTGTTCTCAATCCATTGAATTATGATCCAGCATTTTCATGTTGACCCCAGCACCCTTGTTCAATCTCAGTGTATGATCATGTGGTGACATCACATTGGAGCTTTGACATTCATTCAGTTTTGCTTTTCTAGGTGCACCTGTGCCTGAAGTAGTGTATTCCATGTAGTGCATTCCATTTTATCTATGTAGATCAATGGCCCTTAACCTTTTGTGGGTTGTGACGCATTTGCAGCATATTGTGACTCTATGGGGCACGCTACTTCACCCTCTCCAGGCCAAATCCAGCCATCTCCCTGGCTCTCCATGACACATTGAATACTGTGTGATGACAGGTTGAGAACCACTGGTAGGTAAAAGATGGTCATTGCTCAGGTCTTTATAGCTTATTCATGCCTTATATTAGTTAACACTGAGTAATTTGTAAATTTGTTTCATAAAATGAATGGTACTTGAGAGGAACCCTTGGGAGGCTGATCTGAAGGGGAAAGGTGTCCGAGAGAGTTGGGTGCATTTTAAAGAAACCCTGCTAAGGGCACAGGAAGATACAATTCCGATAAGGAGAAAGCACAGCAAATGTGGAAGGCGCCCACTGTGGCTTAACAGAGAGCTCTGCACTGAGCTGAAGCATAAAAAGGACGCTTACAGGAAGTGGAAGCTAGGACAGATGACTAAGGAGGCATATAAAGACATTGCTCGGGACTGCAGGGATAAAATCAGAAAGGCCAAAGGACAAATGGAGTTGCGACTAGCAAGGGATGTGAAGGATAACAGGAAGGGGTTCTACAAGTATATCAATAACAAGAAGAGGATCAGGGATGGTGTAGGTCCCTTACTGAATGGGGCAGGCATCCTCGTGACAGAGGATGAGGAAAAAGCTGAAGTGCTCAATGCTTTTTTTAGTTCAGTTTTCACAAGCAAGGTCAGCTCCCAGCCCACTACACTAGGTACGGGGGACTGGGGAGAAGAAGAGAGGCCCTTGGTGACAGAAGGTCAGGTTAGGGACTGCTTAAAGAAACTAGATGTACACAAGTCCATGGGGCCGGATGAACTGCATCCGAGGGTGCTGAGGGAGCTGGCTGATGAGATAGCAGTACCGTTGGCCATTATCTTTGAAAACTCATGGCGAACAGGGGAGGTGCCAGAGGACTGGAAAAAAGCAAATATAGTACCTATCTTCAAGAAAGGCAAAAAGGAGGATCCAGGGAATTACAGACCTGTCAGCCTCACCTCAATCCCTGGAAAAAATCATGGAGCAGCTTCTCAAAGAATCCATCCTGAAACACTTGGAGGAAAATAGAGTAATCAGGAACAGTCAGCATGGATTCACCAAGGGTAAATCATGCCTGACCAACCTCATCGCCTTCTATGATGAGATGACTGGATTTGTGGATGCGGGAAGAGCCATTGATGTGATATACCTTGACTTTAGCAAGGCTTTTGATACAGTTTCCCACAGCATTCTCATTGGCAAATTAAGGAGGTATGGGTTAGATGCGTGGACTGTAAGGGGGATAGAAAACTGGCTAGATCAACGGTTTCAGTGTGTAGGAATCAATGGCTCCATGTCAAGTTGGCAGGCAGTAACGAGCGGCGTGCCCCAGGGGTCGGTCCTGGGGCCAGTTCTGTTCAATGTTTTCATTAATGATCTGGATGATGGGATAGATTGCACACTTAGTAAGTTTGCGGATGATACCAAACTGGGGGGAACGGTAGACACCCTAGAGGGCAGGGACAGGATTCAGGGAGACCTAGACAAATTGGAGCAGTGGGCCAAGAGGAATCTCATGAGGTTCAACAAGAACAAGTGTAAAATCCTGCACTTGGGACGAAAAAACCCCATGTACTGCTACAGGCTGGGGAGTGATCAGCTAAATAGCAGCACTGGAGAAAAGGACCTGGGAGTCATGGTGGATGGGAAGCTGGATATGAGTCAGCAGTGTGCACTTGCTGCCAGAAAGGCCAATGGCATACTGGGCTGCATCAGAAGAAGTGTTGCCAGCAGATCGAGGGATGTGATCATTCCCCTTTATTCTGCACTAGTGAGGCCACATCTGGAATACTGTGTCCAGTTTTGGGCTCCCCACTACAAAAAGGACATGGACAAATTAGAGAGAGTCCAGAGGAAGGCAACCAAAATGATCAAAGGGCTGGAGCACAAGCCCTATGAAGAAAGACTGCAGGAACTAGGCTTATTTAGCCTGCAGAAGAGAAGACTGAGGGGGGATTTGATAGCAACCTTCAACTACTTGAAGGGTTGCTCCAAGGAGGAGGGAGCTCGACTGTTCTCCGTAGTAACAGAGGACAGAACGAGAAGCAATGGTTTCAAGTTACAGCTGGGGCGGTCCAGGCTGGATATTAGGAGAAACTTCCTTACTAGGCGAGTGGTGAAGCATTGGAATAAGCTGCCTAGGGAGGTGGTGGAATCTCCATCTCTGGAGGTGTTCAAGTCCCAGCTGGACAAAACCCTGACTGGGATGATCTAATGGGAGTGGTCCTGCTTTTTTTGGCCGGGGGTTGGACTAGATGACCTCGTGGGGTCCCTTCCAACCCTATGATTCTATGAATCTTAACCCTTTCCCCCATTCACTAGCTTTATGTCAAATAAGAACTTTTTAAAACTGAACAATGCTTGTTAAAAATAAACAAACCTTGGCATGTGTGCACAAAGGTGCACAAATGGTGTAATAAAAGATTTAAAGGCTACATAGTACCATGTGAAACACTGTGGATGTTTGTATTATGTTAAGGGTCTCTGTCGTAGGAACAAGGTTGATTATGGGTCTGTAAAATATGATGGGACATTACTGTGTGAGCTGAAAACCACAAGCCATCATTATGGCAGTGGCAGTCCAATTCTGGTGAAATAAAAAATTGAAATGTTTAACTAGATGACAAATTGCTGAGAGAAAGATCTCAAAGTATGTTTTGCAGGACTACTGTGCATGGATTTCCTTGCAGAATTTCATTTTGGATAGTTCTTGCCTAAAATCATCCTCTGCCGTTTCAACTGGATATACTTTATTTCCAGTCTTTAATAGCTATATGCTGTTATATATGATTAAACAGCTGGGAGTGGTATGCAGTTCCTTGGTGGTATGTAGGTATTGTGATGAACAGGGTGCGCTCAGATACTGAGAGTCCTGCGCTTCAGGTCTAGCATCTAGCTGAAGCAAGGCTTACCCACCTCCAAACTCCCATAGTTATAGTTCCCAAGTCTCTCAAGCCCACAGGCTGCTGGACTTGGAGCCCTAAGGCCCATCTGGGTGCGCTTGCCCTGACTACGTGTTTCTCCTGGGTGCTGGAAGCAACAGCTACTAGTTAGCTTCATCTGGTTCAGTTCTCTGGTCTGTTTTTCTCTGCCTCAAACACACACTCCACTCCATTCCACTCCTCTCCTAGCTCCATCTCCAACGCCACACCCACAAACTCTCCTTGCCTGACTGCAACAGGGGCTTTGTATCTACTGTGGTTAGTTACCTGCTCCGGCTCAGGTGCCTTAGTTAACCTAGGGTAGCCATACTCTGGTTAGGCAGAAAACAAGGCTTTGCTGAGCCTGCTTCTGATATCCCTGCCCTCCAGAACTGTCCTGTAACCAACAAGTTTGACTCTGTCACAGTATGTCATTTGCTAAGTGCTTTTGGATCCTTCTGGTCAAGAAAGACTATTTAAATATAAGAGCATTATTAGTGGAGGAAGGTGGAAAAAGTAAGACCCCCCCCCAGCACAAAAGAGGCAGAACATCTTGATGATCAACACTTCCAGCTTAACAAGTCAAGAGTTCTTGAAAGCAGCTATTCTGGGAACAGTGAGACAGAGTTCTTTCAAGTGTCTTGTAAATGTAACACTTACAGAATTGTTACATAAATAAACCCGGAATTATTTTTATATCAGAAAACAACGAGGTATACAGTTGTCGACAAAACTAGCAGATTTAACAAAATTGCCAGAATGGTCAGAAAATAATCTCTAGATTTAACTCAAGATTATTGTACGTACCAATTAGAATTTCTAAAGAAGATTTTTGATAACTTGAAGTAAAAACAATCCTTTGCTCTGAAATAGATGGCCCTATTTTGAAAGCTGTTGAACCATTTAAAAAGACTTCTTGAGTGTGAAATTGTTGATCTTTCTTTGAACTCTTTTCTGGTTGTCATTTTGTGTGGTTGCTAGATTACTGAGTCATGCAGGATTAGAATCACTTCTGATTTACACATTGCTGATAGAAATGGAATTTAACCTCACATGGGTATCAGCCTTTCGCTTACCTAAACTTGCTTTTAATTTTCTGTTCTGCTTAAAATGTATTTTTAAGAATATTATTAGAGGATAAAAATGCCTGCCCCCACCTCCAGTTCTTGAAGTTATATGGAACCTTTTTAAAACTGTTTTTTTTTTTTTTCAATTTCTCATGTAGTTGAGTCCCTTTCTTCACATTTGAGATATGTGGTAGGACAAGAAGCATTGGACTTAAATTATGGCAAGGGAGGTTTAGGTTGGACATTAGGGAAACAAAAATCCTAACTGTCAGGGTGATTAACCACTGCAATAAGTTGCCTAGACAGGTTGTGGAATCTCTATCATTTGATGTGTTTAAGAGCTGGTTACACAAGCACCTGTCAGGGATGGTTTAAGAGGGTACTTGGTCCTGCCATGAGTGCAGGGGACTGGACTCGATGACTTCTCAGGGTCCCTGCTAGTTTCTGTGATTCTATGGCTACGTTCACACACAGGGGGTTATTTCGATACAAGCTGTTTCGAGACAACTTGTATCGAAATAACACCTTGTTTCGAAATAAGTTAATTCGAATTAAAATGTTAATTTTAACAACCTCTGTTGTTTCGAAATAAGACTGCTGTGTGAACACACCCTATAGTATTTCCCTTTATCCTCAGTACCCTATTGACACGAATTAAGATACAATTACAGTAAAAGCGTAACAAATGTTTCACAGCTATCAGTTTATTGTTAAGTTACAGGTTTCGGTGAAACATGAGATCAACCATGATTTTTCTAAATAAACCTTTTGTAATGATTAGTATCAGTGCATGAGACATTTCTTCTTTTTCCAATATACGATAAATAGCACTCTATGGTAATGATTTGATAGCATTTTACATTATTAAAATACTTTCAAATTTATTTTAATTGATTTATTTTAATAGCAGTAATTTGAAACTTTGCCAGACTGTGCAGAAAATTACCTGAACCAATCTTCCGTACCTTCTTGAGTGCTCTACAGTTGAATGAATAAATTGATGATTAGGTAGGATCAGTTGCTAAAAAATTGTGTATTAATTTATTACTTTAGTTAATGTTAAGGAGAAGTTGGGTTTGGTTAAAGGTAATAAATAGTACATAGTTTCAGAAATAAAACTAACTTGGGTAGGAATATCAGAAATTGGAAATAACTGCTATTAAATTATATAATGTGTGAAATTTTACATTGGAATTATGTGCCATTGACTCTGTTTTTAGTGTAATTATCACACAAGTAGATCAAAGATACAGAACTTCAGCACAAGACCTTTTAAAATATGTTCTGCTCTAGCTGTAAGCTACACCGTTTTAAGATTAGTGTAATGTTTATTATGTATAATGAAACACAAACTTACCCAGAAGTCTGAACTTTGTGTTTTAGAATTCAGGGTTGGAAAGAGAGCTATTAAATCACTGCACACGTCCCCCTACCACTGATGGAATATTCCATGTCCAGGAACAAATACATATAGTGGGGCAGCATTTGGTTGTTTATTTGTACGTATTTAGATACATACTGACTGAAAATGTACTTCAGTAATACCATGACTGCATCCCATACTCCATTCATATAATTGCTGTTATCAATTCAGTACTGCCTTAATACTATTATAGGACCATAACTAGCAAACCGAGATAATTGAAAGCTAAGCCCACATCCTTACTCCAAGATTGCACTACCTTACAATTCTACCTTGTTTTCAAATGCCTTGGGAAGAAAAGATAAGGTACAAAATTACTCAAATTTTTGCTACTTCGGTCCTCCCTCTAACAGGCAGAACATAACAAAAGGACGCTGTGTGTGTTGCTGGGACGCCCCTCTTCCTGCAAGGTGGACATGCTGCACTTACGGCATCTACTTTCTCCCTCTGGGGTCTAGGGTAACCAGATGTCCTGATTTTATAGTCCTGATATTTGTAGATTTTTCTTATGTGGGTGCCTATCACTCCTCGCCCTCTCTTGATTTTTCACACTTTCTATGTAGTCACCCTACAGGAATCCAAAGATCACTGGCAGCATTGGGAAATCAACATCCCACCACTCTTCTCAGCTTCTCTTTGAAATAGGATTCCAATGGCCATTTTGGAATCGGGAACATGATCTCCTTGAGGGTGGCCACTTAAGAAGAAACTCCACAGTTGATTTGTCCTGGTGTAAATTAAAGGTGCAAGGGCAGCAGCAGTAGCTTACACCACTCATGCACAGTCCTGCTGATATTAGGATGGTGGGTAAATTAGAGTTTTACTCTGGTGTGATCCGTCTCTTCCCTGTCCTTCCCACACCTGGACCCAGGAATGCCCCTGACTGAAATCTACATACTATTTACTGTTCCCTCATGCATGCAGTGGAGAGATGGCAGAGATAGCCTTCCACTGTGCATAGGATATTTTCTGCTGGCTCGGTCTTCACTGCTCTGAATCTACTTTTTAGTTTTAGATGCTAAAAGAATTGGACCTCAGCTGTTTAAGAAGATTGCAAAGGTGCCACCGAAAGGAAAATATTCATATCACCTTAACTATGAAGCTGCTATAAACATGTCCAAAATACTTTATTTAATTTTTCATTCAATTTCTCTGACTCTCACACAGCTGTTTTTCCCCCTTTGTCTATTTGTTTTACACTACGTTTTCTCCTTCCCCATTTTACATCCTAAATTGTCGTTAGATTGCCTCCCATGCTTACTTCAGTAATATTTTTTTGCAGCTATCTCTCATAAAGGAAAATTGAACATTGTAATTCCCAACATGATATTCTAAGTACATTATGTTTGTGTTTCACATTTAGGCAAAACTGGTTTGCACATTCTGAATAAGACAGTTGTGAAATAATTGAGCACTCTTCAATTTTTTAAGGCCAATTTCCTATGTTGTTTTAGTGGATCCAAAGAGGGAAAGAACAACAACAAAACCTCTTACTATTGCAATTTATGAAAGCTGCCTGATTTCTTTGCATCTCCGATTAATCATTTTGACCATAAATGCCTTTTAATCTGGTTAGGCTATTTTCGGATGAATTTCATTTATTTTCTTTCCATTTGCTTCTTTACCATCCTTCTTCTGCATCATAAATCTTCCACATATGAGTGTTTTAGTCTCTGTAGTCTTTTTCATATTCTCTCAAGGGCTGAACTAGATGACCTCCTGAGGTCTCTTCCAACCCTAATTTTCTATGATTCTATGATATTCTGCAATCAAATAACATTAGCTGCTTCTCTCCTGAACATTTTAAAGTAATATATTTTGATTACTGGTTGCTTCCCTGCCTAAGTTTTATGTATCTGACTAGGTTCATTTTTGAAGGTTAGGTCCAGAAGAGCCCGTGGCATTTCTGGGAAAACAGCAGATTATATAGTGAGCCAATCCAAATGTCACTTCAGGAAATTGACGCCTTTCTTTGTCTATTATATGACTGAAATTACTGTTTTCTCTTTTGGAACAACCACACTGATATATAAAAATGTTCTTAATTTGACTTCTGGATGATTTTTTCAGTAACTATAAAATTATAACTAAGCCTTGGTTTCCATCCTTAATTTAAATGCTTGAATGGTCTCTACTGTATTGGCTGAAATACTTATGTCCTTTTCATTTTGCAGAAGCAATACCAGCTATTCTTACCAACATTGCCAACACTCATTGTCTTCATTTTCTCTGTCATTTCTCTAAACTCTGCACCCTGGTGATTTTAAATCCTTGCTCATTTTATTAAATCAAATCATGTTATTGTTTCCTTCTGGGATAACATTCTAATTATGCTTGTCTCTGGACATATACCTTGTATGCCTCTAATTCAACAATTTTATTAAATATCCTACCGGGAGAAGCGATTTCCACTTAACTCTCTTTTGTCCTTCATTGTTTTTCCTCTACCACCCATCCTTTTTTTTGTTTTCTTTTTTTTACCCTGTGAGGAATATTTGCATACAATGTCCACTTGTAGTTCACATTGAATTTTCATTACTTAATACAACAAAGTAGTCAAAGTAATAGTTGCCATTTACTAGTCTCTATATCAAGGGAATGATGAAGGATTTTTATTTTTTTTTTTTTAAATCAAGATTTGAATGGAATAAATGAAGCATATTTATTTTTAAAATTGATTTTATTCAGAATTATAATAGCCTATAGATAGCACTTTTAGTAAATACAATGAACTATATAAAATTGTCTAATTAAACAGTACCATAAGCGTGTTTGGTAGACAAGCTTTATTAAACACATTTTACAGACATGATAACTGAGTTAAAAGGAATTTAAGTCCAAAATTATCAAAGTGACTATTAATCTTGGATATCCAAGCAATCATAACTCCAGTTAAAGTAAATCAAATTTAGTTTCTCATACCTTTGACTGACAGTTTCTCAAGGCAGTCACTTCTTGCTGAAACACTTGACCAAGTGACATGCCCAAGGCCACAAAACAAGTGAGTGTCTGAGACCAAGATTAAAATTTAGGAGTTCCCAGCTTTGATTCTAGACTATGTTGACTCTAATTCTTTAAGAAAAATGAGTGATCGTTTTGCAGTAAATTCCAGAGGAGTGTCTGTTAGTCTGTGGACTGCAAAAGCAATGAGTGTCCTGTGGCACCTTAAAGACTAATAAATTTATTTGGGCATAAGCTTTTGTGGGCTCTAACCTACTTCATCAGATGCATGAAGTATAAACTATCATTGAGAGGTGTATATGCACACATACCAGGATGAGGGAGAAGCATTAAAATGGGGAGAGTAAAATGTTAGCAAAGTCAGTTCAGTTTAGTTATACTAGATGTCCCATTCACACCGGTAGATTAGAAGGTGAGAATGTGTGAACAGGGACAATTACCTTTTGTAATGTGCTAATCATTCCAGGTCCCTATTGAGACCCAGTCTGATTGTGTCAAATTTGCAAATCAGTTTCAGCTCTGCAGTTGCATGCTGAAGTCTGTTTTTGATTTTGATTTGTGGAAGTACAGCAACCTTCAAGGCTGCTACTGAGTGTCCAAGAAGATTTAAGTGCTCTGCTACTGGTTCATGGACGTGACCATTGTAGATGTCTGATTTCTGTCCATTTATGCTTTTGCGTAAGGGCAAAATGAGCCCCGATATTGTGGCTGATGTGGTCGAAACCTGTGATGATATCATTGGAGTTGATGTGCGGGCAGAGTTAGCAATGGGGTTTCTTGCAGGGATAGGTTCCTGGGTTAGCATTCTTATTTTACAGCGTTTGGTTGCTAGTAAGTATTTGCCTCAGGTTGGGGGGGAGGGTGCTGTCTGTAAGTAAGGATTGGCCTGCATCCCAAAGCTTGAGAGAACATGGGATCATCTTCCAGAATAGATTGTAGATCTTTGATGTGTTGGAGGGATTTGGGCTGGGGGCTATAGGTGGTGGCTAGTGGTGATCTGTCATTGTTCTTCAAAGGACTTTTTCCTGTAGGTCCATATGATAAATATGTCATCAATATAATGTAGTTAAAGATGAGGTACTTGGGGACAGGATTTAAGGAAATGATGTTCTAGGGCAACCATAAATATGTTGGCATACTGTGGGGCCATGTGGGTACCCATAGTCATGGCACTGACTTGAAGGTATAGATCATCTCCAGCTTCAAATTAGTTGTGTGTCAGGATAATGTCACATAGTTCAGCTACAAGGTGAAAGTGGTGTTATAATTTAATATTTATAAAACAAATCTACACCTACTGAGAAGCTCAGAGCACTATACAGTAATCAATAGGAATCACGGGAACAATTAAAACAGTATAAAACAAAAGGTATTAAGATTAAGAAGATGAAACATTGAAGTCATGGGGGTGTGCTGCATGTGGAAAGTAGGCATGATGGCAGTTATGCTCAAGGTCCTCCAGTGGTAAAAGAGACAACATCCCTGAGAAAAATGTGTCCAGTAATTGAAAAGGGAGGGGAGAGCAGATGAGGTGGTTGCTTAAGGAGAATGTTTTGTACTGTAGTGATCTCGGGGGCCCAAGCATAATTTTTGGTTTTTTAGACAAGTACAACTTTGCAACATGGGCCCCTGGTAATGTGGTTGCAGTCTTGGCTGGCCCCTCCCAAGGCCTCTGGATTCTTCTGCAAACTCCAGGGCTGGATTATCACAGGGGCTTAAGCCCAGGGACCTGGTTGAAGGGGGGTCCCTGGGCTCTAGCCCGTAAGACCTCTACAGTAGTCCGGCACCCCCCCCCCCAACCCACTCAGCGTTGGCAGGGGAAGAGTGCTAAGACCACTCATGCCTTGCCAGTGCTTGGTGGGTGGAGGGTCCTGGAGCCAGAGTCTTAGTTCTGCTCTCCCGCCACAATCCAGGGCTGGCTGGTCCATTTCCTGAGGTGGGGTAGGCCAGCACCTGCTCGCTCTGCCCAGGCGTGGGGTTGACTGGCATGACCACTGCCCCTTCTTCAGCCTGGCATAGTTTTCCAGCTTTCTGTGTCCCACCCTCCCCCATGCAGATTGGCAGGAGTGGGACTGGGGCAGGAGCACCCTCTGGCCCCAGGGCCCCCTAGCGGTGGGGGAATAGGGGCCTGGCCCCTGTAGTGGGAGGTGCTGCGTGTGTGGTGAGGCCCAAGGTTGGGGGGCACCACAGTGGGAGGCAGCCCGGGGCTCCTGCATTGGTTAATCATGCTTTGGTAAACTGCACCCTTTCCCATGCCCACCGTGTGGGGACTGTTAGCAGTCCAGACAGAAATTGCTCAGTGATCCTCAAGAGTTAGGCCTGAGGATGGGGCCCTGAAAAGGTAAGTGGTGTTAAAGTGCAGATAACAGCAAAGAACACATTAAGGTCCTGTGAACCTTCTCAGTTCACGGCAGGTAGATTGCATATCTCCTGTTGACTTAGTGCACTAGTATAGACTAAGCCTACGAATCAGGGAATTCATACGAAATATTAGCAAACTTCCACTTCATCTTCAGCCACTTGAAATGCCATAGAACAGGTCTGATATGATCATGGAAGCTCAAGACAGTGGATACAAATTGTACATTTATAGCCCCTATCTTTAAAATTGACATAGGTGAGTCTGCCTTGAAGACTTACTGGCCATCAAATGGTTTCTCAGTAGGCACAAGGGTCTTCCTGCAATTGGGTGCTTGCAGAATCAGAGCCCACAGCAGTAGGGAAGCAAATAAATGGTAGAAATATTGTATATTATCTACCTCAGTGATAACCTTTTTTTCTACCCTGTTAGTCTTTCTTGTTTATATTCAACCACAGTTTTACTGTCACCATGCTTTTCTTCCGTGACATCGTCGTCTGCCATTCTCACAGCTGGTGGTGTCCTTTGCTGTCACTATACATCTAACAATAGCCATGTGTTATTTGTGAGCCTTTTTATATTCTAAAACATACAAACCTGCCTCTTTCATTCGTCTCTCTGGTGATGGGGGATACACTGCTGTGTGCATTGATTCAGATCAGAATATAATTTAACAATATGAAATGCAGATATTTTATCTTGCTACATCAGTGCTGCTGAAATTTTGAAATATTTATGCATTGTGCATCGTTAGATAAGAGGTTATCTATATTACATTAACATGCATGGTAGATGAATTCTGATTTCAACTGGCAGCAAATGTCATTGTATTAAAATTTGATCAGAAATCAAGTATAGGTCAGAGATTATTGTACTCCATTAAATTTAGGATTTTTATCTACTGCTGCCATTTAGTTTATATGGATAAGGAAAAATAGAGTTAGCTTTCTTACTACTTGGTTCTTTGGACACAATTACAAAAATCTGTGGTGGATTTCATTATGACACAGAAGTCAAACATATGTTTTCTGTAAATTGGGTATCATGTATAAGCACTCACAAATAGCAGTCTGTAGATTATGTAAACTGGTACTAATGAAATCATTTAATCTCAGAAAGTGCTAATGCAACTTGTAAATATATCTTTAGCTCCCTTCTGCTACATCTGCTCCTGAATTTCTTCCTAATCTTTACCTTTATTACCACAAGTCTGAGGTGTCTTTACTTCCCCCCTTCTAGAGATGCCTTGTCTGCCTCTGTCCTACCCCCTGTCATCCAGTCTTGTATCTGAGTGCTTTTTTCATCTCTTACTAGATGTCTCAATTCCCACTAAAAGCCAAATTTGTCTAAAATTATACTACTTTTGTTTACCTCCCAAAATTATTCCCATCTTTATATGCTGTTACATCATTCCCCTCTCACTCATACAATCTTTTGGGCAGTTATTTTTAAGCTGTCATCGACTACCCCTCCCAATTTTCTGATGCTATGAAAACTCCTTCACCACCAGCAACATTTCCATAATCTGACCCTCCTTTCCACGAAGAGAGCACCTATCAGCTGTCACATTTCATCTGACCTTCTCACAGGCACCCCTCCCTTCTCCTGGCCATAGTCCAACTGAAGTCCCACGTATCCAGGTGAACAAAGGGGAGACAGCAAGTTTTCCTCTTCAGTCATGCTTAGCTATAGAGTATGCTTTGGAACTGACTCTGCAGGTATCCAGGTGACCTCCATCTGTATTTTTACCTTTTCTTCCTGGATTGAAGTTATCAATGAACAGCAAGGTGCAGAGGAAGTAGTAACAGGCAGAAGAGAACAGCTGGTGGGAAACAGGATCATAAATTCAATACTGGTCTCAGGCTTCCCTTCCCACAAACAAACTTAAGGTTAGCTTGGGGCAGTTGGATCTATCACCAGCCTTCCCACTACTACCTAGATTCCCCCATAACCAAATCCCATAGCTACTTTGTGAATCATTCCCTCATCTAGTTAACTAGTCCTGCAACTGCCCCTCAGGTATCCACTGACCTGCCCACCCCCTCTGATTGTCATCCCCACCACTAAGCACTTGCCCACAGACCCACCTTCCCCAGGCACAAACCCCTGCACCTACTTATGTATATTCTGTCTCTTCCTATATCTCCCATCATCATCCTTTTCAACTTCATGTCCATTTTCATCTTCTACAGAGATGTAATCTCCTTGATTTGTGTGCTTTTCTTTTCAGTATGAGCTTTCATGGGTTGAAAATCCCACCTCCTCCAAGCATCTGATGAAGAGAGGTTTTCTCTCATGAAAGCTCATGCAGTAAATAAACATATTAGTCTTTAAGAGCTACAGGACTTCTTGTCTGTTTTTCTGAACTAGAGTAACATGGTTACCCTTTGGAACTTTTCAGTGATTTTCTTTCTCTCTAGAAATAATCTGACACATTCCTAGTGCCATACAAGGTATACATTAATAGAAGTAAGTAGATTTTTAAATGTACATTGTTATGAATTTATATATTAATAGATTTGTTAATTTTACAGGCTTTATCATAAAGCCTGTTGACTGTGTCTCTTGTGTTCAGGCTATTAAGTGGGGATTTAGGGCTAAGGCAGACAGATTTCTGGACAGCTCTCTTATAGCATATTGTGTGTTTAATTCTATAGAATGAATGTTTATAACTAGATTTATTCATTCAAAGTAGTAAAATAATAAAGAAAACTACTACTGTGTGGTCATGGTTCCACAAGGTAAAACCACCATAGTGTAAATGCCTCAACTGACCTGGTGGAATACACATCTGTAGTTTTGTTTTACTGTCTAGCACAGTAGTTCCCAACATTTTCTCTGCTGTGACACACCTTGCTACCTTTAGTTAATTTGAGGAACACCACCATATGGTTTCTAAATGAACTCATGAATGTTCATGAGCCAATAAGCCAATCCAGAGCTCTGAGAGTAGCTTTTCAAAAACATTTGTGGCACACTTGTTCAGAGCTGATGGCACACTGGTTGGAAAACAGTGGTCTAGCAAATCTTTGGTGGAAGACAGAATTCTTGCTTCCTCGATGAACAGGCAGTCACAGTGAGGTAGTTCCAAAGCATGAAATCTGGCACTATGAAGACTCCTCCTCTGTTTCTTAGGAGAGCAAATATGGGAACTATCAGCAGAAGCTCTTTAAATGAGCTAAACTTTTGTGATGGTAGATGGAGAATGAAGGAAGACATTCTAATACCAGAGGGCTCATGCATGTCAGCATTATGAATTGCACCCAGGAAAATGAAAAATCTGTGCAGAGTCTCGGTCAAAGGTGTAATGGATTCACTAAGTTGCTTGACTAAACAGGATTCAAAAGGCCCTGTAAGAAGCAGAATGAAAATATTCTAAATGTTACAATCTGAATTTTTCTAATGTTCACTGCTACAGTGGGTTGCATATAATACTTTCCTTTCTATTGACATTATGCATGTTAAAGTATTTATGCATCCCCTTCAGGCATTGTCCTTTATGTAGTTGATACTTTTCATTCAGGTTTATTAATCATAGTCTACTTTTTCAGTCATGGATTGTTGTGTAAGAACACTTTACAGGATTAAATGCAAGATTTTAAAAGATCTTAGGATAAGATTTCAGTGTTTTGCATAGTCCTAAGGTTAAATCTGATATTTATCTAATTTTTTATTGGAGTTTCTTTATAGCTAAGTTGTTTGTTCATAATATGCAGTAACATTATTTTTCATACAGAATGATGATAATGTAGCATTTCTAATAAACTACAGCGTAGTTCAAATTATTCTTTTTAATTACTGAGTCATTGGGTAAATTTGAATAAATTTGACCATGAATAGTTCTCCAAAAAAATTGACAACATTTTATAATAATTACTGTTATAATTATTTGAATATAGTCTCTGAGAAGATCACCTGGATTTTCATCTCCTTCTGCTCCATTCTATGATTGGAGAGTCTTTGACAGTCTGTGAAGTGTCTTCTGCAGCAGTATAATTCATTCTAATGAATATGAGAAATAACCAAAGTGTTATTGCCTGGAATCTCTGGCATTCCAGTTGTGTATTAGCTTTGCTCCTGAAAGGCAGCATACTATCCCATTGTAAGGGACTGTGGACTAGAACCTGGGGCTGCAGAACCCGGAATGGCTGACTTTCCTCCAGTACCACCAGGAGGCTATGCAGAAAAACAACCAGAAAGAACTGTTGTGAATAGATTCCACTGGAAGTATTGCCTAGTGGAGCAAGAATGGCACAACTCGGTGGCCCTCTGATTACCCAGGTGGCCTATTTAACCCTGGGGGGTTGCCACAGGAAGGTGTCTGGGCAGCCACACAGACTTTGCCTAATCTTAGATCCCAGTTTGACTCTCGGCCTGGTTCTACTTCTGACCTCCACTCTCCAAACCCAACCCGACTCTGATTCTTGCTTATTGAAGTTCTCTGACTCCTGCTGAATGATGACCATTCCTGATGTGCAGACCCCCATCTAGCTGTGACCACTACTCCACATTTCTTATGCCCCAGATTCTTATACCTGTCATCCTCTGTTCGTTACAGAATTTGTTGTCACTTTATTTTTTTTAAACATCAGGTCCTAATTGAGGTATTTTGGGCACATTCAACATCCACAAGAATGGAGTATTCAGCAGTGATCTCTTTCCTCCCATTGAATCATCCAAGGCATTCTCTGAAGTTGCCTCACGGAGTGCTTGAAAACAGTGAGATTCCTCTGCACCTTTGGCAGTCATGTACTTCCCCTCTTCTGCTTTTCTACTTCAGAATGTATCCTGATTCTCTATTCTTTTCGGACTACAATCCTTCTGTTTTCCGATCTCTCTTGTTTTCTTGACACCAGTTTGTTCTCTGTCTAGATCTACAGTGCTCCTATACAGTTATTAAAATCTTGCCCCAAGTAATTTACTTATGACCACAAGATCCAAATCTACTTCTCTGAACCTTCGCTCTTAGCTTCCCATTTGTGATAACCCAATAATATATTCCTGAAAATCAACAAACCATAAAGTAGCTGAGACTACAGATTTAGGGTGATAAAAATGGTAATTCATTTAGTAGTCCTCATTTCCAAATCAATTAAAATGATTTTAAAAATATAATTTTATAAATGTTTTATTTTTAAAACATTTAAATCTGTCTACCTTTGGCATTTCTACAGTAGCATAAACTCAGCATCAATTTGGAAAAGTCTTTTTAAAAGGTGACATTTCTGAAGAACAGTATGTTGGATTGAAAATTTTATGACTAAAGCATCAAACAGTTGTATATTCTCTTCCGACAGTCCTGGGAAAAGACTATAGTCATAACTAGAATCCATACATTTAATTATTCATTATGTTCATTCTGTGAGGCTGAGCACTAGTGAATCTAAAATTGTTTAGTGACCTTGGAATATTGAAAATGCTATATAATTGTAACTAATATTGATTTTATTTTCTGATCCTTATGTTCGTCTACCAAATATACATAACTATTTCGTTATTTTTCATTTGTATATGATGCCATAGGTGTATCTGGTGCTTTATAATTATAAAGAGGAGACTGATATACTCCATACTGTGAATTGCTTATACTCTGTTTCACGTATATGGTAACATAGTGAAGAATTATCTAAGGCAAAAAGAAAGGGATGGAGATTTCACAAAATAAATTGTTGAAAGTTGCTTGTATCACGGATGCACATAGTGTTCCTTGTTATTAATTAAAAAAAAACACACACACAATATACATTGGAAAATAACTGTAGGATTATGAGTCATTGATAGAGAGATTGTGGAAGAATTGTTCATCTCAATTATTTGAAGTGTTGGAGCACAGTGAGCTTGATTAAAAAGGAAACAAAACAAACAAGGAGTCTGTTGGCACTTTTAAAGATTAAGAAATATATTTATCAAATGAGCTTTTGTGGGGGAAAATTACACTTAATCAGACATTTGTAGAAGTGGGATTTCCTCCTATGAAAGTTCATGCGATAAATAGTTAATCTTTTAAAGTGCCACCAGACTCCTTGTTTGTTTTGCTGATCTAGACTAACACTGCTGCCCCTTTGGAACTTGTCATCATGGAAGGAAGCATTAATAACTTTCCGACCTACTACACCCCAAGGCTTCTGTAACACTTAGTGGACAGCACTTGCTAAAGATGTTGCAAAGGAAAGAGAAACCAAAACAAGGCTTCTAGGAATATCCTTTTCGCTGTTGCTTCTGATTAGCCAACAGAGTAGAGGCTGATCAGAGAGGTCTCTAACCAGCGGAGGAAGGAAAGAGCACTGTAGATGAGGACGACTGCCAAATTCTTGTCCCCACCCTCTGTAGATACACACCTAAGCGGTAGCTATGAAGTAAATGAGAGAAAGACAGACAGGTGTCTTCTTTGGAAGACAGCTACTGGTATCAAAAATCTTTACAGGCTGAGGGGGAGACTGCCATGTCATTGATTACCAAAGCCATGGTATATGGAACACTGAGAATAAGTAATGGACATATGTGGTGATCAGATCAGAGTTTGACTGTGTGCGCATTCATGGATAGACAGACAAATTCAGTTTGATGGCTATTTCACTTGATCACTGTGAGATGATGGAAAGTTTATGGCTATGTGTGCATACAAGGATAGACAGACAAATTTAGTTTGATGACTATTTCACTGGGTCACTATGAAAGTACAGCTCCTCTTCCTTAAGTTTTAGAAGAATGCCAATGCTCTATTACTCTACAGCTGTGTTTCCCAACCAGTGTCACTTCATGCCTGAGCTTGTGTACCAAGGAATTTTTTGAAAAACTATTCAAAGTGTTCTGGATCGGCTCATGAATATTCATGAATTCATTTGAAGACTATGTGGTGGTGGTCCTCAAAATAATTAAAGGTATCTAGGTCTACCACGGCAGAGAAGAGGCTGGGAACCTCTGCTGTACAGCTTGAGAAAGATGTTGATATTTGGATGATCACTCCAAAGCAAAATATTAAGGGAGCTTTTTGAATGTTGGTACATTATTAGCACATTTCCAGCATCTTGGAGCTTCCCCAATGCAGCAGTATTTACCAAAAATAAAAATCTGTGGGCCAGAGTTTTCCCTAAGCCACCTCTTTTAGGTTCAGTGGCTTGCCTAAGAGTGGCAAGAGACAAAATTGAGAGAGCAAAGAAAAATTTGTCAGTTACAAGCAGATGACATGGGTGAGGAGAAGGGCAGCCATGGGGAGGAAGATCATATGTGTTACAAGGGAAGTTTCTGTGAATAAGTAACAAAAGATAAAAAAAAAAAAAAGTGCAAAATGAGTGCAGTTTGAAAGTGACAGACTCGGAAGGGTGTGTGTGTGTGTGTGAAGAGCTCCCTTAATATTTTGCTTTGTCGTCATTATCCAAATATCATCATACTTCCCAAACTGTACATAATACATTGAGTTTGAAGAAAACAAATAGCAAAATGCTGAAGACCATCTAACTAGACTTTACTTCTATGCCTATTACTATAGTGACCAAGGGCCAGCTTTGTAAAGGTATTTCATAGAATCATAGGGTTGGAAGGGACCTCATAGGTCATCTAGTTCAACCCCCTGCCAGAAGCAGGACCACTCCCACTAAACCATCCCAGTCATGGTTTTCTCCAGCCGGGCCTTAAACACCTCCAAAGATGGAGATTTCACCACCTCCCTCGGCAGCTCATTCCAATGCTTCACCACTCGCCTAGTAAAAAAGTTTTTTCTAATATCCAGCCTTGACCTCCCTAACCGCAACTTGAGACCATTGCTCCTCGTTCTGTCCTCTGTTATTACTGAGAACAGTCGAGCTCCATCTTCCTTAGAGCATCCCTTCAAGTAGTTGGAGGTTGCTATCAAATCCCCCCCTCAATCTTCTCTTCTGCAGACTAAATAAGCCTAATGCTTTCATTCTTTCCTCGTAGGGCTTGTGCTCCAGCCCTTTAATCATTTTGGTTGCCCTCCTCTGAACTCTCTCTAGCATGTCCCTGTCCTTTTTGT
The DNA here is from genome assembly GCA_007922195.1 of Podocnemis expansa. Taxonomy (NCBI): domain Eukaryota; kingdom Metazoa; phylum Chordata; order Testudines; family Podocnemididae; genus Podocnemis; species Podocnemis expansa. The sequence goes on from ML682065.1 coordinate 7,920,927, forward strand.
AGTGGGGAGCCCAAAAGTGAACACAGTATTCTAGATTTGGCCTCACCAGTGCAGAATAGAGGGGAATGAGCACATCCCTTGATCTGCTGGTAATACTTCTTTTGATGCAGCCCAGTATGCCATTGGCCTTTTTGGCAGCAAGAGCACACTGCTGACTCATATCTAGCTTCCCATCCACCATGACCCCCAGGTCCTTTTCTACACTGCTGCTTCTTAGCTGAATGTTTCCCAGCCTGTAGCGGTGCATGGGGTTTTTCTGTCCCACTTGCAGGATTTTACACTTGTCCTTATTGAAGCTCATAAGATTTCTATTGGCCCACTCTTCCAATTTATCTAGGTCTCCCTGAATCCTGTCCTTGCCCTCCAACATGTGTATTTGGGCTCCCAAAGATTCCTTATGGAATTTCCAAAAGCTTATAGAGTGCCAAATTCCCATTGGTGTTAGGCACTTAGATGCTTTTGAAAATTTGTATGTTTAGGTTGCTAAGTACCTTTAAAAAGTTGTCTTTAAGTGCCTTTTAATTTGGTACCTTAAGACTTCTAGAATGTCTACTGCGTCAAGGTCACAAACAGTTTTACAAACATAAGAAATTTTAGCTCAGAACACCACGTACAGTAAGTATTATTTCAGAGGACAGACAGGACAGTCTCTGAAGAGCAAAATAATTCAACAGATGCTGATACAAGAGTGAGGAAGAAAGCCAAATTGTCAGATATATGATTGGGAAACAGAAGAGTGTGGGGTTAAGAAGCAGAGCATAGAGGGTTTTAATTCACTTTTTATTTTAAATTCTTGCGTGTTGCATATGATGTTTATCAGATAAAGGATTCTAAAATTTTAGGTTTTTTTTAATAAATATCTTGTATTGCTTTTCCTACAGTTTCAACCACTCTTCAACTGCTTTCTGATAACCTGCTGTACTGTTTCATTTAAATAACTTTCTGCTATCATCTTATACTACAATACAATAGAAACTAAGCTTCCAGCTTTAAAAATATTTTGGAAGATATTTAAAAGCTCTAATAGAAAGACATTACCCAATAGGTCATGGATTTTTGACTCCAAGACCAGCCACTGAACCTAAGAGAGGTGGCCAAGGAGAACTCTGGTGCACTGATGTTGATTTTTAGTAAACACTGTTGTACTGGGGAAATTCTAAGGTGCTGGATGTGTGCTAGTATTATACCAATATTCAAAAAAGGGCAAGAAGCCTGATTTTGGTAACGATAGGTCAATTAGTCTGGCATCAGTTCTGGACAAAAAAGCTGATGCAGAATCAAAATAATAAAGAAATCAGTGACAAGAATTTCATTAATATAAGTCAGCATCATTTTATGGAAACAGAGCTTTCCAAACAAACCTTGTTCCATTCTTTGATGAGATTACAAGTTTAACTGATGAAGGGAATGACATAGATGTACTGTATACCATCGCGTACAAGCTGAAAATTTTGTGCCTGAAAATTGGCTTCAAAACAGGCTCTTGGCTTATACTCAAGGGAATATGGTAGACAGCCCCTCCCAGGAGTTTCCCAGACCATGTGGCAGGCCAGAGCCCCAGTGTTGCTGGGTGGCCATCTTGGGGTGGGGGCTGGGGCTGGAGTGAGGAGGGGACCCCGGCATCTGGAGGGGCCACGTATGAGGGCCCGGGGGAGGGTCAGCCTGGACATTGAGGGGGGGATTCAGGGAGGCCAGGAAAACGGTGGCAGGGACTGGGGGTTGGGGAGGGGGTCGGGGAGTTGGGGAAAGTGATGGGATGGCTGGGAGGGGTTTCTTGGGGGGGGGTCAGGGAGACCAAGGAAGGGGTGGCAGGGCTCGGGCATTGGGGGGGGGTCGGGGAGTCTAGGAAAGCGTCAGGAGGACCCAGGGTTTTTGGGGAGCCCGGGGAAGCAGTGACAGGGACCAGGGATTGGGGGGGTGCCTGGTAGGCTGGGAGGAGTGGCAGCACAGGTTGTGGGGTGACAGGGGAAGGTTGTTGGGGAGCAGGGGAGCAACAGCACTGAACTGAGAAGGGAGTAGGGGGTGGCAGTGAAGAGCCAGGGGGCAGCAGGAAGAGCAGTGGGGCACCAGTGGGGAAGGGGCAGAGAAGGGGGGCAGCAGTGAAGAGCCACGGGGCAGCAGTGAGGAAAGGGCAGAGTGGGGGGGTAGCAGTGAGGGAAGAGCAGTGAGGAGGGGGCAGTAGGAGGAGCAGAGGGCAGCAGTGAGAAAGGGGCAGAGCAGGGGGCAGCAGGAGGAGCAGGGGGCAGCAGCAGGAAACTGAGAAGTGAGCAGGGGGGTAGCAGTGAGGAAAGGGCAGAGCAGAGGGCAGCAGGGGTGAGGAAAGCAAGGAAAGGGCAGAGAAGGAGAGCAGGAGTGAAGAATGGATAGCGAGGGGGCAAGGAAAAAGCAGCAGCAGAGATTTTGGGGTAGGGAAGCTGTCAGAAAGTCCAGAGGAAGCCAGCAGCAGTGGTGGGGGGTTAGGGGCCAAGGCCAAAAGGGGACCTCGGCTTATAGCTGGGTCACCAATTCTAGTTTCTTTTTTGGGCTCAGAATTGGGGGGTCGGCTTGTGCCCAGATCAGCTTATACCCGAGTAGATATGGTAATATTCTTAGACCTTTGTAAGGGATTTGACTTCAACAGTTTTGATACTACAACAACTAATATAAACTGGTCATGAACAAATTCAGGTTAGAAATTAGGAGATGATTTCTGACCACTGGTGCAGCAAGGTTATAGAATTGCTTCTCAATAGGTATTGTGGGGACAAACAATATAATTAGTTTTCAGTGAGAGCTGGATGAATTTAGGAGTGGTGTTATATTACTGGAATATTTCTGATGATAGGAAGTTGGGCTTAACAGTTCAAGAACTCACTTCTTTTTTATGTTTAATGTTTCTGTGAGCCTGTGCTTCAGAGTTGTCAGTTGGTTACCTGAACAGATTATGAAGGGACTTCTGCTTACCTATAAATTCTGTTATTTGTTTTGTTTGTTTTTTTGTCTCCTTCCTCTCATCCATCTGGGATGTCTGTGGATGGAGAGAAAACATTGGATGGGGAGGGCCAGGACACTGATGTGACACCAAGCATTCTCTGACTCAGGTATTTGGCTGGTTGGTTCGTGTTCACGAGCTCAGAGTCTAATTTAATATAATATGTGGAATTTGGAAGGGATTTTCCCCTGGTTAAGTTGCTATTAACCTTGGGTTTTGTTTTGTGTTTGTCTGCCTTCGAAGCATGTGGTGGTGGGTCACTGGCTGGCACTGGTTAAAGATCACTTAATTTCTTTGCCATTATGGGGCCATTGGGCAGAAGTGCACCTTGGGCCCTCCTGTTCTCTGCTTATGGCCAATAATAGTCTGATAAAGTGGAATTTTCTTCCACAAAAGCTCATGTAATAAATACATTTGTTAATCTTTAAAACTTAATTGCTATGGTCCAGGGGAAGGGAATCTTCCACAGTCTTTATGACTGTCTGATCCATGGGTGGGCAAAGTTTGTGGCCTGAGGGCCACATACGGCCACTCACGGTGGACCACAGTTTGAGAGGGGAGGGGTAGAGCAACAAATGTGGCTTGGAGGGGGGACTGACCAGGCTCATAAAAGAGGCTGGAGCTGGACTCCACTCCCCTTCCTTTCCTCCCTCCCTTCCTGCTTCAGAGCTGGCTCACATCGCAGTCAGAGAGTGTTATTGCCATGCTCCTTCCCTATCCCAGGTCCAGCAGCATCTTGTGTTGCTGCCAGAGCACTGCAGCCTCTCTGCCTGCCTCTCAGCTTCAGCTGGAGCTGGGAAGGGTGGGGCAGCGGTAGTAGCACTTTCGCC
>ML682065.1:7930630-7944137 GCA_007922195.1 Podocnemis expansa
TTCTTTCTTTCTTTCTTTCTTTCTTTCTTTCTTTCTTTCTTTCTTTCTTTCACTTGTCTCTGCAGCTCCTGCTTTAGCATAGTGATTAATTTGTTTGGTCTAGTATGTAACGTGCATTTGATTGACATATCTCTAACTTTGGGAGCATAAAATGGAGTTTTTGAGTATGAGTCAGGTGCCTTGTTTTGTGTACACATTTCGAAGGATCTCTTGGCTGTGGTGTTGCTGGCACAAGCCCTTGAGCCCCATGCCCTAAATCAATTGGCCAGTGCCCGATGTCAAAGGAGCAGCCTTCTCTGCTCTCGCTGTACTGGCGCTACTCTCTCTTAGGCCATCCTCAGCAAAGTGCCACCTGGCAGGAACAAACTGGCCTTGTGGGTCAAGTTACTAGGTCGAGAAATCCTGTTGCATTCCTACTGCTATATGCACATTATTCAATCATGGAGTTTCAATGATAGAAATTTTGTGATACACTTTGATTCATTTAAGATATTTATTACATTTTACTCTATGCTTTCTTTCACTTATAAGGAGTGGCCTTACCCTATCACAGTGACCTTCTGTGTCATTCTTACATATTTTGTACTGTGATATACTTTGTCCTGTTGATTGTCATCATTCCACCAAATCTCTGGGATGCTCATTATATTAATATTGTCATTTCATACCAAGCACTCAGGTACAACCATCTTAGAATTTATACTGCTCGCATTAGAATTTAACAATGTATGCAATCGGCCACTCTTTAGTTGTCTTTGTGATGTTCTACAAATTCTGCAGGACAGTGTGTGATATTACTAATACCAATACAGCTAGTCCTCACTTAGTGACCTACTCGTTTAGTGACCCCTCAGAGTTATGACCGGCTCTCTGATGAGTTGGTATTATGGCGATGTACGAGAACTCGCATCAACTCTCTCAGATTACCTATATTTACAGTACACTATGCAAACTAAGTTCAGTACATTAGAGCTTAAAACATTTAAAATATATATTAAAAATGTTATAAATGATGCAAAGGTGACATTAAAACTATCTACCGATGGTTGAAAAACCCACTACCAGTAAAGTACATTATGCCTGAAATACCGGTAAGGGCTGCTCCTCGTTTAGTGACCAATTCGTTTATCAACCGGGTTTCAGGAACGGAACCCGGTCACTAAGTGAGGACTACCTGTATTACAAAATTTCATTAAATTTGACAAAATATGCCATGTAAGGCAGTGGTTCTCAGTCTTCTGCAGCTCACAATACACTTGGTGGCATATTGGGGCCCTACAGGATACCCCAGCCCACTCACCCTCCTCCATCTAGGCTAAATCCAGCCAGCTCCCTGGTTCTCTGTTACACACTTACCACTGTGTTGAGAGACAGTAATTGAGAACTGCTGATGTAAGATACCATTGGAAAATTGATATGCTAAATGTAATAATCTTGTTTATATTTATCATCTTTGTACTGTAAGTTATGTATATCTATATAACACATCGGTACTTCATTCCTGTGCTGTGATTCTCGGTGATACTCCCAGACAGATTAGCAGTCTTCAGGCTGATTGATGGTCCATCAAGGGCAATCAGCTATACTGTGCAGCCAGGGAAAGAAGCCAGGGTCTATCTATGCCTATGAGTCGGCAGGACAAGTAGGCACGTTCCTGTAGACAGGGACTTCATAGTATCCATGCAAAATGGATAGCTTTACGCTGTCCATGTGTGGTGAACATGTGTTTACAACACGGGGTGGAAAAGCTGCATGGCAGGGAATATAAAAGGTAGCTGCAACATCTTCATTCTTGTTTCATACCTCTGAATCAACTTCTGTACAAATTAAGCTTTGAAACAAAGGACTGATAGGTCCGTCCAGGTACTGGATGTACTCCAGAGCAACTGTACAAGCCAGCAAACTCCTCAGGACTGTTTGAATGGACTTTGAAGTCGTATATATGTATCTGATTGCTTTGATCACCTAACATCTCTCTTCTTGTAAGATTATTTTCTTTTATAATAAACCTTTAGTTTTATTTAGCTACTACAGGGTTGGCTAACAGCATGTATTTTGGGTAAGATTGAGACTCATGTTGATCTGGTAATGGGGCTGGCCCTTTGGGAACTGAAAGATCAATTTATCTGGTGAGAAAACTTTCAAATAACTCCTTGCTTTACTGGACCGAGTTGCTGATTGGAAACAAAAGACTGAAATACAATAAAGGAGGCTGTGTGATTTCTTTTGTAGGCACCTTGATAACCAGTGTGGGGGATCAGGACCATAATTTGTGACTGCCTGGTGAATCTAACTTCAGCTTTAGCCACAAATTTTAGGAGAATCTGCTCTCTCTCCTTTTTTGCAGCCTGCCCTGAATTTAGCATTTTCAGCTGGGGTCCCTTAGGCACATACGGACCACAATCTTCACATGATGCAACTGACTGGGTCTCTTTTTTTTAACTTTTTCTCTTTAGTTGCTACATGCACTTTATCAACATCCATCTTCTTTTTTTAGGATCTTGATTCTCCCATTTAATAAATCCTCCCTCGAGGGATGTGTCTATCCAAACTGTGTGCTCCTCTGTGGTTGGTGGCTTTCTCCCAGCCCTTAGTTTAAATACTACCATCTCCTTAATTTTATATGCCAGCAGTCTGGTTCTGTTTTGGTTTGTTTTTATTCCATCCTGTATAAATTGCTCCTTTCTAAAACCCTCCTCCCTTCACCACTCTTTTCCCTGAACTGAAGCACTGCAGTTGTTCTTCTCTAACTGGCTTGGCCTGGAGAACTAGAAGCATATCAGAAAATGCTACCATGGGGGTCCTGAACTATAGTCTTGTACCTAGTAGCCTACACGTGGCTTCCAAGACCTCTCGTCTACTTTTCTTTATGTCATTGCTACCTACAAGTACTATGACAAGTGGCTTCTTGACAGCACTGCACGTTAGCCTGTCTTGAGGTGTCCACAACCTTTTCACCTGGAAGGTAATTCACCATGCAATTCTCCCAGTCATCATAAATCCAAGCATCTCTCTCTCTGATAATTTAAACCACCATCACTATTACCTGTCTGTTCCTAATAACGGGCATCCCCTTCCTCAAAGAGTTATCCTCACTGTGAGAAATTCTAGTGAGGTAGCCATGTTAGGCTAGGTCAACAAAACAAACAAGGAGTCTTGTGGCTCTTGTGAAGTGGAAATCCTCATTACTTCATCTGGATGTGGGGTCCCAGCTATATAATCATTCCCCTCCACTCCACCTTGATGTTCTCCTTTCCTGAGATTTTCATCCTCCTCAACTGTACAGAAGCTGTCAGACTTGGTTATGTCACTCTAGTATGTCCCAGAACATCACTTCTATGCTTTGCTCTGTTTTCCTATACCTCTTCCAGTTCAGTCACTTAGGTTTTCAAAACTTGTACGTGGTCTTCGAAGCCCATGAGCTGTTTGCATGAAATGCATACATATGCCACCTGTCTACAAGGTAGTTTAATTATACATGCAGCATTTAGTGAAATAAACTCAATAGCTCTTACTCTGTTGCTGGACTTCTGCTTTCATTTTCTTAGCTCTTACAGACTTTTTTTGGTTGTTTGTTTTTTTGAGGAAGAATTTGTTAGTATCTCTATATTTCCCCTGATGAATAGGTGACCTTTTCAGGCCTATCACATTTGGTACCCATGATGGTTTCTGAGTTGGGATCTGTTACAATGGCAGTAGTTTCAGATCTGGTACAAGTTCCAAAGGGCTAGACGTGTCAGTCTAGTTCAGTAAAACAAACAAGGGATCTGGTGGCACTTTTAAAGACTAGCATATTTGTTTATTGCATGAGATTTCATGGGAGAAAAATCTCACTTTGTCAGACACTTGAAGATGGAGAAGTACAGATGAATGGGAGGAAAATAAATGCAGGGAAGTGTAAGGCATAAGATCAGATTAAACCAATACAGAAAATCAATGTTTAGGTTCACAGAGTAGATAACAGAATATAGGAGGGAGGTGAAAAGACAAAGGAAAGCAAAATTACCTGTTCTAATGGGGGAAAAAAACACACAGTCTCTATTCAACCCTAAGTTGATGGTGTCACATCTATATATGGGGTATATGCTGGATGGAAGCTCAAGGGATGTAGTTAAGTATAGCAGTCTGTAGGTTTTCAGTATAGGGTGATGTGTATGTGTCGATTGCTAATTTGTACTGCAGTGTCCTGAAAATGGATCTGCTGTGTGGAGCCTTCCAGGCTAAGGTTGATCGTGGAGTGGAAATTGTTAAAATCTCTGTGGAAATCTTCAATGGCATCCTGGTCCATGGGTCCAGATGACGAAGATGTCATCAATGTAGCATAAGTAGGGGAATTGTACTTGGGGACGAGATTGAAGGAAGAATTATTCTACGTAGTCCTAAAAATATTGCCATATTGTTGGGTGATGCAGGTGCCTATAGCAGTGCTGCTGACTTGAAGATGTAAGTCATGCTCATATTCTTTAGAGTCTGAAATATAATTCTCCATCTCCAGCTTCAGCCAAGCTAGGGCTTCCTCTGGGGTTGAGCTCCACTCTTGTTGGGGTCAGCCTGACAGTTGCCAATAGAGAGAATGGAGTATCTGGTCTAGACAAAATTGAGCAATGGTACAGTACCATTCCCATTGGTCACACTTTTGAGTACCATGGGGGTGGAACCTGCATCCAGATCCTCATCTACACTCCACTAGAGGAATTAGTCCCTGAGGAGGGACGTCCCCCTACCTGGTACCAAATGACTGTCCAAATTTGTTATTGGGCAATAACATATGCTGAAAGAAGAAGCTTCCTGTAAGGTGATAATAGACTGCTCAGTGCTGCTACTGAACTTCTTCAATGAGAAGAAAATTAACACCACCTGTTGCCTGCTTCAGAGAGCCCCCCAGCATCAGTAGTGCAGGGACCAGCCTTTGGAGGGTTCTGCTTTCATCCCCTGAACACCTCATCCTCTTCACCATTTTTCTCTGGTACCAGATGACTTAAAGTCCTTTCAGGATCTCCTGAAAAGGATGACTTTGTCTGTGGAGATATAGATGGAGCTTGAGGAGGAATGGCTCATAGACATTTTGCATCTGGCTACGTGAGAGAAGATTGTTCTCCCTATAAAAAGACAGTTATGCAACCTATAGAAGAATTAGGATGAACTCTGTCACCCATTACACTGACAGCAATGCATATAGAACAAAATACAAAACTCCTTCACAAGGATTCAAACAGTGTATATTACCACCCTCCTTTGGGCTCCCTAGCAGCAGTAACTGTAAGCGCAGCCAAAATAGAGTGAAAGCTACTTCCAAAGACAAAAAAGAAAAAAAAAAGTATTTTTGACAGAAAAAAATAAAACTTTCCTCAGAAGGGTTAGCATTATTTGTGGTAAAAACAAGCAAGGCGTCCTATGGCACTTAAACACTAAGAAATTTATTTATTGCATGAGCCTTTGTGGGAGAAAATCCTGCTTTGTCAGACTTTGTCTCATGACAGCTCATGCAATAAATAAATTTGTTAGTGTTTAAGTGCCACAGGGCTCCTTGCTTGTTTTGCTGAACTAGACTAACACACACAGCTACTGCTTTGGAACTTCACTGTTCCTACTTTAAGACCTTTTGGCTAGTTATTTTTCCAGGTGGGATGAATTGGTCAACTTCTTTAACAAGCTGCTAGACGGCTTGATGATTCTTGTTTTCAAGGTCTTCTACAGTTGAACTCCTGCCTATATCTTTGCAATCATCTCTTTTCCAGCTCCTGTCCTTGTCTTTCCTTCCAGGCTAGCAAGAATTAATTGATTCAGGAAACTGTTTCTATTTTTCTTGGTGGTGTAAACATAAAACGTTATGTGTAATCAAAATTCTTTGTTGTGTTGTAGGTGAAACAATGAGAATTGCCTCTTCAGAGTTTGCTGACGATCCCTGTTCCTCAGTGAAAAGAGGCACAATGGTGCGGGCTGCTCGAGCCCTTCTGTCTGCTGTTACTCGCTTACTCATCCTGGCTGATATGGCTGATGTCATGAGGCTTTTATCCCATCTGAAAATCGTATGACTTTTTTTTCATTTCCTACACTGTTTGCTTCATTTACGATGCATTGAAAACATAAAATACAAAGTTGGAGGGTGGGGAGGGGAATATCCAAGTTTCACGTTTCCTACTGTCGTTTAAGGTGCATGTTCTTGTGGAAGCACTAAAGTAGAACTAGAATATAATACATTTCTACTTTTTAGTACCTTATATATTCAATCTATATGGATTATTGTGTTGGAGACTCTTAAAATGAACATTGCTCAGCACCTCTGATAGGGTGTATTTGTACTGCTGGTAAGTGCCATGCTGAACTAAAAAGCCACGTTTGAATCACTATGAAGCTCATATCAGTGGTTTACTAACCCACAATAGCTGTAAAGTATTGCTACCTTGTGGCAGATTTTAAGTACTACAGCTTGATTCTGCTATGTCTGTTAGGTTCTTCTTGCTGAATATATTACAAGGATGGTGCATTGATTTGGAATAGAAACAGGGCAAATGTCTAATGAGTCTTCAGTAATTACAAATTTAATAGAGAGGGCATGTAGCTTAGTAAATGATTTACTATAGATCAGTAATCCACTTTTACAGCTGCCTAGCTACCTGTCTGTGAAAGCATCCAACAGTGTTTTGTAATTGCAGATACCAGGTTTAATGACTGATTTTTCTGCTGTTCTTTTTGTCATGGCCAGTTTTCGCTAATCTAGAGGAAAGGGAAAAATAGAAATAACCCATTATGAATAATAAAAAAAAACAAACAAACCTCATCACCCTTTGACATAAAAATGCATATATGGAAAGTTTTAAACCTTGTTTATTTTATTGATAAAATGGCCAAACAATACTCCTCTCTGCTTTTTGTGTAAATTGTATTGTTTTCTTGCAGCAATACGAGAACCTGCCTGGAATGAGATTGTAGAGCTAAGTTTTAATTATTTGAAAACAGAGTTTACAGTGAAAAATGGCAAATACTTTTCTATGCAAATGCTAGAAAGCACTGCTTTAATGAATAAAGTTCTATTATAGTAAAATGTCAGCACATTGCTGTGTGGTTTTGTGCCATGTAAGCAGTGTGACTCTCGAGTATGCCTACATTTTTTTTTTCAATTTAATAATGAACACTATTCTGATTTAAATAATCCTTTGTCAATGGAAACTTTCTAACTCTGAATTTTGACAGTACCAGATCTTCTAAGTGTACCCTGTGGTCCAAATTCTCATTTAGACTTGTTCAAAGGTGAAGAGATACTTTGTCCTGGTATCTTAAGTAGAACCCACAGCTGTTTTTTGGCTTTCTGTGTTGATAAATTCCTTGGTTGGAAGTAGTATAACACTGTTTAGAACAGCATTCTCCAAATGATATTTTGTAAGTGCTGTTTAGCAATTTTCTCATATTATTTTTCTCTTTATGAATTATCAAGCCAGCATATAACAACATAACCACTGAAAGTCCTGTGGCACCTTACAGTTTAACAAATTTCTTTGAGCATAAGCTTTTATGAACTGCAGTCCACTTTGTCAGATGCATCTGGTGAAGTAGGTTGCAGCCCCTGTAAGCTTGTGCCCAAAGAAATTTATTAGTCTTCAAGGTGTCACAGGACTTCCAGTGTTTTTGCTGTGTACAGGATTAACACAGCTACTCCTCTGGAAAGTAGACCAACATAGTTTGTAACCTTTGCAAACAATCCAATAAATTATTTGAAAGAACCTTCATCTTTATTTTTATTTATTTTTGAGTCTTGTGCTTTCTGTTGAGATTGTGTTTAAGCACTTGAAAGGTTAACATTGCATTTGATCATCTTATTTTAAGTTTACAGTTTTAAAAGAACAATCATGATTTTTACTTTACTTTCTACTATATTGAGAAGGAAGTAGCATTAGGCCACTTTTAGGTTTTAAAAAAAAAACTGATAGTATCAACTTGGAACAGCATTACTATTAATTTGCAAATAATGTGCACAGGCTGATTTACAGTACGTAATGATTCTCAGTTCAGGTGCTCTGAAAATTTATGAACCTAAATCACTGTGCATTTTTAGAGTTATGGGAGATGGTTTCTCCAACAAGTACCATAAAATGTACTGCAATCATTTTTTCATGTCAGGGCAGTGAGTTGCACTTAAGTCTTTATGGACATGCACTTCAATCAATTTGTGAATATAGATAGGTGCTTTTTACAAAGATTATCACTTTTACAGGTTGTGTCATGTACGTTTTATTAAAATGTGTATGTAAATACCTAAAGTGTATCTTCAGAATTACAAACACCTTGGAACTGGAGATTGTTCATAACTGTGAAATGTTCAAGTTCCAAAGGGGTAGATGTGTCAGTCTAGTGCGGCGAAACAAACAAGGGATCCTGTGACACTTTTAAATTTGTTAGTCTTTAAAAGTGCCACAAGACTTTTCAATTGAAATGTTCGTGAAGTTGAACAAAATATTATGACTGTTCTTTCAAAAGTTTAGGTTTAAACATTCATTTAATACGGCTTTGAAACTTTACTGCACAGAAGAAAAATAGTTTTTAACCATTTTAATGTAAATGAAACAAGCACAGAAAGTTTACTTACCATGTCAAATCTTCATTATTATTATTATTAGTATTATTATTACTACTACTGATGATGATGATGACTATAATCCCTATTTTAGTTATATGCATTTAACACAGTACTGTACTGCATTTACTGTTTGTTGGTTTTGTTTTGTTTTTTATTTGTACTGCTTGCAAATGAGGTGTGCCATTGACTGGTCCGTTTGTAACTCTGTTATCCATAACTCTGAGTTTTTACTGTATATCTATACTATTTTACAATTCATTACAGACAGCTGAATTGTAACAATATATACATATTTATTTAAATGCTATCCCTTGTTTTTGAAGAATGAGTATATTCTCAAGCTTGACTTTGTGAAAAATAGTAGTATAAGAATCTATTCAAGCTCTTTCTATTGCTTCTCTTTACAATGTGCTCATTTAAAAGTACATTATCATGTTTTCTAACTCATTTCTACAAGCTCAAGCTGGGACTTAAAAGTCATATTGCTTTATTTTAACTTGTGTATCATTGTCAACAGTACATATTTTTTATTCCAAATTTACTTAGTTCTCCTGCTAATATATAGGTGAAATCCCACTTTCTCTTTCCTCAAGATGTATTGACTCTTCAATAGTAGTTAGAATAAAAAAAGTACTACAGTTTGATTTAAAAAGAAGGCCGGGGGCAATGCGAATCCTGTGGCACCTTAAAGACTACCAAATTTATTTGGGTTTCATTGTTTGTGGCTGCAACCCACTTTGTCAGATGCAACAGGAGGTGCCACACAACTCTAATTGTTTTTGCTGTATTCTGACTAATACGATTATCCCTCTGGACCTTGTTACAGTTTTATCAGGAACTGCAGTGGAGTCTATTGTAATTGGCCTTCATAATCAGAGGGAGAGAGGTAAATATTGGTGTCCTCCGGGCATCCATACTGGGGCCTGTACTGTTCAACATATTCATAAATGGTTTGGAAAAAAGAGTAAAAAGTGAAGAGACAAAATTTGCAGATGATACAAAGCTACTAAAGGTAGTTAAGTCCAGTGCAGACTGCCAAGCATTATAGAGGGATCTCACAAAACTGGGAGAGTAGTCAACAAAATGGCAGATGAACTTCAGTGCTGATAATTGCAAAGTGATACACACTGGAAAACATAATCCCAACTATAGACATAAAATGAGGGGTCTGAATGAGCTGGTAGCTCTCAAGAAAGAGATCTGGGAGTCGTGGCTAATTCTCCAAAAATATCCATTCAGTGTGCAATGGCCATCAAAAAAAAGTTACAGAATCATGGAACATTAGGGTAGGAAGGAACTCCAGGACATCATCTATTCCAACTCCACTACTCAAAGCAGGAACAACCCTAATTAAATCATCCCAGATAGGGCTTTGTCAAGCCTCACATGAAAAACTTAAAGATTCCACGATCTTCTGAGGTAACCCATTCCAATATTTCACTGTCCTCCCTAAAACCTCCCTTCAGGTAGTTAAAATTGTCCATCAAATCCCTGCTCACTCTTCATTTCTTCAGACTAAACAAGCCTGGTTTCTCAGCCTGTCCTTGTAAATCTTGTACTACAGTCTCTAATCATTTTGTTGCCTCCTCTAAATGCTCCTCAATTTGTCTGCATCCTTCCTCTAGTAAGGGGTCCAAAGCTGAACACAGTAGTCTAAATGTGGTCTCACCAGTGCCTAATAGAGAGGAAAATCACTTTTTTTGATCTTTTGGTAGTGTTCCTGTTAATGCAGCTGAATATGCCATTGGCCTTTTTGTCAATAAGGGCACACTGTTGACTCATGTCCAGCTTCTTGTCCGCTATCACCCCCAGTTCCTTTTCTGCTGACCTGCTGCCTAGCCAGTCAATCCCCAATCTGTAGCAGTGCAGGTTCTAGGCCCAGACACACTGTCCATTATACACAGGGCAACCTCCCACCCGCCCTTATGAAATGATCTGAGGAAAATTCACTTCCTGGGTACGTTTCTGCCCTGTGTAGGGAAAACTGTCTCTGTGTTACTTTAATCTAGCTTCCCCCCCCCCCAAAATAGAAATAAAAATAAAATAAGATATTTAATATTTCAGCCTTAGATAGATAGATAATTTAAAGAGGTTATAATAAATTCACACTACTGACTAATGATGTATGATGTTCCTTGTAAATGTGCTTTGTTTTTTAAATAAAGATTTTCAAAAATATGTGCTAAACATTAGGTTCCTAAGTCAATATTTAGGCACCTGTATAAATTGCCTGATTATAAATATGCAGAGCACCCAATAGCTACCAATGATTTGAAAAAAAAAATAGTACTGTTTGTAATTAATTTTAAATATTGTTCTCTGGGCTCTCATCAGTTGCTTTCCTTTCTAGCTCCAAGAGCTGTAAATCAGATCATGTACTTGTTTTTTAATCTATTTGTATTACCTTATTTCTCTTTACTCATCCTTTGTAACAGAAATCACCTCACACTTTTATTTTTTCAGCTGTCCATCTGACTCACCATACCACTCAAGGCAAAATCAAGTCAGTGAAGTAAAATCTGTAACAAATCCTGGAGCATTTCTGTTCAGTGGTGGGGTGGCTGAATTCACAAATGACAACACTAGTGAATTTGTAAACTCTGCAAGTTAATTGCTGTAATGGAGAGCGCTCTTCCATCAGTTTAGTTACTTCAGCCCTTCTAAATAGCAGAAGCTATGTTGGTGAGAGAAGCTCTCCCATTGACATTGCACTGTCTAAACTAGCATTTCAGTCAACATAAATTATGTTACTCAAAGGGATGGGTAATTCACACACCTGAGTGACATAATTTATGTTGATTTAACCTGTTACATAGCCGTAGTCTTAGTTATTATGTTGTCATGGCCATGACTGTCATGATAAAAATGTGTGGAATATAATTGTAAATGTGTCAGTCCCAGGACATTAGAGAGAAAAGGTGTGTTAGGTAATATCTCTTATTGAGCCAACTTCTTTTGGTAAGAGACACAAGTTTTCTAGCCACACAGAGTGGTCTGCAAAGGGAACTCACAGTGTCACAACAAAATGCAAGGCAGAACTGATAGTTTAGTATAAATAGATTCAAACGGGTGCCGTGTTAGTCTAGTTCAGTAAAAGAAACAAGCAAGGAGTCCCGTGGCACTTAAAGACTAACAAATATGCATCTGTAAGTTACCCCATCTTCAAAGCATCTGATGAAGGGGGATTTTCTCCCATGAAAGCTCATACAATAAATATATTTGTTGGTCTTTAAGTGCCACAGGACTCCTTGTTTGTTTGTTTTAGTATAAATAGTTAGCACATATTGTAAGGGGCCATTCCCATAGACCAGATTACACTAACTCAGAGCAGCAACAGACCCTGCAAAAATAATTGATGCAAAATCTGAAGACATACTTCTACTGATACAATAAGCAAAAGCTCCCAACTCCCAATACACCTTTCAACATTAGAGGATCCTACACCTCCAGCAGGGCACTAAATGCACCAGTAATAATTCTGTGGGTGAAACCAGGACAATCACTACACTCTTGAATGAACTGACACCAGAAAATGACAAAAGCTCATGTGATAAAGACATTAGTTGGTCTTTAAAAGTGCCACAGGGCTCCTTGTTGATCTGTTTTTTGTTTGTTTGTTTGTTGGTTTTCCCAAATATGTGCTACCTACTAATGCTAATCAGTTTGTTCTGTCTTACATTTTCCTGTGATGCTGGGAGGTTCATTCCCAAACCTGAAAAAGAGCTCTGAGGATTTGTCTCTACAGCATAGAAAAATCCCTGGCACTGATCCACAGCAGCTGACTCAGGCTCACAAGTCTCAGGCCGTAAGACTGTTTCATTGCTGTAGACTTCTGTACTCTAGGACCCAAGAGGGTGTGAGAGAATCTCAGAGCTCAGGCTCTAACCTGAGCCTGGAAGCATACACAGAAGTTACACAATTGCATGGTTTGAGCCCTCTGAGTATGAGTTGGCTCGCCTGGGCCAGCCAGAGGTTTTTCTTTGCTGTGCAGGCAAATCCTGTGTGGCTAAAGCTTGTCTTTCTCAACAACACCCGTGTTGTCTCTGTGATGAAAATGTGTAAATCTACATGTGTTAGGTAGTTAAATATAAACATTTCCTGATCTGAAAGTAAATGGTCCTGGTTCACCCCATCACTTATTTCCTTCAAATGCCTTAACAATCATGAAATGAGAGGATGCCACTGTCCTGGGAGAATTATCTGTTCTGTTGACATTTCATTAGTGACCAATAAAGTGGCTTAAAATACATTTGAAAATTGATTGCAGAAACCAATGAGAAAATAAGATACATTATGAAAAAAAAACCCACCTTGAAACAAAGTTAATTTAAATAAGTATAGAGGGTATAATAGCCCTTTGTGTGTCAGAATTGTTCTTATTTTCATGGTAAACTACTTTGATGTTATAAGCTGAGGGTAAGTATTTAAAGTAATGCTACGTAAACAGTAGGAACAAATTAGACAATACAGTGTAGTTCTCATACTAATTTTGTTAACTGTCATAGCAGTCAGGAAAGTTCAGATTTGAACATTTGTTCTTATGTTTGTGGGTAAGAAATGAGATGATAATTCAACCACAAAAGTGAAACACAGCTTGTAATTGTTTGATGTAGCATAACTCCTCCAGGAAGCAGCTTTGCATTTAAATTGCTAGGCAGAATATTTCTCTGCAGAATACTGACTGATTCTCCATGGCCCTGCACTTTCTGCAGACATTTAAGCGAAGTCTACTGATGATGGCAGATTTGCCACTGTCAGTCTGATGTTTCTGGTTCACTTGAACAGTCAGTCAAGACCTGCTTCACCAATCTGGAGTTCAGCTTAGCAACTCCCCCCCCATAAAAAGAGAAGTGCTGAGTCGAAGGGATGACATTTCCCTTTGACTCAGTACAGTGGAGCCAGGGATGTAGGTGGGCATTAGAAAAACAAAGG
>ML682065.1:7944147-8210869 GCA_007922195.1 Podocnemis expansa
ATGTAGGTGGGCATTAGAAAAACAAAGGAAGATACAGAGTTAGTTTTATGCAGCTTGTGTATTTCCCTTCAACTGCTACCAGATTCTGCAGCCAGTGCAGACTTGATCTACATTTGTGTACAGTGGGTGCAAAGCATGGCTGACTGAAAATAATCCACTCCCACTCACCTTTTATATTTACTTTGCCATGTGAAAATAATACGAGGAACAAGTTAATGATGACGCTGACCCTCCATACTTTAAATCTTACTTAAATGAAGTAGATGTTACCTTTTGTTGTTATTGAAGTTGACAAGATACTAGTGACTTTACAGGGATCAAGATAGTCCTAAATCCTTTGTAAGGGGTAAGTCCTTATAGGAATTAAATAATCTTTCCTCTGGAAAAGGAAGGTTCATATGTCTGCTTTTAATAGTACATTTAGGTTTACAACTGTTAGAAGAACAAAACATTTTGTCCCAGAGGTGGATTGGGTCAAACGTTACCCTTTATTGCCACCTAACTGCCTTGAGTGAACAAGGAGAAGGGAGCATTACCATCCTTTTATGCCTAAAAATAAGCAAAAGCTAACATTTTCAGTGACTCCCCAGGACACTTATTTGGTTTCATTGATACCTCATAATTAATATTAATAACTGTGATAAATATAATTATCCCCAACCCTGTTTACTGTTTACAGGGTTTGTATGTATTGCACAGATGCTTTCCCTTCAACGCCATTATTTTCTATGACAGAAATTACTTCACAGTCCTTAGCAAGCAGGGGGAAGGGGGGGGGGGAGGTGATGAGCAATGCCTCCATCCAGGACCTTATTTAGGAGGGGAAGATAGAGAGAAAAAAGGAAGAGAGCGTAAGTTTAAACTAGAATCTTATTTACAGGAGAGCAAGGCTTGTCCACACTATCCCCATTACTATAGTAACTATCATTCAGAGAAGGTGCTTGATTTAACTTTCCTACAACAACACCTATTGTTCAAGTTAAATATTTTAATAATCCGAATTGATGTACACCAGGATGGATTTACATTTAGTGTTTAAACCCTTCTGCTGGGAATTTCACTCTTCTCTCCGATATGGTAGAAATTCACAGACTTCTGCTGCCACACTTGTTAACAGGACAGATAATTTTATTTCTGGATGCATAATATATTTCAAATCTTTTAATTATAATAATCATGATAAGCACCTTTTATGCTGCAGCTGGTAAGCTGGTGTGATTGCTGTACTAGGTGAGCAATTAGAATAATAAACCTAGGTGTTTCCTATCTTCTTCTTTTGGCTGAATCAGTTTGAATAAGTATGGAGAGTATTATTTTTTTTCCTATAAGGTTCTGCTCTTTCTATATAAGTAAATGTAATACATTTGTTAATAGCAGAAAAAATAGAAAATGAAACCACACATTAGGTCTTATATCACAATCACTGTACCCCATTTTGGGCTTGCTTCTATTTTAGCTATATTTTAAGAAGGCACAATGTCTATGTCTGTGCTACAGGACTCAAGTAAGTCGATTTAATAAGGTCAATTTAAAGTCAACTTTATTAAGTCGACTTAGTGAGGCCCCATTTGTTTGTCAACTCTATAAAGTCGACTTAAATGGCTCTAATGCATTAAACCAACTTTAATGGGCACATTGTGTTAAGTTAACTTAATGTCAACTTAACCCTTAAAGTCAGCTTTAAAGACAGGAGCTATTAAGTTGACTTAAGCAAGTGCTTAAGTCGACTTAGTGAACTCCAAATGTTTGGCCAGGACGTTTCTTAAGTTGACTTAAGCCTCCAGTGCAGGCATAGTCAATGTTAGCTATGTAGCACAGGATGAACTATACATTTAGTTTCAAGAGTAAATCTAATAGTCTGTGCCATAATTGATAAGCCATAATTAATCTTAGATTTCACATAAAACCCATACAACTCATACACAGCTATGAAATTGTTCTGTCTTTTTACAGTTAGAGGGTCATACACTTCAAGGTTTATGTTGGCTAAGCTTATCTGGTACATCATGGGCTTCTTTCATCCCTCCATGTTACCTTCTCGTCTCTCTCTGTTTTGGGGACTTGCTGCAACTCCTCCCAGTCTAACCTTGTCATGCATTCTGTGTATTATTTTCTTCCATATCAGAGTATTTGAATCTGCCTCCTATCAGGGGTTGTATGTATCCCACTATGCCCCTGCCCCACTATTGCAGGGACCACCATTTCCTCTTTCCCTCCTTGCTGGGGGTTTGTGTGCACCCCACTTCCCCTATGCCAGGGTCCTCCAATCTCTACCTTTCCAGACTTCCCACACCCGCATACCTGAGACCCCTATTTATATCCCATGCCAGGAGACGTGTGCATTCTCCATTTCCCCCTTGATTTGCTCTCATACTAATTAGTTGTTTTTCTATCTATCTGGGAGATAAAAAATCCAGGGTATCAACTTATTGAACTCCACTGGGAGACCAGGCAGAGCTTGGATGTAGATGTAGTTTGTTGGGTGGCATTAATGGGTACTATCAATCAGTCATTTGCTCTCCTAAAAATTGAAGAGGTGATTGCAGCTACGGCTCTGATAATCAGATGGCATGGAGTCCTTGTGTCTTCCCATTTTTCTTCTTTTAGTTTTGCATTTTCCCCCAAAATCAACAGACTTCAGAGCATTGATGCCCTGAACATTTTTCAAAATTCTATAACATATTGGATGTGGTACTCAAAAGCGACAGACATACAGGGAGACAAACAAATAGAGAAATAACATCAAATTGAGTCTAGGTCCTTAACAATCACGGCTGATAAAAAAATAAATGACAGAGGTATTAAACATGTTTGAATCTGGGCAGTAAATCTGAATAAGGAAATGTCTGTATTAATGTCTGTTATATGAGGTATGCAATATAATGCACTGCAAAAAGGGGAAGTAATACACAACATAAAGAGAAAAAAATGTGTTAGTTTTATTAAACCAAAATGAAGTCAAGAGATTGTACGTTGATGTAACTGAGAACCAGATTTCACTATGAGAAACTGAGGCATAGAGCAATAAGTGAGTTGGTCAAGGAAAAGTGACAGAATCGGATTAAGAAATCTAATACATAGTATATATTAAATTCTAGGTAGAAGAAGCACTGGAAGCTGTGAAAAATGCAACAAATGAGCAAGACCTAGCAAATCGCTTTAAAGAGTTTGGGAAAGAGATGGTGAAACTGAACTATGTGGCTGCTAGAAGACAACAGGTGAGTAAATTGTAAAGCAGTGAGTGCAGAAAATTCAGACTTATAGAATAATCTGATGTTTTTATCATGTTCAAACTTACATTGTTTCATTTGGCATCATAAGATCTGCCTTTACTTTTCATATTATCATACATAGCTTAAGCCAATTAATTTTCCAATTTACAGTTGGCTTTTTCTAAAAGTGATTTAAAAAAAAAGAATAATAATACTAAATTCTGATTTCAATTAAGAATGGCTACAAGGGTAAAAGAGAAATCAATCAATTAAATTAAGTTACCTAATTGTAACTTCAGTCTAGTGTATCAGTAGAGACTGGAAGCCACTATCTGATCACTGTGTGGTGGTCCACATGAAGTATTATTTATAGAAAGAGCCTTTCCTTTACAAAAATATTTTGACAGATTTTCAAAAGCAGTTGCCTAAAATTAGATTTCTAAATTAATTTTTAGGCGTAAGTGCTCTCATTTTCAAAAAAAAAACCCAATAACTCCCAATGAAATGGGAAATATTACTAATGGAAATCAAAGGGAGTTCACTGTTTTGAAAATTAATTGTGTGTGTGTGTGTGTGTTTGATTTTTTTTCTTTTATCATTTGCAAAGATAAATAGGTAGTTTATATGGAAAGAGCTCTATGGTAGTTTAATATAATGGGAGCCTTTCTATTTCAGAATGAACAGGAATTTATTGTGATGCTCATAAACAACATTGCTTGTTTTCAGATGAGAAAAAGATATATAATATGTATAAAAAGCCCTTTTACTGATCTTTAAATTAGATTTTCCTGAGGCGAGATGGAAATAAAGGAGGGTGAACATATATACATTCCCTTTATTGTTCGTTCACTGGGCTGCCTCCCCAGTGATAGCAGCACTGCCACCAGTTAGGCAGCCCAGTCAGTCTGGTCGATCTCACAGGCAGGCTACTACAGATCGGGCTCTGGATCCCTTTCTGTGGGTGGCAGGAGCTGGCTCCCAGCCTCCACTACTTGCAGCAAGGGCCTGGGAGCAGGATTGGGCTCTGCACCCTTTGCCACAGGTGGTAAGAGCCAGCTCCCAGCACCTGCTACTTCCAGCCCCTTGCTGCAGGTGGTGGGTGCTGGCTCCCATCCCCTGCTGCTAGCGGCAAGGGTCTTGGAGCCAGATTGGGCTCCATTCTCCCTGCTGCAGGCGGCGGCAGCTGGGTTGGACTCTGTGCCCCTTGCCGCTGCTGGCAGGAGCTGGCTCCCAGTGCCCACCACTTGTGGCAAGGGCAGGGGCTGGATCCAGCTCCCAGCCTCTTGCTGGCAGTGGTTGGATCTGGATCTGGCCCTGGAAGCCTGATCAGGCCCCCGGAAGCAGGGTGAGGCCCAGGCCTGGGCCCGGGGAATATCTCTACTGTGCCTTGTGTAGACATGCTCTGATATTGACTTAACAAGTTCGACTCAAGTTGACTTCAAAGGGGCCCCCGTGTCAACGTAGCCCATGTGGTTGACCTATAATAAAACAGAGAAGAAAACCAAACCAAAGTGTTCTTAGGCAGGAGAAACATCTTATTATGACTTAAAAGGTAAATTCTGCCACACATTTCATTGGTACAGAATCATGGGACATACAAGAGCCCTACGTACAAGTATATGTGGATAAATGTCATAACTCTGGCCATAGTCTAATGCTGAAATTTCAATATATAACTACATATTGTATGCATATTTTTGTACAGGAACTGAAAGATCCTCACTGTAGAGATGAAATGGCTGCTGCTCGAGGTGCTCTGAAGAAGAATGCCACTATGCTGTACACTGCTTCTCAGGCATTTCTCCGTCACCCTGATGTAGCAGCCACTAGGGCCAACAGAGATTATGTCTTCAAACAAGTACAAGAAGCAATAGCTGGTATCTCTAATGCTGCTCAGGCCACCTCACCAACCGATGAGAACAAGGGGCACACTGGCATTGGGGAACTTGCTGCGGCACTAAATGAATTTGATGTAAGTATTAAATGTGTGTGCAAGATGACGCACCTTTCAAGAAACCCTATGCACCTTTTGTCCAACAGAGTTTGAACAATACATGTTTGCTTTGTATACATTTTATTTTTTCTGGTGAGCTGCAGCAAGTGAGATCACAGGTGGTCGTTCATTTTTAATGAGGAACAGCTCTTGCTTTTAGTGAACTCTATAACTTCCGAGCCATCGTTTGTGTCATATGGTTTGACTGACAGAAACAAACAAATCTCTCTCCTTCTTCCTGCACAGCAGCTAAATCTTACTCAGATAAATTCTTCAGTGTGGTTGGTAGTCTGATAAGTTTGGTTGCTTTAATTCTGTTAGAGATGAATTTCAAAAGCATCTTTATGTACTTCAGTAGGGTGATTTGGCTGGCATCACAGGCAAAATCAATGCATGGAGATATAAATATTTGTTTCTTTATGAAATGTTAAAGGAGCTATGCCCAAGTGATTGTTCATTATATTCTTGATCCTTGTGTCCATTGAAGACCGATAGGGAGATTTTTTTTTTTTTAGACAAAGTAGCATTGCCTCCAAAATATAATTGGTGGCAAGAACCAAAGTCAAAGAGTAGTCTTTTGATGTTACCAGACTTGTCAATGGCTGCTTAGTTCTACCTTTCTCTCACTTTTGTTGAAATGCCATATAGAAGGCAGTTTTGGAGGAGCTCTAGGTACAAAATTTTGTTGGCAGAGCCTGACAGCATTCACCCTGCAATCTTTAAGGAACTAGTTGAAACAATCTCAGGACCAGTATTGATTATCTTCACAAACCAATGGATGACAAAGCAGGTTCTAGAGGATTTGAGAAGGACAAATGGTACCTAT
Source organism: Podocnemis expansa (assembly GCA_007922195.1). NCBI lineage: Eukaryota > Metazoa > Chordata > Testudines > Podocnemididae > Podocnemis > Podocnemis expansa. The sequence continues at coordinate 7,950,179 of ML682065.1, forward strand.
CTTTAAAAAGGAGATTAAAGAGGATTTGGGGATCTATAGACGTATCAAATTTGCTTTGATATCCAGAAAGATGCAAACACAAATTATTAAATAATTAATGTGTAACTAACTAGAGAGTAATAGGGTGATAAAAATAGCAACATGGATTTGTCTGGAACAAATCATACCTGATCAACCTAATTTTCTTCTTTGACAAGGTTCTTGGCCTAGTGGATAGGAGAGAAGCAGTGGATAATTTTGGTAAGGCTTTTGAAGTAGTCCCCATGTGTTGCTGCCATGGGCAAACTAAGGAAATGTAATCTAGATGAAATTGCTGTAAGGTGATGCACAACAAGTTGAAAAAAGTATACTCACAGTAGTTTTGAATGGGTTGCTGTGAAAGTGGGAGTACATATCGAGGGCTGTGGAAGATATCAAGGGCGGAAGGCAGATGGAGAGTGACAGAGGGGCAAGATATAATCCTTAGAATGCTCAAGGCTTTTTTCCCTATAGAATAGCTAGGGTTATTATGGGGCAGTTAGGGGCACCTGAGGTCAGTTAAGACAGAGCCAGATGTCTGATTAAAAACCTTCCTGCTCCAAACAGATGGAGCACAAGCTGAAGAAGGAGTAGGAGAAGTGCTGTGTAGAGTGTACTGGAGTACTCCGGAATTATATAGAGGAGCAGAGAGGAGGTTGAAGGTTCAGGCTTCCAAAGGGGGGAAACTTGCAAAGCAGAGAGGTCTGAGAGAAGAGGCTGTGCCTAGACAGAGAGTAGGCAGGGAATAAAGCCCTGAAGAAGCAGAGGGGGAAATAGCCCAGAGAAAAGTCACAGTATTGCACACCATGAGTAGTGCTGAGTTGCTACTCAGTGCCCCTGGGGTGGGATCTGGAGTACTGTGCAGACCCAGGTCCTCCGGCCCCCTCCCCATGGAGTGTTATAGAAGGGACCCCTCTGTCACAGGATGCACACCCTGGATTATGATATAGGTAACTTTTCTCTTCACTTTTGCAATATAGTTGTATGGTTCAATGTCAGATGTGCCATGCAAGGTTCCTTTATGAATGCTCATAACCTATTCTACGTGACTACTCTGGTGTCATGTTTCCTCCAGCATCACATATGTGTGCCCACGTGGAGCAGATTACATGACTTAGGGGGGAGGAAGTCAGAGAAAGTTTTCTGCCAGCAGTATGTAAACTGCCAAAGCTGCAAACAGGCACCTGAGGGAGAGAATAAACACAATGTAAATTGAGGTTCCTGGCTCAGATAGCACAAAGGGATCACCTCTGTCCAGGAAAGGGAGGGACATTATTAAACATAACCAAACCTAGAACTTCTCCCTGAAGGACTCCATTCAATATGTTGTTCCAGCTTGACTATGAACCATTGGTAACTACTCTCTGGGAACAGTTCTCCAACTAGTTATGCACTCAGCTTATAATAGTTCATCTATTTTCTATTTCCTTAGTTTTGTTTATGAGAAGATCTAGTGAGACAGTATCAAAAGCCTCACTGAAAATAAACACTTGCAGCTTCTCCCCATCCTCATTAACCTGTCAAAGAAAGCTTCAAGTTGGTTTGACAGGATTTGTTCTTGACAAAGCCATGTTCACTGTTGCTTATCACCTCATTATCATCTAAGGGTTTGCATCTTGATTGCTTAACTATTTGCGCCATTATCTTCGCAGATACTGAAGTTAAGCTGACTGGATCATAATTTTTGGTTGGCCTTATTTCCCTTTTTGTCGATGGGTCCTAAATTTGCCCTTTTCCAGTTCTCTGGAATCTCTACCATCTTCCATGTTTTATTAAGATAATTGCTAATAGCTCAGATATCTCATCAGTCAGATCCTTGAGTATTCTAGGATGTATTTCATCAAGTCCTTGTGACTTGAAGCCATCTAAATAAGCTAAGTAAATTTTAACTGTTCTTTCTCTATTTTAGTGTCACTTGATTTCTCTGTCTTTCACTCTGTTCACCCATCCAGTTACAACTAATCTTTGACTATCAATGGTACATATGCAGAGTGCCTGTGGTGAGTTAGATGATATGGGCTCTGAGTTGGTTCAGAGAGTTCTTTTATGGGTGTCTGGCTAGTGATTCTAGTTTACAAGTTCAAAGATTAGCTGATCACCATATATGTGGTCAGGAGGGGATTCTTCTCTCAGGGAATTTGGCATGGGTGCTGGAGGGGGTCACCTTCCCATTTAGCATGGGGCATGGGTCACTTGCTGCCCCTCCCCAGCATACCTTGAAGTCTTTAAACCATTACTTGGAAACTTCAGTGACTCAACCAAAGATTACAAGTTCCGTAGAGGTAGCTGTGTTCACCTTGTTCAGCAAAACAAGGAGTCCCATGGCACTTTTAAAAGACTAACACATTTATTTATCACATGAGCTTGCATGAGTAAAATCCTACTTTATCAGACATATGGAATGGAAACTACAGTATGAATGGGAATATATAAATGCAAAGAAGGCTAAGTCACAAGATCAGTTCAGATTTTTTCAGCAAACCAGACACGTTGTTTGGATTTGAACACTGCGGAACAATACATAAGACTTTGGGAAGGTTAAAAAAGCAGGAAATTATAGGTTAGGTGTTTATTGCAGGAATGGGCAGGAGGTTCTTTAGGCTGCATTGTGCATATTGATGATCATCTTGATGATCATATTGGTCCCTTCTGACTTTAAAAATCTGAGTCTATAACCTTTTCTGTGAAAACTGAAACAAAAAATTCCACTTAGTGTTTATGCCATTTCCACATTTTCTGTTATTTATTTTTACCCCTGATCATTCAGTAACAGACCAGTACTGGTTTTGGTCTTTGTCTTGTTCCTCATACAGTTGCCCTACATATTTCTACTTAATTTAAGTTTCATTTTGTGCCTTGTTTTCACAGAATGCATGTCAGTGCACTTCCTGGGTTATGATCTATGCAACTTTTATGTTTAGGTTTGCAATGTAATTGTATAATTTGGTGCCAGTTATGCCATGCAAGGTGTTCCTTTATGAATGCATGTAACATATTCTACATTATTATGGTGCCATTTTTTCTTCAGTGTCATGTATGTGTACAGATGTGAAACATGTTTCCAGGTATTTTACATGACTCAGGGCTATCTCTTAGCATGGAGGCTACAGAGGTACATGACAAAGAATGTAAATTGAGTTCCCTGGCTCAGGTGGAAAAACAAAAATCACCTCAGCCCAGGAAAGGAGGCTGAGGGGGAATTGAAAACGAATACAGATGCTTGGAACTGTGAGGAGGGTGTTTTTTTTTTTTTGCAAAAGAAGTACCTTGAAAAGAACTCCAAGAGACTGGGCCTCTACACATGGCCAGGAGGTCCAAGACTGGCTGAGTACCAGCAGCAGCCAGTCTTGTGGGTAGGAATGATGAAAATAAACTAGAGTGTGAGGCAAAACAGTGATATTAGGGTAGGATGTGTTCTATGTCTTTTGTTTGCTTGTGGTAACTCCTGCTTGCTTTTTAAATGATTGTGCATTGATTTGCAATACACTCACTTAAAATCATGTTCAAATGAATTAACTAGGGTTTTTTTGTGTGTTTTTTTTTTTTTTTTTAATCTAAAAGTGTATGAACTCTAGAGGATGTGAGAGGGCAAGGCTGGGGCATTCTCATTTCTTTGATAAATGGGCAAACTTGAGTCTGAGTTTACAGTGATTGGGGAAGGGTCTAAATTCCTGTAAGCTGGAAGTTTCCACTGTGGTATCTGTGGGCTGGGGGTGCATGCTGGGGGACCATCCCTTGAGTGAACACCCACTGCCTGGGGCCAGTTACACACAGGAGGCTGGTGTGGACTGACTCGTGTGTAGGGGTCCACCAAAGCAAGCAGAATATGTCCAGGCTCATGAGTGGGCTGTAGAGGAGGCACAGTGGCACACCAGACCACATTCTGGTAGTGGAATGTCACACTTGCCCTTTATAATTTTGTCCTTATGTAATTGTGTTATTTGTTATGTTCATCCTTTTGTAATTTGACCTAGTTTCCACTTCATGTATTGTGACCTATGATATCTTTTAGTCGCTGTGAGTCAATATCAGGAAATAAATCAAATGTAATTTAGTATCTTCTCCTGCTACACTGTACAGTCAGACAAGTCAAAACCAAGTGCTCTTATTTTTGAGGCTATGCTTCATTGATTTCCAGTAATTTCCTTGGAATGTTGTTACTCTAAGTCTTCACTTATTAATCTTAATCACCTACAGATACCATAGAGTTTGAGTACCCCAAAACTTGATAGCTGTCCCACAAGTCTCAGTCAGTCTTTGAGTAAATCACTCGCAGGTTTCCAGATAGCTGATTCTTCTGTCTGTGTCTAGAGATTTTCAGTGGCTCTGTCTACATTGTAAAAGCTAAATCGACTTTATTAAGTTGACTTAGTGAGTCCACATTGCCTTAAGTCGACTTAATAAAATCGACTTAATGGTAAAGTCGGCTTTATAAGTAGACCTTATAAAATTGACTTTACTGGACCCTAAAGTCGACTTTATTGCTCTGCAGTTTAGACGGGGCTCTTTTTAAGTTGACTTAAGGGCCCTTAAGTTGACTTAAACACATAGTGTAGAGGTACCCAATGAATCCACCAAGGGATCTTCCTGACTTAGATGTGCTACCTCCCTCTCATTCCCCCAAAGTTAGAGAGACGTATCCATCAAAGAATGTTACATAACTGACCAAGCAAATCAGTCACTGGGCAAAAGCAGGAGTTTGACAGACACGTCAATAGATACAGCTAACCTTTCTCATACTGACAATTTTAGAATATATTAAGTCCTCCTGTTTTACACAGACAGTAACTCTAACATATTCAGAGAGAGAAAACAATGAGCCAGGTTTACTTCATGTGTTCACTAGCTACCCCTACCCAAGGTTTGCCTAATTATGCAAGTTCATGCAAAGTCCTGAAAATGACTAAAAGCAGCAAGCAGACTAATCCCAATAATTGGCAGTGCCTTGGACACCTGGCTAATTTCTAAAATGCCCCCATTTAGTATAAAGATCATTGGTGTTTTCCAGGTTAAACTAAGGCAATCTCCTGCCACACTTGCTTTCATATCAATTCATGCTATTCTAGAAGGGCAGGAGCTGTCACAGGGAAACCTTAACTCTATCATGACAAAGTTTTTTGTCATTATTTGTGGCTGAGGTCGAAGGGTGAAGCAATGTAGAGGCTCCATCTCAAATAATATATAAGAGCTTGATTCTTCAACAGACTGGTCCTTCTCAGTTACTTTTCGGTTGTGATTCACTTGCCTCCTTGTTTTTGTGCTGATGAGGTGAGAGGAGGCGGAGGGGACAGCGGGAGAGATGGGAGAGGAGCGAGTGTAAGCAGTACATTGAAGCACTGGAGGATAGAATCAGCAGTCGATGGGTGGGAGGATGTGCGCGCGCGCGAGAGTGTGTGTGTGTGTGTGTGTGTGTGTGTGTGTGTGTGTGTGTGTGTAAGAGCAGAGGGGGCAGACAAGTTGGATCACTGGACCAGAAATATCTTTACTCACTGGAAACATTGCCCCCCAGAACCTGGAATTGAACTCAGGACTTTGTGGTCTCTATGGAGGACTGATAACTTACCACAAGGGCAAGTGCAGAGTCCTACATTTAGGACAAAAGAATCCCCTGCACTGCTACAGACTGGGAACTGAATGGCTAGCCAGTGGTTTGGCAGAAAAGGACCTGAGTCAAGAAGCTTGATATAAGTTAACAGTGTGCCCTTGTTGCCAAGAAGGTTAAACACATATTGGGGTGCATTAGTAAGAACATTGTCATTAAATCAAGGGAAGTGATTACCCCCGTCTATTTGGTATTGGCAAGGCCACATTTGGAGTACCACATTCAGTTTTGGGGCCCCTCATTAGAAAAGACATGGACATCAAAGAACATAAAAAATGAATAGCTGGCTGAAGAACATAACTTATGAAGAGAGGCTGAGGGAGCTAGGCTTGGTTACTCTGAAGAAGAGAAGAATGAGGACAACTTGATAGCAGCCTCTAACTATTTGAAAGGAGGCTCCAGAAGGGATGGAACCAGGTGATTTTCAGCAGGAGTAGTTGGCAGAATTAGGAACAGTGGTCTCAAGTTGCAGAAGAGGAGGTCTAGGCTGGATAATAGGGAAATCTTCAGTAGGAGGGTGGTGAAGCACTGGAATGGGTTACCTAGGGAAATGATGGAATCTCCATCCTTGGAGATTTTTAAGGAGTGACTTCAGAAAGCTGTGCCTGGGATGATTTAGTTTGTGTTAGTCCTGCTTTGTTTCACTGAGCCCTTGGGTCAGTAGGTCAGATTCCCCAACCCTGAAGGTTCACTGAATAAAGCTCAGGTGGTTTTCCACAGTTTCCCCAACCCTGAGGCAGGTGAAAGAAAACCTTTCTCAGCTTTTCAAGCTCTGAGGGCTCCCTGAGGACAATTGTCAGTTCCTCCTACCTGAAAGCTCACTTAAAAGTTTCAGATAGTAGTTAATGGATTTAGAGCAGTAGTTTTCAACTTTTTTCAGGTCGCAACATATTTGGCAAGATATCATGACAGTACAGGACACACTAGCCCCCTCCCGCCAGGCTGAATCCAGTCATCTTCCCGGCTCTGTGTGGCACACTTACTACTGTGTTGCGACACAGTAATGTGTCAGCACAGCCATCTGATTTAAATGCTACAGTTTTTTGTCCTATTGCACTATTGTTAAGCATGAATTTGATAAATGAACACAGCAGTAAAGGGGTAGCCATGTTAGCTTTGTCTAGACTATGGGTTCTTTTCCTATTACAACAAGTAATTTTGCTTTCCCTGTCGCCTACCCACCTCCTTGCTAATTGCTGTACTCCACCTTTTGAATCCTAACAACTGCTTTGATTTGCTGTTACTGTATGACCAGATCCTGTGACTTACACTTCTCTGCATTTATTTTGCTCCCATTCTGGAAATTCTCTATCTTCAAGCATTGGATGAAGTGGGATTTTTCTCCCACGAAAGCTCATGCAATAAATAAATTTATTAGTCATTGAAAGTGCCACCAGACTCCTTGTTTGTTGAGCATTAAAGTAGTAGTTCATGAGCTGGTGGTGTTATCTCCTGGTGAATCTTGGCGGCCATTCGGGGGGTTAGGAGGGTCTGCTCTGCACATTTCTTCAGTACAGGATGAGGTTGGTCTTTGGACTTCAAGCAGCACTCACTCCACAATCAGACCGTCTCATATTTGTATAATCTCTTGTAACTCACTGACCCTTGCAGCAACAGCATATTACCTTATCACAAGAGAATCACTGGAAATGGAGAGGGGGAGACGACATACCCTGACCATATCCTACATATTTGCCAAGTCCATATTCAACAGCTCTTGGAAATTTTACCCACAATCGGTTATCCTGACACCTGTAATATGTGGGTATCTGGAACATCTTGTGGTTAAGGTCCATAGACAGTTCTTTGTATTTGTAGACACCTCACAGGGTCATGCCTATTTACCAATTTTTAGGCTCTCTGCTCTATTTCTGGCAGTAGCTCCTAAATGCCCCCTTACAGCAAAGAGCAGGAAGTTGAACTAGGTGACCTCCTGTGGTGTCTCCAAACCCTAATCTATGACTGTGTTCCCTGCTATCAGCAAATAGCCATGAAACCCACTGGTAAGGCATATTTGAACAAGTAATTACAGATTGCACCATAAGGCATAGGGACAAGTGGGCCAGATTACATTTTCAGAGCCAGCTTTCTGGGATTTTCTGGCTTTTCAGTGCTTGAGTCAGTTACTGGAGCATCCCTTTAATATTGCCTTTTAAAAGGTTGGTTTTACACAGCAACCTGAAGACTTTCCACAGTCAGACACAGTGCACAGTCTTCAGATGGACAGCAGTACTCTGTTTTCTTTGTTAGATGCCATGCACAATCCCACAGGGAAGATTAAGGTGCAGGTTAGGATCTAAGAAGCCCTAAATTGTCAAAATCTTAGTTATATGTGAGATGTGTCCTCCTCCCCAGTTGTTCTATTTCCTTGTCCCCTTGGATTTAACACTCACTAATGGCTGATGCCACAGTATCTCAGTGGACAACATGTGTCTCTGGAGTACGCTGTCCCTGTTAGAGCCTGTGTTTCAGAGCACATTGTAAGACACAACTGGTTTTGTCTGGCTTTTCCTCTGTATATGTAGAGAGAGATTTAGTGTGCCTTTGTTTGCCTTATCTAGACACGGATTGGCATGAATTATTTCAATAAATGGAACAGGATGGTTGTGTGATTCTTTGTGAAAACGGTCTGTTTTTGAGAGAAAGGTTAAAGTTGTTCTTGTCTGAGGATTTTTAAGGCTTTTTTTCTTCTAATAGTGTATGGTGTCCGGTTTCTTCTTTGCTGAATGTGAATTTAAATATTCTGTTAAGTATTGGCACCCTTGGGAATTGTCAGTTGCTTAATAAATATTGGCTTTATTTATTTATTTATTTAAAATTGCCATAAATAAGTTGTTAAATGGCCTGGAAACTTAACGCTGCCATGATGTTAATGAGCCTTCAAAATTATTCAGATTTATCACTGCTATCATGGAACAGAATTGCTGGTGCAATCTCAAGAGCCATGCTAATACATAAAAGGATAAATTCATCTCTGGCAAATTTGTTGACATCAGCAAAGTTAAATCTGGTTATGGAAGGCCTGAAATTGGCAGAAAAATTCTCTTGTAGGCATTTCAGGGTCCTATGTTTAATGTTCCAAAAGGGATAGCCATTTAATTCTAGCTCAGCAAAACAAGCAAGGAGTCCTGTGGCGTTTTTAAAGACTAACAGATGTACTTATTGCATGAGCTTTTGTGGGAAAAAAAAATCCCACTTCTGGGTTTAAAATCATTTTTGGCTTGTGCTTTTCACAACTTCTTTGTCCCCATAATAAATGTGGCCAAGATCCAAAGGGGCAGCCATGTTAATCTGGTTCAGTAAAACATACAAGGAGTCCTGTGGCACTTAAAGGCTATCAGGATATATTTATTGCATGAGCTTTCATGGGAGAAAATGCCACATTGTCAGAAAGCATCAGATGAAGTGGGATTTTCTCCCACCAAAGCTCATGCAATAAATATATATGTTAGTCTTTAAATGGCACACGACTCCTTTAAAAAAATAAGAATACTATTAATGTGCTGTATCTTGTGATTAAACTGGTCAGACTTTTCTTATTGAGTTTATTGTTGATTTAAACTGTGGGCCAAGATTTTAAGAATCCCATGTTTTTCCAGTGCCTCTATACGTTTTTTTTAATTCCCTTGATGGTAAGAATCCAATAAAATTATTACTGTTTGATCTAATTGTACTTTAAATCTTTCACAGGAGCTTTTCCACAGGGTAAGGACAGCAGAATTTTGAAACTGACTATAATCATGTGATGCTATCAGTTTCAAACTGATGCTGCCACCAGTATCTGGAAAGGACTACTGTTCAATGCAACCAGGGCCATTGTGCTTAGTGATAATAAATTCATTGATATTTGGGACTGAGAAGACTATGCAGGTCATCCGATAGGATCCCCTGGTTTTTTGTAAGGATATTCAGATACCATTCCTATTTCAGGTAATGTCTTTTCAGATTTTCACATGGTATTATAAGTGTCATAGCTTCATGTGTGATATGTAAAATCATAGTCACGTCATAAGCTGTAAGTGCACTTGTGAAAAAATATATATGCTTTATTTTCAGAAAGTCTTTTTCTTCCTAATTTTTTTCAGTGAGGGCACAGAGGGCATCTTTGAATATAGTCTTGTTTTGTCTGCTTTTAGGCACTTTTACCTGAATGCTAAGCGGGAAACAGGAACTTAGTCTACTGTGTTCTTGAGGCTGAGACATTACTTTCTTTGACTCTAAAATTATCTGCCTCAAGTGTTGATGCAGTTCTTCGATGATTCCCAGATACGTGCTCACAGAGAAAACAGTCTAGCATAACTTCAGTACAGGAAACCAGGAGGCAGAGAGAAATTTCTGGTCCACCTTGTTAGGGGAAAATATACTTCAGCAAGGGAAAAGAAGAGTATTTTTAATCCTTTAGTTCAGTGGTTGGCATTGATGCATTGAATTTAAATATTTCCTGCACTAAAAACTTGGCTGAGTGCGATTTCCCACTTGATATGAAATTTATGCTAAAAAGAATGCCTATTATAGGGCAAAAGAGTCATTCTGTAGGAAAGCAAAACAAAAGTGCAGATTTTTCCATAACTGTAATAACACTGGCTACTTTTCTCACTGAGCTGTTGCAAATTTTGGAATCAACTTTCCATGGCTTTCAGTATCATTGCAGTTAGCAAAGACCTTTATTGTTAATGATCTGAAGTACTTCATGAACCAAAATAGTATGATATTTCGTTTAAATTAAGGTCTAACTATCTTAAATGCTTCAACTGTCATCTTTAAATAGATTTCACATGGTAATTGTCATATTCTGTGAAATGTTGATTGTATACTGCAGTGAAACAGTTATTTTTGTATGATTAATATGTATCTTAGTCTTTGGAGATGAACTATAATTAACTAGACTTTGGAAATATTTTATAGAGGAATGAAAAAAGGCTTATGAATCTGTTTAATCAGAATTTGACACTGAATATTGTTTAGTTTAAGAACTTTTCTTTCTTTAAAGCAGATTTTAGTATTTCACATTTACGGAAGGATAGATTAGGGTTGGAAGGGACCTCAGGTCATCTGGTTCAAGCCCCAGCTCAAAGTAGCACCAACACCAGCTAAATCATGCCATCCAGAGCTTTTGTCAAGCCAGGCCTTATGGTTGCAGAGGGGTAGCCTGTTAGTCTGTTTTCAGCAGATGACGAGGAGTCCTGTGCCACCCTACAGACTCAAAAAAGAGTTGGTGGTGGGGAGTGGGAGGATGAGCTTTCATGGGCTGGAACCCACTTCAGCAGATGCATCTTTATTATGTGGTGTCGAAACAAAACTGAATCTTGAGGAAAATGGAGCAAATTAAAACATTTCAGTTTCTCAGGTTGAGAGGCAGGAAACCTAGTTGAGAAGTGAAGGACATGGCTGGAACATTTATACATTTTCTGGTGAGCTGGTGGCAAATAGTGTTTCAGAGAAATCAGAGTGTTTAAACATCCGTACTTCTACAGCAGGAGGCCCCTGAGATAATGAAATATACAGTGTGCTCTATTCGAAGGAAAAAGAGAATCACACACTTTGAGACAAACTAATTTTTTCTCCCTCCCCCCCACCGCCCCAATAGTTCTGTGATCAACAGAAGCCTGTCATTTTGGAAAACAACTTTTCTTTCTTACTAACCAGCTGACAGATTTACATGATTAGGTATTACCTTGTGCAAACTTGTATGATACAGCTAAGTCACATGAATCTGTGTTTGACAGATGGAGTGTTAGAAACTATGGTATAATTGATAAACAGGTCACAGTGAGGTTATGATGAGAACTGCCCTGGCTTTGGGGGAAAATGGATGTTTGCAGGGCTGGTGAGAATGATGCTTCTCAAAAGCAGTGAAAAATCTCGAATGTACCTAATAAAAACTGCACACCAAGGCAGAAAAGCAGAATACATTGGTACACAAACAGCAGAGAACACTTTTGTTTGTAATAAATGTGGGAAAATCACAGTGTGAAACAAAACCTTTAAACAGAAAAGGTATGTCATGCAGGCAGTAAAAGTGACCATTTTGGGGGAAAAAAAAAATCATTGTTCAGAACAAATTGCAAAGGAATAAAAAGCAGTCTGCGTTAATGACCATACAGCAATACAACAGAGTTTTCATGAGGCTGATGCTGACACAGAACTCTATGGATCTCAGTATATTTGTTAAGCAAAGGCATACAACAGATTGGTTTGTGACACTGGAAATAAATTAATTAAAAGCAAATTTTAGAATACAAACTGGAACAGTGTATAATTGGATCACTGCAAACATTTACAGAAGGATTATTGACAACCCTTCCTAGAAATTGGAAACTAACCTTTTCTAAATACATGATTCCATATATGACCAGTTTATGTAATGAACAGGATGCAGATGTCATTCGTAAAGAAATGTACGAGGTGTTACTGAGCTTAGTGGTATCATGACTTACAGGGATGTGAAGCCATTCCTCCTTGTCCATTGATGAGGAAGGTCACATGTCCATGCTGTCGCATGCGTAGGGGCTGGCTCAAAACAGGGAAGGAGCTCTTCTTGGTGACCAGACCCTCAAGCAGTCTAGGCTCTCAGGTAAAAAGCTGAGCACAAAGAGGTCTAGGATTCATTTCTTTCAGTGTACCTGAGGTTCAGAGTCGTCAGTTTCCTCAGCTTCTCAGAGAGCCAGCAGCTTGGGTTTAACCTCCAACAGTGGCGGAGAGGCATCTTACTCCTTTGACAGCTTCCTCTAACTGAGCCAGAGGACTCCCTTTGTGTTTCTCCTTTCTGCCCCACTCATCTTTTTCCAGCAGGGTGGGCGTGAATGTCCTGACTTGTGCCAGCAGGGGTCAGAAGCAGGTATGTCCCTCTCCATAGACAGTCCATGCCCCCTTGATACCCAGTCTCACCTCAAATCTAAAGTTCAAGTCCTGAGCTTGAGGGCTGAGCTTGCCTCCTTTGCCCAGCCATGACAGCCCATCAGTGTTTGCATTGTCCTGACCATCCCAACGTTGCATGGTAAATGCAAATGGCTGGAAGGTCAAAGATACTGCCTCATAAATCTGGTGTTTACGTGCTTCATGGTTTGGAGCCCCTTGAGGGGTGTATGGTCTGTGATTATGGTGAAGGGGGCACCTAGGAGGTAACACTAGAGGGCCTTATCTGCCCACTTACATACCAGGACTTCCTTTTCATTCATGAAGTAATTGTGCTCTTGGGGAAATAGCATTTGACTAAGGTAAAGGATCATGTGGTGTGCTCTGTCAAAGGTCTGAGATAGGACAACACTGAGTCTCACCTCAGTGGCACTGGTTTGGACCACAAATGGGGTGAAGCTGGGGCTGTAGAGTATGGGCCTGTGGCACAGGCAGTCCTGCAAAGCCCAAAAGGCTTCCTCCCCTACAAGGGACTACTGGACTCACTGTTCCTGGTCTCTAGTCAGGAGGTCCACCAGGTGAGCAGCGATCTAGGGAAATCAAAGATAAACCAGTGGTACTACCCAACCAATCCCAGAAATTGTCTCACCTGCTTTTTAACAGTTGGGGCCAGATAGGCTTGTGTGGTTTGGATCTTCCCAACTAGGGAGCCACACCTTCCATTGCCCAAAGGTGAGGTGGAGGTAGGTGATCTGACCACTGATGAGGAAGTTCTTGGTGTTTGCTGTCAGTCCTGTTTCCTGCAGGATCTTCACGATAGCTGGCCCTTGGTTCAGGTGGTCCTCCCAGTGCTAGTTGTAAATAATATCATCATCCAGGTAGGCTATGGAGTATTCTGTGTGGGTTTGTAGCAGGTAGTCTGTGAGTCAGTGGATGGTCAAGAGGATCCTGGTAAACTTATAGAAGGCTGTCTTTTCATTGACCCAGACTCCTTTGGGACCTGCCAGTAACCTTTTGTTAAATCAAGGATAATAGTATGCTGAGCTTCCCTCAGGTAGTCAAGGAGCTCATCTACCTGTGGCATCAAGTGTATATCAAATCTTGATATCGAGTTGACTGTCTGGAAATGGGTACTGAACCCATGGGTCCAGTCTGACTTGGGGAAGAGTGCCATGGGACTCTATCACTCACTAGGCGATCCCTTGATGACTCGAAGTTCCAGCATGGCTTGGGCCTCTTGGTCTGCCACTTCCCACACATAGTATGGGAGTGGTTGGGTTGCCCCCATAAGGACCTTTCCATGATCAATAGAGATGATATGGTGGTTCTGGGTGGTTTGCCTGGCTATCATTGTAAAAGACCATTGGGGAAAGTCTCAGTAAGACACCTGGCCTACTTAAGCTGTTCTTCCAAGAGAATATCTCTGAGCAAGGCGGTCTCAGGCTCACTTGCCATGAACACCAGAGGTCTTCATTCAGAGTCATAAGGTGATTAGGAGTCCTTCCTGTTTGTGTCACAGCTTCAAAAAATTAATGTGGTACATCTGATGCTCATTCCTTTGGTCTGGCTGGCAGACCTTGTAGTTGACAGGACCTGTCAGGCATGTTACCCCATACCCCCTGCCAGGGGGCCAACAACTTAGATATATTGCAAGGGAGCAAGATGAGGACTCAATCCCCTGGCTTGAAGATCTGATTGTGTGTTCCCTAATTATAACCCTTCCTTTGTGCTCCTTGGTCTTTTGGAAATCATGAGAGCTCCAGCTTGATCAAGGTATTCCTATAATTTGAATATGTACTGGAGTAGACCCTCAGCCTGAAATGGGGCCTTCTTCCACTTCTCGTGCATGAGGTCCACCAAGCCTCAATGGTTGGTGCCCTTATAAGAGTTTTGCTGGGTTCAATTTGATAAAGAGTGCAAAATCAGCACCTTCAGATTCTTCTAGTGGATGAATGTGTATGTGATATGTGATTTCTACTTAGCAACCTGTGACTAATTCCCACCAAATAACACTCAGGCTAAGAGTTTGGTGAGATTTTTAAAAAGATTGGGCACATGTATGGTTAATGAGAACAATCACAATGGATTTAAAAACAGAACAAAACAAACCAAAAAAAACCACCGCACTGAGCAAGAAATAGAAGTCCTCATGTTTCTGGGTGTCAGTGAGCCTTTACCCAAGGGGCCAGGAGGAAACTTTCTCTCTAAGCAAAAGTTATCCCATCATTATTCCTTTAGACTTTTGCTGAAGTATCTGATGCTGTCCATTATCAAAGATTAGACAGAGTACTCGTCCGGTCCAGTATGATGATTCCTCAATTTTGCATATCTTTGGGGGCTGCATGGAGTGGAGCTAATCATTCTATCCAGAGAAACTGAGGCAAGGAACCCAAGAACCTGCATAGTGTTCTGCTGCATGTATAATGAAATGCCCTTACATTGACCTGAAAGAAACACTAGCATATGCTGAAATTCACCCACACCAAATTCACACCATTTCCCTCTTCTGTAATACAATTCAATTAATTTAGACTGTATCTCTTCAGGGTGTCTCGCAGCTGGTACCCCTTTGTGAACTCAAAAGTTCCTGCCAAGTTCCAATGGGGCAGCCGTGTTAGTCTAGTGAAGCAAATAAAGCAAGGAGTCTTGTGGCACTGAAAGACTAACAGATTTATTTATTGCATGAGCTTTTGTGGGAGAAAATGATGAAGTGGGATTTTCTCCCGTGAAAGCTCATGTAATAAATATAGGTGTTAGTCTTTAAGTGCCACAAGACTCCTTGCCTCAAAAGTTCCTCAGTATGCTACTTCTCAGATAGCCCTGGGTTCCCTATTGTCTCTGGCTCTGCTTAAAGGAGCAGAAGGAGGCTTCTGAGGGAACAGAGATGCCCAATTTTGACGAAAATGAGAAAAATACAGCAGAATGAGCTGATCCCTGCTATCCTAAAAGTGAGCCATCACCTCCTGGTCTCTTTAACTACATCCTGCAGGGGTCTTCTGCTTGCTCCATTAAAGGGAGAGAAGGTAGAGGGAGGAATGTAAATTAGAATTTCTCCGAGTGAAGTGGAACAGCTGAGTAGCAGGTTCATCTGTCCTGACATGAAGAGCATCTGAAGTGATCAGAGCCAGACATCTGTTTTAAATGGCTCCATTTGTGTGTCTTACATAAAGGGGCTATGGGAGCGGGGTGGAATCTCGGTTGGTTGGTTTTGAGGAGATGCTAGCCATAGTCACTGGAAATCAGTGGCTACTGACCTCTGTCATGCTGCAGAAATAGAAGCTTTTGTAACCCATGTTATATGCATGGAACTACTGGAAAACAAATAATCTCTTAAAAGCACTCCGGTGTAGTGAACCTGTGTTATTCAGCTAGAGTAACTGTCTGATTCTTCTATTTTTTTGTAAAATAGCACCACCTAGTGGACACTAGAATCATTTCTGTTTCTACTCTATAGCATTCCCATGCCTGCTAAGTTAATGTTGCTGAAAGATGCAGCATTTCATCATGAATATGATTTTTTTCTTACTCAAGTAACAATAAAATATTGTTTATACTTCTTGTTTGGGCAGTAGAGATAAATTAAAAAAAACAATGGGAATGGAAAACCCTATTTGCATAAACAACGAGAATCCTGTGGCACCTTAAAGACTAATAGATTTCTTAGGGCATAAGCTTTTGTGGGCTCCAACCCACTTAGTCAGGTGCATTTTTATTGTGAAGTCACCATGTATGATTTATCATGCAATGAACATGGAGAATATAGCAAGAAAATAATATTTTTCCCATGTGACTTCCTGTGGTCTGAGCTTTTCCACATGAATTTATGTGGGGAGATTAAAAATGGATAAATTAAATAACCTGGAACCTGATCCCTCAAATCTGGTTTTCTTATTATCTACTAGCTATATTCAGAACAATGTTAGGAGGCAGGATGCTAGACCATAAAGCAGATGTGTGGTTTAAAATAGTGTCATTATGAATTTTCTGTCTAATAACTCAAAAACATCTTCCAGAGCAAGTAGAACTCTTAGGTTACTTGAATGTAATTTTCTTTGGTTTTATAATTTTTGACTAGGGAATTTATTTCTGTGTGACGTAGTTATATGACCCCCATTACTGTAGTATTGAAGCACCTCACAATCTTGTAGTGCATTTGTTTTCACCCCAACCAATGTTCCCTCTAATTACTTGTAGACTGTGTGCGCAAACAATTTCTTTGTGTGCGCAAAAAAACATTTCTGTGTGAGCACCAATATTAGCACTATTGGATTTTTTTGTGCACACTTTATTTTTTTGTGTGTGCAGGTTTCATGACCTGTGTGCATGCGCACACACATACAGCTTAGAGGGAACAGTGACCCCAACCCTGTGTGTGAGGGAAGTATGATCCTTGTTTTACACTTAGCACAGAGAGGCCCAATCCTCACAAGTATTTTGGCTCTAAACATCCACTGAAATATTAGAAAATATTTTGAAAAGGAAATTAGAAAGAGAATAAAAATTCATTTAATATTTTCATTGTACCATCATCCTGTCACTTATCACTGAATACACTTAGCATTATAGAAGAAAAGCAGCCAATAGAAGATAAGAGACTAAATGCCTGTGAAGCTCTGGGCACATGAGAAGTTTGTGGCAGAGCTGGAAAACAAACCTGAGTTTTCCAGGCTAATGCCCATACCATTGGATCATCCTTCTTTTTCATTTCATCCTTTAAGCTGTGAAATTTCCTAGTAGTAATGGTTTGTTACAGTTCAATGTGTAATCAGTGTTTATCTTTCAAGTGGTTTAGCAGCCACTTTGAAAACCCCAAATAGTTTAATCAATGAATGCAATACACTTCCCTCTGTAAATATGTTTCCATTGGTTTGTGAAGGTAGGCATTGACCTATTTGGCAAAAGTTTTAGGATGAGGTCATAATGTACAATAACGTGCAATCAGCTACTGCATCAACATGCAATTAAATCAACCAGACAGCCTACAAGAATGAATGAATGAATGAATGAATAAATAAATAATGACCATGGTGATTGGCTGGATCTGTGGGAATCAGAAATATGAACTTATTTTTCATTTGTTGGAAGGATTAGGCTTGACTTCGCTTAAGCTGGAATCTGTTTTCCATTAAATGAAAATCAAACAAAACTTTAAGGGATTTTGTAATTCTGTTTCATAATATTAACTTGTTTCTGCTTCCGTCTCTCGTCATGCTTGGAGATGTTTTAATAAATGCAATTTTACCATTTCCTCAGCTTTCTGGCTGATGTTGAAGGCTGGTGCTATTCCAGCTTTCCCTCTGCCTTTTCTTGTGAATTGTCATTTCCAGTGAATGGTTACTTTACCTTCTTTAACTGGTCACAGCTTTCCCAGGCAGGTGCAGAGTGAAACGGACACGTTTCTTGTCATTTTCACAGCCTCTGCTCCACACTCTGACAAAAGGCACGTCAGTTTGCACTTCTCTGAAGATAACCAAAATAGCGAGCAACATAAGGTGATATGTATCTATGAGCAGGCTTAGGAAGACAACACTGCATGGGTTTACAGTAGTTTGAGATTTGGAAGTTTTTCCAAACTCTTGAAAAATATAAAATGTATAACTTTTATTTTTAATGAAAGTTTTGCTTCTGCAGAAACATGATTTTTCCCAAAAAGGTCTTTCTTACTCTAGTCTCTTGAGTGATGCAAGCAGCACTCCTAGTTTAAAAAAAAAAAAGCAAGATTGAGTTCTAAATTCGGTAAGCACGGTCATGAGTCAAGAGTAATAATATGCACACAACAGCAAGCTGGGTAGGTATGGTGGAAAGTAGAGATATAGGATACAGAGTGACCTAGATGTATTGACGGATTGGCCCCAAAGAAATCTGATGAGGCTCAATAAGGACAATACAGAGTCCTAAATTTAGGCTGGAAAAATCCCATGCACTACTACAGATTATGGGTGGATTTACCAGGCCAGGGGCGTTTCTTCCCTCAAAAGAGGGTGGGCCCTGCCCTGGGGCGTGATCTGTCCCCACCTGCTGCTGGCAAGTGTCAGGCAGCCCAGGCAGGCCTGATCTAGCCCTAGCCACTGCTGGCAAGTGGCAGGCTGCCAGAGCTGGATCTGGGGTGAGGCTAGCGCAGGGGCAGTGCAAGGCATGAGCCCTTTGGGCCCAGTGGCAGTGATGGCCCTGTACTAGGGAGCAGATCTGCAGAAAATAATCTGGGGGTTACAATGGAGAAGAAGCTGGATCGATATCAACAGTGTGCTCTTACTGCCAAGAAGACTACCAGCATATTGGACTGCATTAGTAGGAGCGCTGCCAGCAGATCAAGGAAAGTGATTACTTCTCTTTATTCAGCACTTGTGAGGCTACCTTTTGACTACTATGTCCCATTCTGGGTCCCTCACTACAAAAATAATGTGAACAAATTCAAGAGAGTACAGAGAGAGCAAGAAAAATGGTGAGGGGGGCTGGAACATACAATTTTTAAGCGATATTGAGGGACCTGGGCTCATTTAGTCTGCAAAAGAGGAGAGTGAGGAGGGTTTGACAGTGACTTTCAACTTCCTGAACTTCCACAGAGGATGGAACAAGTCTCTTCTCAGTGCTGAAAGATGATGTGACAAGAAGCAATGGCTGCAGGTTGCAGTGACAGGTGGGGTCTAGGTTGGATAGTAGAAAAAAAGTAAAAACACAGTAGGAGTGTGGTAAAGAACTGGAATGGGTTACCTCAGGATGTAACCCAACCTTAGAAATTTTCAAGGTGCAGTTTGACAAAGCCCTGGTTGGGATTCTTTACCGGTATTTGGGGTTGGTCCTGCTTTGAGTAATGGGCTGGACTAGATGGCATTCTGAGGCGTCTTCCAACTCTAACCTTCTATGGTTATGCAGAAGAATTATTTCTGAGAAGCGTACCTAAAATAAACACTCTTCTTATCCTTTTGGTAAATGGTTTACAAAAATGTTATAATTTGTTATACTATTGATTTGTTTATATATAAATTTGTTTTACTCCTTGACAGAAAAAAGAGAATATTTTAGTATTATGACATGAAAAAAAATATTAGTGAGAGATAAAAAGAAATTTCACTTAGTTTTATTTTTATATACTTTGTGCTGAATAAAATATGCATCTATCTATCTATCTATCTATATGGAGATACAGATGTAGATGTAAATACCTTCTCAGATTTTTTAAAAAAATGCAAATTATTTGGTTTTTAAGGTTAAGGGGCAGAAATGAATACTCATTCATAATTTAAGCAATTATGAGTATTTACTATGGAACTGAACAAGTTTTTTTTTTTGTTTTTTTTTTTTTTAAGCAAAAGAAGTTGATAGTTTACAATACATGTTGCCATGAGTGGATGTTACTTTTATGAGCATTGGTCCTCTGACTAGAACTTGCAGTTATTCTATAGCCATGTGCTCCTATACAATGAAACAAATGCAGAACATTTAATTATTGTTTTTCATGAGATAATTACTTTTGGTTTACCCTAGCATGTTAAAATGGCTTGTGTCAGGACTTTAATAATCAGTAAATAAGCCTCCATGTCAAAGTATTTAATATTTAAAATTTTTATTTTATTTCATTCATGGAAAAACAAACAAAAATGCATCTACATTTGGAAACAACAAACATATATTTTACACCAATGTGTCTTCAACAGTAAGGAATCCTGAAACAATTAATCATAACCGGAATTATGGTGTTAGACTTTGATTTATGACGCTGTTTGTCAGTTAATTATAAATGTAAATGAATTGGAACAATTTACGTTAGTCATTCACTGACTGTCAGCAAATGCTGAAAAGTTTAGCGTCCTTTTGAACAATTTTGAAGGGTATTTTTTTGTGAAAGCTTTTGTCAGCTACTCAGTTTTATTTCTTTCTAAGAGATTTTTCTAAGGTTCATAGTTATAGAGCATCACATTGGTGTTATAAGAGTATTATGCTTTTTGTTAGTGCATGTTAAGCCTGTGCCCATATCTAATGTTGCTCCTGAAAAGATTGGGAAACACTTTCTGGAACAGAAAAAATAACCACTATGGAGGAAACTGATTTTAGAGTACCATCAAAGAGTAAAAGGTCTTCCATTCTTCAGAATGCTTGCTTATGGAAAGTTCACAATCCAACATAAGCAATCAAAGCATGTTTGTTACAGTCTCTAAGAGAATATACCTGACAATTTAAACAGAATGATTTTCTCTTAACACTGACAATCTCTGTAAGAAACTATGCTATTTATTTGAAAGATGTTGAACGTTCTGTACAATGGTCCTGCCTTCCGACTCTGAATTCATAGGCTATTAGCTAAAATGATCTGGGATGCAAACACATGCTCTGGGTGATCTTAAATCTCTAGCTACCAAATGGACTGTACAATAGAGGATGGATCACTCAAAATTGCCTTGTTCTGTTCTTTTCCTCTGAAATACCTGTCAGCAGCCACTTCAGAAGACAGGGTACTGGGTTAGATGGATCACAACCTGACACAGTGTGGTAGTTCTTATGATCCATCCCAGACCCCTCTGTTGGACTAAGGCTTGGCGTTTCCCAAATGAGCGTAGAATGGGCCTTCTAAGGCCGCTCGGTGGCCAATGTCTCAGGAGGCCTGATGCTTGACCTCAGTATTTCTGTGTCAGAGAAGCACATGTAGGCTTGCTTGGGCCTCGTAGGTTCAGACTGTAGGAAAGATGTGGAGGGTTAATGAGTCGGAGTCAGCGTGACTGTCAGGGATTAGGAAGCTGAGCTTTTCTCTTGGTGGTATTCCATCAAGCAATTGTCAGTCTTAATGCACATTTCAGTTAAGGGGTCCAGTCATTTGGAGGCTCCAGCCTGTCTTTGCTCTCGTCATCTAGAAATAATAGTACTTCACAGCCTGCATTTGTGTTTGCTACCAGACATTCAAACTCTACAGCACTGTTGGAAACCGTTGTCTGGCAATACCTGGAGTGCCGCTCTCAGTCATAGGCACTTCATCAGAAATGATTTCAAGAGAACAAAGAAAGTTCTCAAACTGGCTCAGCAGGAAGCTAGATTCCTTAGAGAGGCCCAGGCCACCTTTTGGGCCCGCAGGCTGATAAGTCCCACGTGGGACTGATCAGTGGGGGATGACGGGAGGTGCCACAAAAATGGAACCTGGCCCTAATTGATGAAACCACAGAATTTACCACAGGCACTGGCAAATTTGTCTGATGGTGGAAGTTTGAGTTCTCAACAGGCTGACATCAGAGTTGTGCATGAAATGGTGTGTACTTCCATGTGACATTCTGCACCAGCAGGAAAGCAAAAAGAATCTATGGGTTCTGCAAAAGACTTTCTATCTCTGACTTGTTTTAGCGAGATCCAAGCTCGTTGCAGAACCTACCCCTTCTCCCTTCCAGTTTTGAGCTTTTCAAACTGTCACGGACCAGGTCATGGGCGGTCAGGCCTAACATTGGGTGCCGTGGTGGTCAGGAAGCAGGATATTCAGCCAGAGGTCAGGAACTCAGCACAGCTGGAACAAGGGAAGCAGATGAGTGATTCCAGCTGCAGGGTTTAACAACAGGTCTGGGGATGCCTCTCAGCCAGTCAGGTATTTGCTTAGCTGCAAGGCACTGGGGGAACTGTCTGGTCCCAGTTTCAGCAGCAGGCATTGATTCCTGGTAGGGCCTGTGCATATTTCCTCAGTTGTTGGATGCACTGTGGCCAGCTCCTGCCCCCACGTATATGGAGCCCAGGAGTACAGCACTTGGATAATGGTGATAGATGGGCTGATGCAGGTTAGTTTTGAGTGAGAAAAATTGCTGACAACCATACTGTAGCATTTTTGACTTTTTTCATGTGTTGTTTGATCACTAGCATTTTGCCTATCTAAATTATAAATTCTGCAAGGATTACTACTTTGTATAATGCCATCTTAATTCTCATTGTAGTATTTTTCATATGGTCTCTATTACTGTATTATCAGAGTCCCTCACAATTGTTAATATATTAATCCTCACAACACCCCTTTGAGATAGAGGAGTGTCAGTTTTATAGATGGGAAGCTGAGGTACAGGGAGACTAAGTGACATGCCTAGCATCATGCAGGAAGTTTGTGATGGAATGAGGCATTGAACCTTTATCTCGTGGCTCTGAGGCTAGCATTCCTGCCACTCAACCATCTTTTCTACAACAGGATGTGCTGTAATATCAATAAGTATTATTTTTAATTACTAATGCTGAGCTTCAGGAATCTTCGAGAAAAGCAATCTCCCTTGGAAATATCAGTAACATAGAAGCCCAGAATGTCTAGAACAGGGGTCTAAAACACATGGCCCACGGGCCACATGTGGCCCCTGAAGCTATTTCCTGCATCCTCCAACAGCACTATTGTTACCAATATTTGCAATATCAGTGTATGACAAGGTTTCAGTGGTGCGGCAATAGGGCTAATGTTACTAGTCCTCATGTGGCCCTCAAGACAATGGGTGTGTTCACACAGCAGTCTTATTTCGAAACAACAGAGGTTGTTTCGAAATAAGAAACGCCATGTTCACACGATGTACCGTTGTTTTGAAACAACAGCGTTGTTTTGAAACAACTTAAACCCCATTTGGTGTCGAAACAACGTTGTTTCGAAACGATTGTTTCGAACCAATCCTGTCCGAACATGTTGTTTCAAAATGACGGTGACTCGTTTCGAAATAACTGTTGTCCGGACATGCTATTTTGATTCCTGCTTTTTTCCTTATTTCGAATTAACATTTTCTTAATTCAAATTAACTTACTTCAAAATAATGTGTTATTTTGATACAAGTTGTTTCGAAACAACTTGTATCAAAATAACCCCCATATGTGAACATAGCCAATATGAGTTTGAGATCCCTGGTCTAGAGGCTTTATGAGCATCTGTGATGAAGCCTATCAGCCCTGCATTGGTATAGTGAGGGTTAAGAAGACATTGCAGGCTGAAGAAGCCACACCCCGTCACCTTTGCTGGGCATGCTCATGTGGGAAGCAGGGTTAGGTCATAGTATGGGTGGAATTAAGGGGACCTTGGGCCCCACCCCTCCACCATGCTCTCCTAACCTGGGGCCTCGGGCCTCCAACATGTTGGCCTGGGGTCAGGGCTGGCTGTGGTCCTGGGGCTAGAGGCCATGGCCAGCTGTGCCACTCCTACTCCGAGACCAGCTGATCTGCTCCCAGAAGTGGGGCCGGCCAGCACGTGCCCACTGCTCTCCAGGGCGGGGAGGTGGGGCTGGCCTGCATGTGGGATGTCCTTGGGTGGCAGCCCTCCAGGACCTGGAGCAATGTTGGGGTACCATGCCAGCCTGAGAAGCAGGGGCCTGACCTTTCTGTGGGCCCTAGAGTTCTGCTGCTGGAGGCCACCTTGCGTGCCAGACGACCCCACGCCCAAAGAGCAGTGGACACACATTGGTGCACCCTGTACATGGGGCAGCAGAGCCAATCCAGGTGTGGGCCAAGAGCACCGCAGACTGCTGCAGCTTCTGGCCCTGGGGCCTCACCACCCCCCTCGAGTGCAGTACCAGTGCTACAGCCCTGCCAGTTCTGTGCTTCGCAGAGCTGGATCAGCAGGGGATTTAGGGGATGCAGCCCCTGTAGCCCTTGCATTGATCTGTTCCTGCACACTATCTGGAAGAAAGGGTGACCCCTGCTGACTCGAACTACTCTGCTGCCAACCTGGAAGGGGAATCTAATGAAGAATATGTAAACCCATGGCCTTTTATCCTCCTCCCCTGTGTATGTGAACTGATGCCTGTTCTGGGCATGGCCTCACAACAACACATTAAACAAGAGGGGAAAGAAAACAGAACAGGATATACCACCAACTATGAGAACCTATGAGGGATACGAAGCATTGTCCTCTGTTGTTCTGCAAAACAAACAAGGTCTTGTTCTACAGTTTTTCTAGAAGGGAAAAATGGAGCCTACTGAAATTCATTCCTTCTGTGCCTGCAGGATCTTTCAGATGACTCAACAGACCTCTTGGGATTATAGAGCAAATCAAGTTGATATGGCTGCTTGCCTCATATGTGGAAAAAAAAAAAAGAAAAAAAATCTGTAGAATCACCTACGAATGGCTAGTCAGTGATTCTATAGAAACCTTATTTTTATTTTTTGGTTTGTTTTATAATAGTGCCAAGGAGCATCAGTCATGGAACAGGGCCCCATAGTGCTAGGGCTTGTACAAAAAAAGAACTAAAAGGCCAGTCTTTTTGAACTAAGATGTTTAGGACTACTGCAGATCCCAGGAATTGCAAAAAGTCATTTGGGACTTTACCAGAAGAACCAGTTGCCCTGGTGCAACTGAAACTTTATTACAACAATGTTCAGGGTGACCCATTCTAAGGTACATATTGAGTCTTGCTTTAGTCAGATGCAAGTGCTTTCTATTTGTGGGTAAAAGGTGTGACAAACATGGGTATTTGCAATGGAAAATCCTCTGGTCTGTAGAAACTTCTTCATGTGTTAGTAAGTATTAGTGTGTGTGTGTGTGTGTGTGTGTGTGTGTGTGTGTGTGTGTTTCTTATAAAAAACAAAACAAAACAAAAAAAAAACTTTAATTAAGGAATTTTGAAAATGTTCTGAAGAAAAGTAATCAGCTGACATTCGTTTGTAACCATTATTTTCCCTTATTTGTCTAAAATTCACATATCCCAGTTCATTCATGACATTTCCCTAGACGTATTAATCTGTTGACTCTAAGGATGATATTAATGGTAACTTTGCTCTTTTGTTAATTCTTTAAAATTTGTAATAACTGTGAATGAAACTAGGTTATTCTGAAGTGAAACTGTGATGAGTACACCTAAGGAATTAACATATAAGTGACAAGAACAGCCCTATCAGCATGGATAATTTAGCAAGCTAGTAAAATTGGACCAATTTCTTTGACATATCTGAGGGGATGCTGTGTTAGTCTGTATATAGCAAAAACAACGAGAGTCCTGTGGCACCTTATGGGCTAACAGATTTCTTTGGGCATAAGGTTTTGTGGGCTCCAACTCTCTTGCATCTGACAAAGTGGGTTGGAGCCCACCAAAGCTTACCGCATATCACCACATATAAACCAAAAATTTTATGCCTGAAAATTGGCTTCAGAACAGGCACTCGGCAGAATACGGTAGACAGCCCCAGCTGCCCTTTCCCTGACCATGTGGCAGGCCGGAGCCCCAGTGTTGCCGGGCGGCCATCTTGGGCAGTCGGCTGGGGCTGGAGTGAGGAGGGGACCCCAGCGTCTGGAGTGACCACGTAAGGGGGGGTCCGGTGGGGGTCAGCCTGGACATTGAGGGGGGATTCAGGGAGGCAAGGGAAGCGGAGGCTGGGACCAGAGGTTGGGGAGGGGGTTGGGGAGTTGGGGAAAGTGATGGGATGGCCGGAAGGGTTTGGGGGGGAGTCAGGGAGGCCAGGGAAGGGGTGGCAGGACCCGGGGGTTTGAGGGGGTCGGGGAGTCTGGGGAAAGTGGCAGGAGGACCTGGGGCTTTTGGGGAGCCCAGGGAAGCACAGGGACTGGGGATTTGGGAGGGGTGCCTGGCAGGCTGGGGAGAGCAGCAGCAGGGGTTGGGGGGTGACAGGGAAAGGGTGTTGGGGAACAGGGGAGCAACAGCAGGGAACTGAGAAGGGAGCAGGGGGCAGCAGTGAGAAAAGGGCAGAGCAGGGGGCTGCAGTGAGGAAAAGGGGGAGTAGGGGGCAGCAGGGAGGCAACAACAGGAAACGGAGAAGTGAGCAGGGGGTAGCAGTGAGGAAAGGGCAGAGCAGGGGGCAACAGTGAGGAAAGGGTGCAGCGAGGGGCAACAGTGAGGTAAATGAGAAGTGAGCAGAGGGCAGCAGTTGGGGGGCAGCAGGGGCGAAGCAGTTAGGAAAGGGCAGAGCAGGTGGGAGCAGGGGGGCAACAGTGAGGAAAGGGCAGCGCAGGGTGCAGCAGCGGGTAACTGAAAAGTGAGCAGGGGGTAGCAGTGAGGAAAGGGCAGAGCAAGGGGCAGCAGGAGTGAGGAAAGTGAGGAAAGGGCAGAGCAGGAGGGCAGGGGTGAGGAATGGATGTGGGGGGAGCAGCAGCAGCGATTTTGGGTAGAGAAGTTGTCAGAAACTCCAGAGGAAGCCAGAAGCAGTGGGTGGAGGGTTAGGGGCCAAGGCCAAAAGGGGACCTCGGCTTATACCTGGGTCGCCAATTTTAGCTTCTTTTTTGGTCTCAGAATTGGGGGGTCGGCTTGGCCCGGATCGGCTTGTACTCGAGTATATGCAGTATGCCTGAAGAAATGTGTTAGTCTATAAAGTGCCACAGGACTCTCATTTTCTTTGACGTATACACTAGAAGGTATGCTTGAAACATGATGGCACATTTTGAAGAATGATACATTAATTCCTGCTGCATCAGGAGGTGGTAGAGCTGGGACAGCATGGCATTGGGTTGAAGTTCTTTAACTGTTGTGTTTCATTTCTATACAATGACTCTTAGCAAGGTTCACACACATTCCTCAGTGTTTGTTGCTATTTCCCTGCCGTTTCTTTGTTTAGAAAGTAGGCCCCTCCTGGAAGGAAAATTATTTTCTCACTTATTTCTGGAATGATTCCATACACTGATTGAAAACCAAAAATTAGACATCTGGGCTGAAATCCTGACATCATTAAATTGAGTGGCAAGCCTCCTCTTGACTTACCTGACAAGATTTCACCCTTGCCTTTTATTTTTACATTACGCAAATGACTGTACTGTAATTAGAATACATTTTGTTAGGTGCATTACAACTTTACATTATTAGAAGAGACTGGATAACTAGGGACTGCCTTTTGTATTTGTTGTAAAAGATTATCTGGATTTTAGATGATATTTTGGTTCTGCTAGTTAACTAAGTCATTGGGTGTATTAATGCCATATCAGTTCAGATCAGCCCAAATTACACACATTTCTTTTTCATCAAAATCAGGTGAAAATTACAAGATTTCTTTAGAATGTGTCATGATTTAGCATTTGACTAGTCCATTTAAAACGATGACTGAAATGTTATGACTCTTGATAATTGGATAAATTCTCTCTCTTCCTCAGTTGTAGTCCTTTCTATGTTTGCTTCTTTCATGACTCATTTTCTTTTAAGGTTCAGATGATGACTGCAGAGAAACTGCAACACAACATCTTTTAAAACAGTGTACATCTGAAACCTGCTTGAATGATTCTAGCCAAATATTGTAGAGCAGCAGGTGGTCTGGGTAAAGTGCCTCTGCCTCTAGGCAGGAGCACAGATTGACTCTTTTGCATCTGCCACCTTGAACTATAAAGAAGCAAAAATGAGTCAGAAAATAACCCAATAGTGGTCCAGAATCATTTATCATTATCTCATACAATACACTTAAGGCCAAGGTTTATGTACACTTGCAATGTTTGCCATCTGGCAATTCGTTTAGCTCCTAGACTATACAATCTGCTTGTGCATCCCTAAAATAACATTAATTTGAGATAAAATGTTAACCTGGAAAGCAAGTAGTTTGTTTTTTTTTTTTAAACAAATACTCTTTCCAGCTGGAATAAAATACTTGTTCCCTAATATATTATGTGACTGAATAAATCATTTTGTGTATTTACACTTAACAAATTTGGTTTAATCTGTTTCTAAGGCTGCTCAGTTAAATAATTTGATTATAAAAACATCTCTTTTCTGCTCAAACTCCTCCTAGATAATATAATCAGTTATAATTGCTGGCTTATTTCTTCAGAAGCTGACTTCTCTGCTACCATGTAAGCTTCAATGCAGCTTCAAAAGGTTCTATATTGAAACAAAAGAAAGCTAAGTCCATGCAATCCTTCAGGGTTTAAGCAGTGTGCAATAACAGTCATGTAATATGAAATGAGAGCAGGAGCTGAAAAATTGGCTACAATGAAAAGTTGGATAAACAATCCTAGGATCTTGTGTCAATGAATATTGGAAAGCATTAGTAGAGGTTGTGCCAGAAATTATAAAAAAAAAACAAAAAAACCAAAAAAACCCCAAAGGCCTGAAAGTAGCAACAGACCTTTTGCGATGCTGGATTCGAACATTACAAATTTTACAGCAATTGTCATACAGTATTTGTCTTTTAATAACAAAAAAACCCCAAAAACCTAAAATATTTTCTGAAGAAAACATAAAGACTGTGATTGTAATAAGTAAGAGTGTCCTCTGTAACAGAGAGTGCACGTTGTTGAAACCATCCATTTAAAACAATTAACTTAATTGAAATAATTCCAGGAAGGCAATAGAGTCATAGGTTTTTAAGGCCAGAAGAGATCATTATGTTGATTTCTAAAGTTTAAGTTCTAAGTTTAGAAGATATTCTGTCTTGATTTAAAGACTTCAAGTGATGGGCAAATACACCACATTTTAAATTGTTTCCCTTATTAATTATGCTTACTGGTGGCTGTGGCAGTCTTTGTAGGAACTTGGAGAAAAGGTCAGTGCTAAAAGACTTCAAGAGTGCCAGGTGACCTTGGATTTGTCTTGCTTGTGCTTCTGTTCTACTCATGGCTTTCCCTGCATTTTTGGGGTGTGTAGATTGGACTGTGAGGTTGTGGTCCTTTCTTCTTTTATCCCCCAAATTACCAGGTGTTTCAGAGGTGGGTGGGGAATAGGCGTACACCAGTGATCCAACCCATGCAGCGTTCATTTCTGTCATTTCAATGTAAGAATGTGTACCAGTTTTTTGAAAAACAAAATAAAATAAAATCCCTAAAAACATAGCTCACCTTTACATACACATTTTTTGTAGTGCTTAGGAAAATGTGTCTCAGCTACCATTTACAGATAGATACCATTCATGACCTGCTTCCAAAGGTTAATACAAAACCATGTACAAAAGTGCATTCAGTGTAATTTTGGAAGTTACACTGACTCTATATTATTCATCAAAATGCATAAATATTTGACCAGTAAACCTGATCGGAGGAACAACTTTTTAACTGTAAAATCTGGTAAGCACAGCTGATGTCATGGAAAATCCATTTCTTGGGCTGTTTAAAACTAAACTGAACATTGGTTTAATTACTGGCACAATTCAGTAGATGTCCAAATGCTTTCATCTGGAAGTCCAGTTAAGTGCACTCAAAATCAGCTATAGGCACAAAAATACAAGAGCAAAATGGATCTTATTTTTTATAAGGTTCTCATTAAGTAAATATTTGGAAATAAAAATTTCTCTATGTAAAGAAACAATTCTATATAATTCAAAAGCTAATATATTTATTCAGTTACTTTTTGGGAGGTACATACCTCTTTTCATATGCAATTATTTAGCTATGCCTAAGGTCCCCACATGTACACACACCTAACTAGTGATGGTTTTTCCCAAAGACCTTACAGTAAAAACAGACAAGACATGCAAAGGGTGCTGGAGACAAAGTACTATTACCTTTCCATTTCAGAGTAATGGAGGGAGGGAAAAGAGAGGCTACGTCTACACTGAACATTTCAATGCGAATTACTGAATTCAAATTGATGAATTCAAATCTAATTCAAATTCAGTCAGTTTGAATTGACATGGCCACACTAGAAAATCCAATTCAAATTGGCATGTTCATGAACAGGACTTGCTATTTCAATTTCAGTAGGGGGTGCTATTGTATAGGGACAAATCAAGCTGTGGCTAATTCAAAGTAACAGTGAATTCAAATTGACATGGCCACACTGTCAATTTGAATTCCTCACTTCAAATTGACCCTGACTTTGATGGAAAAGCAGGTTTGACCAATTCGAACTCTGCTTTCCTCAATTTGAACTGAGGAGTGCCTCAGTTCGAATCGAGGAAAACAGGCATGCCCGTGCACTTATTTGAATTCAGACTGATGACAGTCAATTTGAATTCACATGTAAGTGTAGACATAGCCAGAGAGATCAAGGCACTCACCCAAGATGACACAAGAAATCTGTCAAAACTGGGAATTGAACCCTGATCTTCTGAGTCTCAGGCCAGTGAATCAAACAAATGCTTTGCTCTTTTGATAAACAAAAACATAACCTAACTAACTCAACACCTAAAAGCAAGCTTATATTAAGACATCGTTTGTGTATTCAAGTAAGGAAGAAACATACCCAGAAGACATGGTGTTATGCACAAATTGTTAAGTAATAGCTGTAAACATTAAGAAAAAATGCATTAGTTATGTCTAGTGAAATCAGTGTAAATTACATTGATGCTGAAAATGTGGAGAGGGCCAGTTCATTGAATACAGACCCTAACGTTAGATTACTTGAATAAATATAGAGCCAGTTATATTATGTGATACTAATTTAGGATTAAGGATTCAATTAATGAGATGTTCAGGACAGCGGTAGTACATTTGTTATATTTCATGTTCTAGTCTGTAACTGTGAAAAGCTTCATAAGATCCAATAAATACAATAGTTATCAATTTACACTGCTTAAAGGTCACCTCCTTTTTTGCTTCAGGCAACTGACATGCAACATTTGAAAACCCATCTGTTGAGATGTTTATTGCCAAGAATATAGTTTTAAAACAATTGTATGTTGTCTGGTCCTTTAAAAATGCAATTTAAGGACGTTAAACTTCATACAGACTATATATTTCAGTAAGTGTTGTTCCTCCTGAAATGTAGTGGAGAACCAATTTATTTATTCAGTATGAAAAATAAAAAAGGGGTGATTTCAAAAACTAGATCAAACACCTTGGAATGCTCTTAATTTTTCTCCTTCTCTTTTATATTTCAGAACAAGATTATTTTAGACCCCATGACTTTCAGCGAGGCAAGATTCAGACCTTCTCTTGAAGAAAGGTTGGAGAGTATTATCAGCGGTGCAGCACTGATGGCGGACTCTTCTTGCACACGCGATGACCGCCGGGAGAGAATTGTTGCTGAATGCAACGCTGTACGACAGGCCCTCCAAGACCTGCTTAGCGAGTATATGAATAATGTAAGTTATATGCTCTTTTTAGTCTTTTCCTCCTTTATGGTTTGTTAAGCAGCTCTATGACGATTCTTAAAGGCTTTCATGCTCAGTAAAATTGATGATCCCACATAAAAGGAGTTCAAGGAAATCAGGGCAGTCACTTAAAATTCTTCAGGGGTTTTCTACATCTTGGGTTTTGAGATTGCTTTATAGTAGTTTGTAACAGATAACTGTAGCTAGAAATGCATTTTGATCTGAAAGAGAATGCTGCTAATTACAAATTTCCCTTACTCCATTACAAGATGGATCACTACTATGTTGTGATATCAGTGATCTGTGTAATTTTGTCTGAAATACAGTCATGCAACTGTTAAATATTTCCAATGAGTTTGAGCTCTGTTTGTGAAGTGTGTCTAAAACTGCTGATTGGTAATAAGCAAAGTGGGAACATGGAGAAGTCAAATGAAAATATCCTAGATGCTATTTTTGAAAAGAGAAAATGAGTGAGTTAGTTACTAGCATTATTCATAGTTCTAAGGAAATAGTCGTTTAGTGTGTTACTCAGATATGTGTACAGAAGTTCACATGAAGTAGCTCCAGGTTTGTGTGTGGGAAGATGTGGTTAAATCATGAACATTTTTATTTGCTAACGGTGTAATTGGAGTCATTATATTTAAGTGTGCAGATTTTCTGAGGCTGAGTATTATCTATCATTATTGTAACTCATATAATGAAAATTTTTAAAATATCTTAAATACAGCAGTTAAAAACACAGGATTTCAGGAGGTGCTAAGAGCTTACCGCTGTGTTCACATACAATACAATTTGCTTTATGTGTATAATCCTCTAGTAATAAAAATCCTCTGGTTAACAGTGCCTGCATGTACCTCCAAAATTATTTGTGGATGTTCTCCACTGGTCTTACTAGACCCTTCCATCATCAGAAGACTGTGATATATGCAGTGAGGTCATAACCACTCAATATCATAATTCCAAGAAATATTGTCAGAAGCAGTACTTCTTTGAAAATATGGTCATAGCCAGAACAAAAAAGGTAACAGTGATGCCTGTGGTTTCCCATGGGTTCCTAGACATATGTGTTAAGAATATTACAGGATTTCAAACTCTTTTCCCTTTTAGGTATATACAGCTAGAAATATTTCCAAATGAATATACTCTCATTTAACTTTTTTTTTTTTTTTTTTTAATAGAGCAAATGTTCAACTCTGTGCTTTATTTTTCATCTGCTGGTAGTATTAGAGATTGAGTAAATACATTGACATATTTTCATCCTGTTTTTACCAGTCCCTACATCCCATAAATGTTGAAAAATAGCATTCCAGGATGAAGGTTTTTCTATTATTATTTTTAATTGCAAAATTGATGCTACTCAATATCAAAACAGTGAACACATTCAATCTTCTAGTTGCTTTTTTATATAGCTGAGACAACTTGAATTTATTTCTTAAATTGCTTTTTTTTTTTTTTAACTGTTAAGTAAAATGGAATTGGCTTCAAAGAACAGCTATTTTCCCAGTCTAGGATTACAAAACAGAAATTGTTTGCTGTTTTTTAAGGTGACAGTTGAGATTCCTCTTTCAGTGCAAAGGACAGCAAAACCGATGCTGTTTTATCTTGAGGTGAAATCCATAAAGAGAGTGAGTTCAAGAACAGGTGGTGATGATATGGAATATAGTTTTTTGGATTGCTGTCCGTAGAATCTTGTCTCACAGAATTATTACTTCTAGGTGTAAGCTCTAAAAGGTCTTTGCAAAAATAGTTCCCAAACTGATGTATTGTTGCATCCTGTTTCCTGGTAGTGCCTGCTTTTATGAACCATGCCTTCTGATAGCAGACTACATTCACCCTTGCTTCAGGAACATTACTTATTTTATTTCTGACACCACTTTCAGATAAGAAGGAAGAATCTTTATAGTTTAAATAAATGCATACATTTATGACCATGCTATGGGTGATTAATGGGATTCCAGGGTTTCTTTTGGAATGCACAGCAAAAACAGTGTTCTGTTTTACACTTCACATATGGTGTTTAGTAATGGATTTGATATATATTTTACCATTTCTATATTATTCAAATATTATTAGATATAAAACCCACAATTCCCAATTCTTTTGATTTCTTGTTTCACCTAGAATAAAACTGAATTAAAGCAGTTGAATAGCTTCTATATAAATATCTTATTAACAAGTTCCTATTGAATTTGAGGGTATAAGATTTGGAATTTAAAAAATAAATATTTTATGTAATCACTTCCCAGTTTTCTTTTTAAGATACAACATTTGTGTCTATCAGCATAGCCTCCATATTTTTACTTAACCGCTCTCTGGATAACAGGAGGTGGGTTTTTTGGTAAAGAGAAGACGAGCTTTACAACTGCAAAAGATTTCACTTGGAAAATTCTGAAAAGCTTGATAGAATAGCTGCAATGCAAAACCAGAATCTGATTATAGTGAAGCACACCTTGGAACAACTGGCAGTCTCATCAAAGGATGGCCGAACTGTCAAGAGTATTTTGTTCCATGCTAGGATTGAGATGCACTTGCAGAGCTGTCTGAAGGAAGGTGGTGTGTTATCTGCCCAGATGGCCTTAAACCAGCACTATCAGTCTCTCATTTTAAATTTATTCATGCATTGCTTTGATTAAAGGAGAGAGAGAATGGGGAAAAGACCTGAAAATTTGTGGCTGATAATGAGTCATAAACTATGCACAGTCCTTTGTTACTTGTTGTTGAGTGCAGTTATTTTATTGCTGTAATATTGCATTTCAGTGAGAGACTGTACCTTCCTGTGGTAATGCTATTGTTATTTTCTTGCCTATTCAAATGTTAATAGCCCTCCCCAACCTAGAATCACCTTTCCCTCCACTCATCCCCTTCAGTGATCTTGGATGAAGAGTCCTCACTCTTCTTCTACAAGGTCTTTTTGTTTCAGGTTGTTTTCAGAAGAGTCTTGAGTAGCCATTTTCTTGTACTAGGATCAGGAGTCAGCATCCCGAAAGATAAGAACCACAATTTTTTGAAATTCCTTCAATGGGTGTAGCCTCCTTGTAAGGGAGCAGGGCTGGGGACCTGATCCAGGGTCCCCTGTTGGGGCAGAGGGAGAGACTGCAACCAGAAGCAGGCCCCCTGAAGGGTTGCCTAACATGGGGTGCCTCCAGGGTCCCTTGGTGGTGCTTGGCGGCCCAATGCCCAGAGTTGCAGGGGGGTAGCCAAAGAGTCGCAGCAGGTTGCAAACAACAGATTAATCATTTGCATTCATGCCTAGTGACTACAGAGGAGCACAAAATGCTAGTGGTTTACACCCAATTTTACAATCAGTTTACTCAGATGTAAATAATTGAGGTAATAGCTGAGGTAAAAAAGGATAGAAAATAGGAATGGATTCATTCAGTTTTGCAAATCAACCCACCATTCCTTTCATTATTGTCCCAATAGATCATGTTTCCCCAGCTGTGGGTCAGAGATGTACAGCACAGAAAGTGGTGCAGGAAGGAGAATTCTGGACACTTAGGACATGACTGTGTCTTACATTTTCCTGCCGATTTTGTAGGTCCCTGATGTGCTAGTGAGTTGCTAACAACATTCAGCCTGTGCAATGTTCCAGGCACATGCTATGTGGTTCAGAAAGCTAGCCAGAAAAATGCCAGTAGGTGTCATACCAGTGATGTGCGATGATCAATTGATGAGGAAAACAGGAATTAAATAAATAAATAAATAAATAAATAAAGTTGGACTTCAGGATCTGAGGATTCTTTAATTTCTTCCCCCCACTGTTTTCAGCTATTAGGGGTTTTTTTTGTGTGCTAAGGGGGTAGGAAGATATGCAAGGAGAAGGGGAAGAAGAGTAAGCTTCAGTTGCTGAAAAAATTGTCATCAGTATTATGAATATTTCAGGCAAATGATACAACTTGCTGCTTGGAAATGATGAAAAGACAGAACTTGACAATTTCACTTTGATTATATTTTTAATGTACTGAATTAGATTTGGTTCATTTATAGTCTTCATCAAATATTTAGGTATTCTGGCTTCATTGCAAATACTTGTTTGAATGATTAATACCATGGGAGGCTTTTCAGTTTTAGCTGAAAATGGGACCTCTGTCATTAATAATACATCTATTTTGGTGGTGTGGTTATGCCCAGGAGCTCCGGTCAGAAGTGGGGTTCCATTGTGCTAGATATCGTGCAGCCACATAGTATGCACCTCTAAGGAGACAAGACAAACAAAGTAATACACCACACACACACAAGTAAATTGTCAGCGGTACATATCTTATCTTTTTTTTTTTTTTCAAGATTTCCCCTGAGCAATCCTTCACTTCCCCCCCCCATTTTCTTTCTCAGCTGTTGCTGTACCAAAGGATAACTCACAATTTTCTTGCATGTCTTATGGTATTTGTTGATATTTTTTTAAAGCCTCAGCTCCTAGAGTCTTGTAGTTTTGTGTTAACACCCTCTTTCGTTTAAAAAACAAAGGTAAGTTTCTCATGGCTTCAGAGAAGATGTTGAAAGGAGAACTGATTGTTCAGGGAGTTTGGCCTAGTTTCCAGCCAGCTCATCCATTTGGCTCGTTGGTGGACTCCTCGCTCTTCAGCAGCCTGCGTCATGGGATGATGTGGAACTGAGACCTCAGAAAACACCTCTCTTTCCCAGAGTGCCAACTCTCATGCTTCTGGGTCTGCCAGTTCCGCTGGGCTTCCTGGCTCCGCTTCAGCCAACTTGGTGAGCTGAAGTGAAATCAAGAGCCTGCAATTTCCATCTGAGCTGTGAGTTTTCTAGTTTTGGGATCTAGGGTTTCCAGACTCTGATCTTCCCTTTGTCCTGCAAGCAGAATTTCATTTTTAAGTCATCTAAATTAGTTGTTCTGAATTATCCATTTATTTTTCATGAATTCAGTTACATGAAAAATTTTCATTTTTTTTGGTTATCTTTCCAAACTGGAAGGAAACCAAATGTTGAATTTCCAAAGTCCTCCACAGAACAGAAGTACAGTACTGTTGTCTGGGGTTCAAATGTCAAGAAGAGCTATGCAAAGACCCAAACACCAGAAGGGAAGACAAATCAAAAGAACTCAAAAGTTGAAACCTATTGTAATCTCATTTTTAAACCCATCTCATGATTTTGGGGGCTGATTAACTTTTTTTTTAAGTTTGGGTCCCTCAAGCCTGCCCCCACATTCCTGCCCACTGTGGCTGTGTTAATAGTATACCGAAGGGTGTGATTCCCCTGCTCTCTGTGCACATACTTGCAATGGGTTTTATCAAACCAGCCCAAGTAGAAATAACATTGTAGCATCCCAGAGTCATGCCAGGTTTGGCCTACAACTTCAACCTCAGCATGGCTAAGATGCTACTTGTGCTTCCATGGCTACATTACAATTTATACTCTCACTAACTCACTCCATGAGAGCTAGCACAGGCATGTGGACACAAGGAGGGGAGTCATGTTACACAGCATAGACCCAGCATATACAAGAAAGGGAAATAGCTGCCATCATCATCACTTCCCGAAAGCTCCACCCTTGACCTACAGTGCCAGTGTCACTGAGTGATGCACAAAGATGGCTATCCTTTCTGTTTGCAGCAGAGTTGGAGAAAAAGGGCTCTCTTGGCTGGCATCTTCTTCCAAAGTCCACTGGCACTTGTCACATCTCTTAACCTTGAAGAAAATTGGGGCTCACCATTGGTATGAGATCCTAGGTGCAAGTTAGGAGAACACTCTAGTTTTTCTCTGCTTGTCATATTCCTAAAGCTCTTTCCATTTGTGAAGTGGAACTTCTGTGGGCAGGAGCCCTGGGCAAAGGGATAAAAAAGGTGTATGGCCATTCAGTCTCATGGGCTCAGTGGTTTATGTTGGTTCCCCTCCTGTGGTGCAGGGGAAGTTTCTGGTCAGAGCTGAAAGAAAGGGCCTGCCTCACTCTTTCCTTCACCTGGTAGCCAAGAGCTACTGCCACTTCTTGCAGAGGGGGGTTCCTCTCTCTGCAAGTAAGCCACAGCAAGGGAGAGGGAACATCATAGCAACACTATCAAGGATTTAAAATGAACTGCGGAATGCATGCATTCAAAATGGCGGTGTGGCGAGGCACTGATCTCTTAGAGACCTGTTTATTCTATAGGTTTAATAGAAACAGAATCTTTTTGCTGTTTTCCTTGTTACTATGAATTCCCTTCTGCTTCTCCCGCATTTCCCTGATTTTTTTTCAATCATTCTCCCAGATTTGCTTAGGCTTTTTATTTATTTTTTTTTTTGTATTTTTGTCTCTATGGCTTCTTATTCTTGTTTTGTGCAAATAAGAAAATGTGAAATCTGAAGACACAAAATGTAAGGTAATCAAGGTAGAGGCTTTTAGGTCTTTATGTGGTTTTGCTTACTAAAATACAAAAAATGCATTTCATATTTGTCTCAAATAAACTGGTATTTTAAGAAGATGTTGCAGTGAATAGAAACTAAAAGAATTTAATTTTGGACAGTTAGAGGTCATTGTTCTTGAAAGCACAACCCAATTAAAATTAAAAAAAAGGTGATGGAAAATGAAAATCTATAGACTCTCAAGACACTGTCAAGTTCCATATTTAACAGCTCTGGCTGAACTTATATTTAAAAGAGAGGAAAAAATCATTCTTGCATCCTTTGGAAAGAGGCTCTGAATCACACAAGATTAATCTGTGTGACAGTGAACAGTAAATTACATTCATGAGACAGCAAAATGTCCATAGCTGTCCCAAACTCAGTAATCAGTGATTGGTGACAGAGGTTGTCTGCTGAGTCATCAGGATTGGCTGATTTAGTTTCAGCAGCCTAGAAAGGACAATTTGTCAATTGTTCTCAGTATTGCTCTGATAGCTTTTCAAGGAATACTTAGAAAAGCAAGTTTTAGTTAAAGCTACATACCGTAATTCAAGAATGAAATAACGAACTAAGCCATTTCATATTTCATTTTGCTCCCGCAGATGATACGTGAACTCACTTTTCTGTTTCCTGTCCTTGAAGAATCTGAGTGGAAACAAATGGGTTGGGGACTATGAGAGAGAGCTCCTCTACCTTTTTAAAATAGTAGTCGGAACACTGTTCTCATGCTGCAGTGATCCATCCTTAAGATACCAACCAATTTTTAGTAATTCAAGCTTGTTTTGTTGAAAGTGAAACATGCAGGCCATTTTTTAGATGCATACTGACTGTACAAGGTGAGAAAAATGCACATTTCCCCTTTTCCCCTCTTCACAGATTTCTCAGAGTCTAAATCACTAGGATGATGATGACAAATTCATTTTCCCTTGTACAAAAAATGTACTTGGGAAAATCCAAAATGTGCTGTTTCAGAGCGATTGATCAAATTCCTGGCTTGCTTAGTACCTGGTTCTTGGCATTCTCTCTCTAACTCTTATTCTATGGGATGTGCCCATCTTGTGTTCTAAATCTGTGATACGCCTGGGTACCTTTTCTTTCCCCAGTTCCACATAATTTACCACTTACATACTCAGCCCAGAACTCTAATTTGAAGGACCTCGGACACATTGCAAGTTATTTGGTTTCTTGTCTTTGCTTGGTAATAGCAGGATAACCTGGTATTGATTTACCCATTGGTTAGCACTTCTATAATAGTACCATGGAATCTGTGCTTCCTGCAGGTTTTGACAAGCAAAAGCTGCTACAGAATCCTAATGTTCCCATGATTTCAGAATATTGAGGATTACATTCACTGCTTTGCCTTTGCTTTAGCAGCACCAGAATATCAAAGCCCCGCACAGATAGTAAAATATGGATATGCATCAAATCCGCATCCGTTCAGTGTCAGCCTGCATTCGATCCATGATCCACATTCCAGGTTTTATGTCTATCCACATCTGCACCGCCCCTGCCTCGCAGCAGCTTCAGCCTGGACTGTAGGAGCAGAGCTTCTGTCTCACTGCCATAGCTTTGCTGAGCTGATGCTGCAGGTGGAGGGAGAAGGGAGTTGCCAGCAGCTCCGTGCAGTTCAGAGGCTCCCTTGGCTCCAATGTCAACAACTTTTATTCTGCCTGGGCTAGGAAGCTGGAACTGTTCAATGGGTGGCTGGCAGCGGAAGATGGGGTGGGGGATAGCTGCCTATCACCAGCAAATTGGTGGAGTCTGGGAACTAGTTGCTGGGGCTCCTAGAGTCAGAGGTGGGAATAGCTGGTAAACTGAGCTCCCGATCCATGAGTGACTATCTCTGGTTGGCTGTTAGGCATAAGCAGAGCCCAGCATGGATTGGCTGGAGCACTTCTTTTGTTGCCTGCTGAGGCAGATTAAAAAATGAATCACCATGCAAGCCCCGATCTGCAATAATGGATCTGCAGATATTTGCATCTGCAGCCTGCAGGGCTCTACAGAGGATCATGCTGCTGTTCTCCGTAAACACAGTTTAGGATATAGGCAAACCCTGTTGAAAAGTATCTGGTACCCATTCACTGCAAATAACAGATACATAATGAATTTGTCCATTTTTGTGCTTTGATAGTTGCATTTACATAGGATTTCCCAGGACATTCTGTTAAAAGGCTCAACTAGGTCATCTCTGTAAGATGATAGACTGTGGTTTTAACTTACTTAAAAATCAACTGGGAGTGAGTGTGCTTCTTGAAGCAGCTAAGATGTAATGTTAGTGTCATGGTCTGTCAACATTTATACCTTAGGAATGTCAACGCAGGAGAACTTTTAAAATACCAGTCTTTGATTTTCCACCTCGGAATGGGCATGGGCTTGCTTCCATATCTGTTAAATGTATTAGTGTTCAAAAGTGCCACAAGACTCTTTGTTTGTTTTTCCAAGAGTTCTGTTTTCATGAAATATTGATGAAGAGATGTTGGGGAAAAAATGAATTCCTATTTGACATTCACTGATGATTCTCTTCCCTCTGATTCAGATTAGAATACTGGGTCCATTGGAGCCCCATGAACTTCAGCCAAATCCTCATTAATAAGTGAGCTTCTCATTGACAATTTTCTGTTCTATAAAATCACTGGAGCTTAGTGATTGATCATCCCCTAGTGTTGTAATCTTGAATGACTCCTCCTGATTGAGAGCTCCTGGTGGTCTAAGTTGCTCTTAGTTGCTATGCCTCTATAGCCCTCTTACTTTTTTTCTTCTTGGCCTATTATTTATCTGTTCTTAGCTAGATGGTGTTTTGTCATTATTGTCCCACCTGCTTGGCCAGAAAACTCAGAGTAACTAAACTGAAAAAAAAATTTCTCTATCTTCCAGTCATTGGATTGAACTGGGTCAAGGTTTGTGCCTCAGTTCATTTGAGAACATTTCAGTCTGTTCCCATTCTTCAGTGGGACAATGGAAAACAAAAAAAGAAATAAAAATTACAGTAAAAAATTTATCTAGAGTGGGAACAACCATTGCTGAGATCTGCGTATTTAGTGTCACCTTAACCCAGGAATTAAGGTAAGAGTGGATTTTTCCTTAAATGGATCCAGTGTACAGCATCAGGGTGGATAGAAATATGTCAGAACCCATTATCTAACTCAGCACAAACATCTCAGCGTAGTAAGAAACTAACAACCCTTGAAGTGCAACCTCATTAATTATTACTAGAATCACAAATCTTGCTGTACCACTGGTGACATCTGGAAAATGAAGGTAAAAGCTACAGTATAGTCACATTCCTTTGAGGGGCAGGGAAGACAATCCTCTCTTTCCACCCATGTGAAAAATGGCCCTAAGTGCTTCTTTTTCTTGATCTTGTATATGGTGATCTGGCACCAACTTTTGTGGGAGCTATCACTTCCCCTAGAGAGAGTCACCCAGAGCCTAGACCACCCCCAC
Source organism: Podocnemis expansa (assembly GCA_007922195.1). NCBI lineage: Eukaryota > Metazoa > Chordata > Testudines > Podocnemididae > Podocnemis > Podocnemis expansa. The sequence continues at coordinate 7,991,313 of ML682065.1, forward strand.
CCCAAACCTTCAGTGATTTCAGGCCAGCTCTATGCAGTTGGGGATAAATTGGGAAAATCTTCAACCTGTTGACCGTTTTTCAGGGTGCTGTCAGCCAGGCTGGGCATAGCTACTGAGTGCTAGTTAAAAGGAAATGGGAGCTAGCTGAGTAGGAACTAGGCAAAGCTGTGGAAGCTGAGAGGTCTATAAAAGCTCTCAGGAAGGGGAAGCTGGGGAAGGAGCAGAGATCATTAGCTAGAGCAGGGGTCTCAAACTCAAATCACCATGGGGGCTGCATGAGGACTAGTATGTTCACCCAAGGGCTACAACAATGAAACCTTTTCATATAACAGTATTGCAAATATTGAGAACAATAGCTGCTTAACATGCGGAAGGTCCTGGATTCAATTCCCAGGGGGTTGGACTCGATGATCTCATGAGGTCCCTTCCAGCCCTATGATTTGATTGATTGATTGAATAGTGTCATTGCAGGCCACAGGAAATAACTTTAAGGGCCGCATGTGGCCTGCAGGCCATTAGTTTGAGATCCATGAGCTAAGGTAAGCTACAGTAGTGGAAAGTTGAGCACCCTGCTGCTTCAGGATGAGATCTTTAAGACCCCAGTGATGGTGTACTTAGGACGTGATGGGCAACTCACTATAAATAAAGGGCAGGGATGATTGAAGCGCAACATTGGTTTGGATGCAGTTTGTGGTGGTCAGAGACCTGAACAGCAAGGGGGGCAAGTACTGCTGCTACACTGTAAACTCTTTTTTTCCTTCCCTGTATTTCCTGTTTTTAATTCACCTTTGGTGAAAGCCCTGAACTCTCTCTTCCTAGCTAATGTCATACTTTCATGGTCAATTCCTGTGGTTCCATAGGCTGGCAACCCAGCTGAATGCAATTGTAGACTTCAGCTAGCCAGCAGAAACTACGTGGTTCTGACATAACTACCTGTGTTACCTCTCTGATGGAACTAGGTTCTGTTTGTAGACACTGACCGCAGAGATAAAAATGGTTCTCATGCCACTGCTTGGAACTGTGAAGTAACTGCCCTAAATTGCTCCCATAACTAGAGCTCTGCATGGATACAAATAATTGGATCCGTATCCAACCTGCATCCGCAAGAAATGGTCCGTGGATATCCGTGTTGTATCCGCAGATGTGGATATCCACATATTTGCAGGGCTCTACCTCTGTGCAGATAAAAATATGTGGATCTGTATCCAATCTGCAGCCGCAAAAAATGGTCCGCAGATATCTGTGTTATATCCGCAGATGCGGATATAAGGTGGATATCTGCGGATATCCGCTGATTTGCAGGGCTCTACCAATAACCTCCCTTAGTGAGACCCAGCCCATAGAGCAATGGTTCCAAACCATTTCTCTGCCATGGTATATCTTGATACTGTCAAATTTTTCGAGGCACACCACCATTAAACAACTCAAGAATATTCAAATTAGCTTAAATTGCTTATGAATATTCATGAACTGTGGCACAGTGTTTCAGAAATGCTGCTGTGTGGGATAGTAGGAGTAGCAGAGCAGGGGTGGCAAAACAGGGGAGACATGCAGTGGCAGGAGTGAATGTGAGGAGCAGAGCAGGACAGGGTTGGCAAAAGAGGACAAGGGCAGCCATGTGGGAACAGCACAAGGGTGGCGAGAGATGAGGGGAAGGGAGAATGCAAACGGCTTTTTGGGGGACAAGGGGGAACCTGGGGAGTGGGAGGGTAGGGCAGGGGATCATGGTGCAGCACCCACTTCCCCCTTCTCCTCAGTGGCTCTGAGCCACCCAGGGCAAATCCTCACCCCACTGCTGCTCCCTCCCACCCCAGTGGGTCCCGTCCTCCACTCCCCCAGCCCCCTGCTGCCTGTGATGGACCCTCCCATCCCTGCAGGGGCCAGAACTAGGCATCCAGCCCCCAGCTACAACCCCCTCACACACAGCCACCCCACCCCCAGCTACACCCCCCCCAACCAAACAGCCACCCAGCAACCCCAGCTACACACCCTCTGCTACACAATCACTCCCACCCACCTCTGCTAGACACCTGTGCCACACACAACTCCCAGCAGCCCTCCCCCTCAAAGCCCTTACCTGGGCTGTTTGCAGGCTGCCTGACACAAGCTGCTCCACTCTGCATGGGGAGATTCACACACTCCCAACCAATGTTCCCTCTAAGCTGCTCTGGCGTGCTGCAGCGCAGCCCGCCGCAGCCGCCAGCGCAGGGAAGGCAGCCGGCAGCGCACTGCCGGCAGCCAGACTGCTTCGAGGGAGCTTTCTGTGGAGCAGGGAGTTTTGAAAACTCCCGCCCAGAAAAGCTCCAACGGAGCATGCCCAGAAAATCTGGGCATGCTTCGTAGAGCTTCTCTGGCCCAGGAGTTAGGGCTGGGCCTGCCTCGAGTCCAGCCCCGAGGTAAGTTTGTGGGGGCTTGGAGGGGGGGCAAGCAGGAGCAGGGGGGCGTGCTGCCGGGAGCAGAAGGGGGTAGCAGGAGGGGGGTGTGAGTGGGAGCCGGGGGGGCGATGCCAGGACTGCGGTGCGAGTGGGAGTGTGGGGGGGCTAGCCAGGAGTGGGGGGGCGATGCCGGGACCGGAGGGGGCGAGTGGGAGTGGGGCGGGGTGATGCTGGGGTCGGGGGGGCGATGCCGGGAGCGGGGGCCTAGCAGGAGTGTGGGGGGGCTGTGGGGGAGCGAGCGGGAGCAGGGGGAGGGGCTGAGCAGTGGGCCCTGGGGGGGGAGCGCAGCGAGCAACAGGAGTTGCTCAGCTGCTCTGTCCCCTTAGAGGGAACATTGCTCCCAACTTCCCACCCTTCTCTGCTGGCTGGGCCTAAGGTGGAGCCACCAGAACACTGCATTCAGGCTTCTCCTGCTATTTTTAGGGGGACCCCTGGAGCTCTGTGTTCCGGTGCCACCTTCTATTTTTAGGGGGGCAGAAGACTGCCTGCCTAAAAATAGGGGGCCCCAGAACTGTGTTCTGGTCCCTTCCCCCTTACTTTAATCCCTGTCTTGTCCCAGCCCTGCACAGCCCATGTGGCTGGGCTGAACAGGGAGGGAACTTTAACTCCAGCTCTCAGGGATGCTCACGGCACACGTTGGCTGTTGCCGTGGCACACCAGTGTGTCCCGGCACACTGGTTGGGAACCACTGACATAGAGAATAGCAGATTATATCTTTTGAGAGGATTCTAGTCACTAGGAGGTACAATCCATTGAGAGAGAGAGAGAGAGAATGTATATGACTGGCAGTCCTGGGAAGAATGTATGGAGAAAAGGGATATTCAGTAAAACTAATGCTTCCTATAAATAAAATTGTTTGTGTGGCTATTTCTTAACAAATGTACAATACCTAATAGTTTACAATTTCTGTCATCTCCTCTAGGTGCCACTACAATCTATGCAAACTATATTATACCTCACAGAATATAGGACTTATTCTGAAGAACTAAGAATACTGTAAAACATTCTGAGGGAGGGTTTTTGTTTTGTTTTGTTGTGCTTTTTAATCATTTTCTTGCATTTTGGGGGCTCTAGATTATTTTATTTTAGCCTAATTCTGCCTCAGTAAGATTTTTTTCAGCTGATTTGACACATCTAGTTAAAGGAAGTAAAAGCAGTTGTTTTCACATAATATGAAATACAATATCTGGGAATAAATGGTATTTTTGTTACTGGATTAAGAAAATAATATTTATGTGATGACCTAATATTTGGGAAATATTTGAATCACCAAATAATTAAAGTCTAAAGATGCTTCCCTCCTCAGGATCCCTTCTTTTCGCTTCTCCTCTTCACCCTGCCTCTGTTTACTATGAGCCTTTTTTTTTTTTTAGGGCATATCCTTTTATTCTTTTAGCTTCTTACGCTCCATACCAACAGACTTCTTAAGGCCATACTTGCTTTTCGCATGCACTTATGTCCCATTAAAGACAGAGGTTTTAGGCGCATAGTTAAAGTTAGTCTTTCAAGGTGCCACAGGACTCTTTGGCTATGTCTACACTAGCAAATTAGTCCAGATTAAAAAGCATTAATCCAGACTAATTTGGCCCCTATCTACGCAAGGATTTGTTTAGTTCAAACTAATTTTTTAAATCTCCAACGGTTAGTTCAAACTTAGCACTTAGATCGAGCTTTACTTTGAACTAGCATGAGTACATTGTATTAGTTCAAACTAAACAGTTAGTTCAAACTAGCTGTGCTTATTTAGTTCAAACTAAAAACTTAGTTCGAGCTCAGGAAAACATGGCTAGTTTGAACTAAAAAGTTAGCTTGAACTAAAAAGCTGTAGTTATTTCGAACTAACTGGGCACTGCTTAGTTTGGAGTAAGCAAGTCCAAGCTAAACTTGTTAATGCAGACATAGCCCTTGTGTGTTTTGCTGAAGCAGACTAACCCCTCTGGAACTTGTTGTGTAATTATGACATCTAATAATTAATATGTTAGAAATTTTTTTTCTGGTGTCTCATTTACAGCTTCATTTATTAGTCTCTTCAGAATCTAACAGTTTTAACTAGCCCCTCTCCCACTAAAATTAATTTATTGTGCTTTGGCTTTCTTGCCATTTTCTTTTTCCCTATAGAAGTGTTTTGTTTTTGAGCTCAATCAGATGTAATTGTAACATTGTTGGGTTTGTAATGCCAAGACTCAATCATCATAAAGATTTTGAAGATGGGAGGGGATTTTCTTATCAGACTGATCATGCTATCTACCTACATACTGGCCATTTACCACACAAAGAAAGGTCTAGCACAGGAGTTTCTCAAATGGCGGGTTGTGACCCCTTCAGGTGATCACGAGAGTATTTTAGGAGGGTCATGAGCTGTCATCCCCTACACATTTTGGTAGGGGTGGCGTGGCATGGGGGAGGTCATCATTTCTCTTTAGGGGAGAGGGGTCATAATAGCCTGAAATATTTTGAAAAGGAGTCTGGGGAAGAAGAAGAAGAAGAAGGGGAAGGAGAAAACAAAACAAACAAAAAACCACACTCCTTTTAAGGTCCTCAGATGGAAGGTTCCACTGAAATTACAAATAATTGGCCCATGAAAGACGCCTTGGTGACCAGAAACACACATTTGTCAAGACCTGGAGTACAAAGACTTGAGTTAGCAGGACTTGATCTAGGGCACTTACAATAGCTGTGTAGATGTTGCAGTGTGGATTCTCAAGCCCAGGTGGAGCAGGTGCCACTCGGAAAGTCCCTATATTCCAGTATAAGAAATATATGTCTTGTCCAATAATTCAAAGATACTATAGTGAGTCTTTCTGTCATTTTAATTGTACCTTCTGTTTACCTCAGGAATCCAGAGTAATGTACTTGTCTTCTTTCAGTCTGCAACAGCAATATTATGTTTTTGATTGTTTTGTGCATCTCCATACAGAAATAAAGACTCCTTCCAACATGTATTCTATACGCTTAGTTAAGTTAGAAATTTGCACTGCAATAACAGTTATCAGTTCTAGAATAACGGAGCACGCTATTTACCTGTTATACCTTTCGGAGTGCACCCTGATTCTAGCTGTGTGATTGTTCAATGCTCTTTATTTATTCTTTTCTTTGTTGGAGTTGGAATGTATGGGACATTAGTTTTTTCTTTGTTTGTTTGTTTCTGTTTACCTATGTCATATGGGGCTTATTATCCTATTGTGAAACAAGTTTTTCTGTAGCTAATACTAAGTCATTTTATTCTGATTATGCTTTTTATATTTGTTTGTTTATATTAAATTTGTTTATTATGTATATTTATTATATTTATCTATTATTTTATATATTTTCCTTGCTTAGTGTGATTTTTATATGCACATCTTTTGCATGTTTCTCCTGAATTTCAGTATTTTTAATGGACAGATTTCCACCCTTGTATAACCTATGGATGTTGAGCGTAAAGAAAAGCTGTCTTAAATGTTTGTTGGAAATGTATCAGAATAAACATATGTCTGCTGAAATTGCTGAGCTTACAGAAAGAAATGTCTTGAATGTATGTTTCCCGAAAGGCTTCATAACTTCTATTTTCTTCAGGACTTTTTTTATCATGAAGTCTTAATTGTGTAATATACACATGTAAAGCCATACTCTGTGCTTATAGAGAAAAAAAAACCAAACATGCAGACAGTAGCAGGGACATATAGAGTCAGCTGGATAACTCTATTTTAATTCCTCTAGATTCTGTGGGTGAGCATAGGGGTTGCCTACAGTGGTGACTTTACATGGTTTCAGGCACAATACAAGTCCATGTAAGTAGTATGGTTTGCAACATGTCTCTTACATGTGTGTGCATATGCGCGCGCACGCGCGCACACACAAAATTTAGGATTGCCATGTTCCAAAGGGGTAGCCCCCCCCACACACACATACACACATACCCCCACACCCTATGGGTGGTACGTGTCTTCCTCAACCTCTGGTCCTCTACCAGAGGCCTGGGAGTTTGAAGGCTCTGTGCAGTATCTTAGCTGTTCCTAGCACTGCACTCTTCTGGACAGAGAGCTCTGATGTCGTTCCTGGGATCTGTTGGAGCCACTCTCCCAGCTCAGGGGTCACAGCCCCGAGTGCTCCTACCACTGCTGGGACCACTTTGGCCTTTACTTTGCGCCTCATTAGGTGACTGGATAGCGTAGTGGTTAAGAGCGCTATAATGGTTAAGTAAGACGCCCTTTGATACAGGAGACTGGGGTTCAAATCCTGGTGGGTACCTGCCTACCTTCTCAGTAGGGGTCCTTGGGCAAAAGACCCCCTGATACCTCACTTGCCTACATTGAACATGAGAGTGACATGAACTAGGAGAGTCATGCTGGCTTGGACGTTGCCTGGATTACCAAGGTCCGTGCCAGATGTTGGGGAACCAGGAAAATCTGACGATAAGTGGGCTACTGGAACAAACCATACATAGACAAGAGAACCTGGAATTGATATCTATCTATCTATCTGTATGTTGCATGAGCTTTCATGGGAGAAAATCCCAGTGGGATTTTCTCTCCTGAAAGCTCATGAAATAAATAAATTTGTTAATCTCTAAGTGCCATGGGATTCCTTGCCAATTTAGGATGTAAAGAATTTCCATTATCCCTACAATTAACAGAATTTGACCAATAATCATTGTAAAGTTGTCTTGTGTTTAATCATTTGTATGGATAATATCAGTTCTTCCTCTACAAAAACAGTAGATCAGAAGTGAAAAACAGGAAGCCCCTACAGAATTCAAGTAATATTTAGATGCTTGTCTGTCTTGTAGAAGCTGGTCCAATAATAGATAGTATCTCACCCATCTTGTCTCTCTGATATTCTGGGACCAACATATCTACGAGAACACTGCATACATACATTTAAAAGAGCATTCTGTTAGCCAGGATGTGTTTTCTTGAAGGTCACGAGTAAAGGCCAAACCTCGTTGTGGATATTTTGGAAATTCTGTTTTTAGAATGTATCAGATATCAAAACTTGTATTAGATGTCAAAATGGGAGAAAAAATTAAAAGCAGAGTACATAAAAACTTTTGGGATCCAGTCAAATAATCTGGTGGTCTGGATTTGGCCTGTGGTCTTCCTATTTACTATCCCTGCCTTAGTGTGTAAATGAATGTCTACTCCATGTATACTGCAGTGGTGAGTTTTCATTTGGAAGTACACTTTCAGTAGAAAATTAGAGGTTACTCAGTGGCATTACTGTTAGGTCAACTGTTCTGTGATTTTTAATGGTTATTCTGATACAATGTTGTTGAGTTATCGATGAGATACAAAAATGAGAAGCATTTTTAGAAGCCTGGTTCTGATATAATGGTCTTGGTCCAGAAGAGGGCACACTTGCATACCATAAAGCTTTTCTTCATAATTAATAGACCTGCATCCTGATGTCGTTTGACTGTTATAAAAGAAAATTTAATAATAAACAAAATGGAGAGCCTTTTTTTTTTAAGGTACAAGGTCTTTAATAAGACATCAGATTCAAAACTTTGTGAAGACATTATTTTGAATGTAGTATATGATATGGATATAAAACAGTAAATAAAATATTAGGTGTTAAAGCCTTGTTGCATTTCTGAAGAGTATTGATGTTTTGGTTTTAGTAGTAGGTACCCATTTAGTATTAAATATCACGTTAGTAATAAACATTTACTTCTTTTTTCCTGATTTATCCCCATTATGGGAAGATGTCACAGGTGTGGACTGAAATACACAAAGCATGTACAGTATTAGTATAATCTAACCCATAAGTTTCCTTCAGCTAAAATAAAGTATGCCATATAATGAAGCACAATATAGTAGTAGCATTGTATTGAATGAATTGTTACTGTCCAACTTGCCATATCTTGTGACTTAATGATCACAGTGCTATTACTGTAACACATCATGCCTTTTCGTTGTATCCCAGGATAATGTGTTAGTTAACTTAGTATTACTTCTTGCAGCTCTGTGTGTTCTTCATGCAATAAGAGCTTATGATATTGTTTATATTAACAAAGGGAAATTAAAGTAAGAAAAAATGTCTGTGATATGATCAGTGTCCAAATATGTACATATTGTTAAAATATCAGTGGTTTGTTTTTGTTTTTGTTTTTTTTCCCCCAGAAAGGAAACTGTTGGAACAATAAACATTACAATTCATTCCTGAACTTTAAACAATGAATTTGACATACTGGATTTCTTTTCACAAAAGAGTTGCATCTGATCTCTTGTTAAAAACCCACCATAAAATTAAAATATTTTGGGGTTAGCTCGTAACATAGAGGAGGTCACAAAATGAATGTCATGGAGTCACAGTCAAAAAAGTAGCACAACTTTGATAGAACTGGTTTTATAATCACATAAATATATTTTTAATATTTCCTGCTACTGATATGAGACAAGTTAATTTTAGGTTATTTTGTTTCAAAGGGGCAGCCGTGTTAGTATAGTTCAGTAAAACAAACAAGGAGTCCTGTGGCACTTAAAGACTAACAAATTGATTTATTGCATGAGCTTTTGTGGGAGAAAATCCCACTTTGTCAGATGCTTAGGTTGTTTTATATCCATTTTGTTATACTGAAATGACATTTCAAAAAAATTGTTCCTGATACATGAGGAATTCATAGTGATACATTTATATGTAACAGATTTTCCTGTTTGTTAGTCTTATTAATTAATATGCAATAAAAATGAGAGTCCTGTTGCTCCTTAAAGAATAACAAATTTCTTAGCTTAGTCTTTAAGACTATGTCTACACTGGCCAATTATTCTGGACCAATTTGAAGCAGGTCTACACTAAGCTTTGCTAAGTTTGAACTAAGCAATTGCATGTAGTCATGCTTAAAAAGTTTGACTTAAGTGGTTAGTTTGAGCAAGCGGTTAGTTTGAACTAGCTGTACTGACTACTTCAAACTAGATTTTTAGTTCAGACTAACCCACATGATTAGTTCAAACTTAAAATCCATGGTTAGTCCAAACTAGCCCAAGGCTAGTTTAGACAAAACTTAGACTTCTTTAGTTCAGACTTGCAAGTCCAAGCTAAATAAGTGGATTTAGACATATCCTAAGGTGCCACAGGACTCTCATTTTTGTTGTACACAGACTAACATGGCTACTGTTCTGGAAATTTAATATGCAATGAAGCTTGAAATAACATATTGCGTACATATTATGGCTGTACATCAGTTGCAGTATATAAAAAATCTGCATTCAGTTCTGCTAGAGGGAACATTGTGCCTGTGTTGAGCTCCCTAAAGTCATTCATGTAACAAAATGATAACAATTCAACACTGAAGCCCATGGGGCCATGTAGCCATATGGGTCCATGCAAAAATAAATACATGTAGTATTGGGGTCTTAGAAAGCAAAAGGAAAGTCTTAACACAATAGGATTAATTTTATAGTCCATCAAATACACTTTGCATCTGATCCTACACTGGTTTAAACTTCATAATGGACCTATGCCCGTGGTGGAAACTTGATCAAACCCCTTGCTACTCTAAATTCTGCAGAGGATGAGCAGTGAAGGATTACCAAGTCACAGTGGGTTTCCTTGCAACTGCCACTCTTCACTCTGTCCAAATACAGCTCAGACTTCATGGAAAATTGGGGCCTATGGGCTAGATCTTAGGCTCATGTAAACTGCCATCATTCCATTAATTCCAATGGAGATATGTGGATTTACATTAGCTGGTAATCTGGCCCCATACTTTTCACTGGCATAACTAGATTTTTTCATGATGATAAAACATTTTTTCTTCGATATGAAATCAAAGAGCCCCAAAAGAGAATTCTGTAGCTTTAAATGATTATTTTAAAACATTATTTAGAATACCTTGGGGCACAATGTGTAGTAATGTAGTTACTACCAGCCTGTCAGATTCATTGCCAAATAGTATTCAGAATCCAGGGATAAGATAAATTAGATTTTAATTGGGTTTTAAGGCTAAGCTGAATAAGAAGATAAGGTAGAATTAGCCAGAGACAAATTAAAGTAATGAAACCCTTAGCTTTCTTAGGCTATTGTATTAAAAACTATGCAATCTGTCACTGATAAGAGATGTCATGGAGGAGTTGAAAAAGATTGACACTGATAGGTAGAAGAAACAGTGGTGTCTAATGTAATCACATTATCTTGAGCACTGCAAACCCAAGGAAATGGACAAAATTGTGTTAGTTATATTTTATAACAACATTTTGAATAAAAAAATAAAATTGAGTTTTACTGAGCTGGTAGGACTGACTGAGGCAGAGATTTGACTGATTTTTATATTTTAAGAGAGCAAAATAGAAATTACTACTTATTATGATAGGATAACAATGTTAGCTTATTTATCTCACTTTTTATTAAGCTTATGAATTTTTACCTTGGAGAATTTCATTTTCATTGCAGACATGACCTTTTTCCTAATAACATCATTTTGTCTTTCATCTGGCTTTTGTATAGACATTTTAAAATGACTGAAATTTAAATTAGGTTATAAAATTCAAGCACTGAACTCATTCCTTATACCATTACTTCGGTTCAGAATTATCTCTCACGTGGTAAACCTCAACAGCATTTTGAATGCCTAAGGCCTTAGTCCTGCAAACCTTTATATGAGTCATATATTACATAAATGCAAGTAAAGACTATTGGTGTGAATAATGCCCTGGGCTTGCAGTGGGTGCTTGTTCATTTATTTCTAATTTATTATGCTTAATTTTGTAAGAAAACAAGAAACATTCATGATCGTTTTTTAAATGATTTTCTATGGATAAAATGACATTAAATTACAATAAAATAAAAAAAAAATCCAGAATGTTAGTTTTCCAGTGTTTTATAGTTTCATAATGTTTAATTTTGTATTATTACAAAAGAAAGGGAGGAAACAAGTCTGTTTTTTTTTTTAACTATTGCTCATAAATTCAAGGCACATCATTAAATCATATATCCCAAGGCCAGAGGGAGCCATCGTGATTTTGTAGTCTGACCTACATCATGCAGGTCATAGAACTTACTTGAATTAATTCCTGTTGGAGCTATAGGATATATTTTGTGGCGGGGAAAAAAAATCCAGTTTTAATTTAAAAATTGTTAGCAATGGAGAATCCATCACAACCTTTGGTTAATTGTTCAAATGACATATTACTCTAGCTGTTATTCAGGAGGTTATAAAAGAAACTCTTTAAGCTGAAGCATGTGAGGAGTCCCGGTGAAGTCAAAGGGGCTATTTTTATGCTTAAAGTTAAGTACTCAAGTACCTGGCTGAATTGGAGACCAAGGGTCTTGGGTTCTAATCCTGTACACCTTTCAGATGTGAGTAGCCTTCCATAGTTACTAGGGTAGGTATCAACCGGAGTGTCCCCGGTTTTAGTTCTGGGGCCAGTTTTGTGCAATATAGGATCATAGAATCATAGGGTTGGAAGGGACCCCATAAGGTCATCTAGTCCAACCCCCTTCAAAAAAGCAGTTCCACTCCGACTAAATCCTCCCAACCAGGATTTTGTCTAACTGAGCCTTAAATATCTCCAAAGATGGAGATTCCACTACCTCCATAGGTAACCCATTCCAGTGCTTGACCACCCTCCTAGTAAGAAAGTTTTTCCTATATCCAACCTCAACTTCCCCAGCTGTAACTTGAAACCACTGCTCCTTGTTCTGTCCTCTGTTGCTACTGAGAACAGCTGAGCTCCACCTCCTTGGAGCATCCTTTCAAGTAGTTGAAGGTTGCTATCAAATCCCCCCTCAGTCTTCTCTTCTGCAAGCTAAATGAGCCTAGTTCCTTCAGCCTGTCTTCGTAAGTCTTGTGCTCCAGCCCTTTGATCTTTTTTGTTGCCCTCTGCTGGACTCTTTCTAATTTGTCAATGTCCTTTTCGTAGTGAGGTGCCCAAAACTGGACTCAGTATTCCAGATGTGGCCTCACCAGTGCCAAGTAGAGGGGAACAATCACATCCCTTGATCTGTTGGCAACACTTCTACTGATGCAGCCCAGTACGCCACTGGGCTTTTTGGTAACAAGAGCACATTGTTGACTCATATCCAACTTCCCATCCACCATGGCCCTCAGGTCCCTTTTTGCAGTACTTCTACTTAGCCAATCACTTCCCAGACTGTAGCAGCACATAGGGCTTTTCCGTCCCAAGTGCAGGACTTTGCACTTGTCGTTGTTGAACCTCATGAGATTTCCTTTGGCCCACTGCTCCAATTTGTCAGTGTCTCCCAGAATTCTGTCCCTGCCCTCCAACATGTCTACTGTTCCCCCCAGCTTGGTGTCGTTCACAAACTTACTGAGCATGCAATCTATCCCATCATCTAGATCATTAATAAAAATGTTGAACAGAACCGGCCCCAGGACTGACCCCTAAGGCACATCACCCGTTACTGGTTGCCAACTAGACATTGAGCCATTTATTCTTACTTGCTGAAACTGTTGATCTAGCTAGTTTTCTATCCACCTTATGGTCCATGCATCCAACCCATACTTCCTTAACTTGCTGACGAAAATGCTGTGGGGAAACTGTATCAAAAGCCTTGCTAAAGTCGACGTATATCACATCAATGGCTTTTTCTGCATCTACAAATCCAGTCTTCTCATTATAGAAGGTGATATCTTCATTAATGATCTGGATGATGGGGTGGATTGCACCCTCAGTAAACTCATAGATGGCACTAAGCTGGGGGAGTGGTAGATAAACTGGAGGGTTGGGATAGGATAAGATATAGAGTAATCTAGGCAGCTTGGATGATTGGGCCAAAAGAAATCTGATGTTCAACAGGGACAAGTTCCTGAACTTAGGATGGAAGAATCCCATGTCCTGCGATGGCACTGGGGACTGAACAGCTAAGCAGCAGTTGTGTAGAAAATTAGCTGGGAGTTACAGTGAACGAGGCCCTTATTGCAAAGGAGGCTTATGGTATATTGATCTGCATTTGTACAAGCATCACCATCAGATCAAGGAAGTGCTTATCCCTCTCTGTTTGACACTGGTGAGGCCACATTTGAAGTATGGTGTTCAGTTTTGGGTACCCTTCCCCTCCAGGAGGTTGTGAACAAATTGGAGAGTCCAGAAGAGGGCAACAAAAATGATTAAGGGGCTGGAACATATGACTTATGAGGAGGTATTGGGGGAGCTAGGGTAGTTTAGTCTTCAGAAGAGCAGAATGACGAGGGATTTGATAGCAGCCTTCAACTACCTGAAGAGAAGTTTCAAAGTGGATGTCGCTAGGCTGTTTGCAGTAATGGCAGATGACAACACAAGAAGCTCTGGTCTTAAGTTGCAGTGAGGCAGTTTAAGTTGGGTATTAGGAGAATAATTTTCACTAGGAGGATGGTGAAGTACTGGAATGGGTTATACAAGGGGGTGGTGGAATCTCCATTCTTCAAAGTTTTTAAGGCCTGGCTTGACAAAGCCCTGACTTGGATGATTTAGTTGGAATTGGTCCTGTTTGAGCATGAGATTGGACTAGATGGTCTCCTCACGTCCCTTCCAACCCTTATCTTCTAATATTCTTCAGTGAATCCAGGTTCAAATGAATTTTCAGGATCAAACTTTGTATTTATTTTATTTTATTTTTACATTAAAATTACAGAATAAAATGTTAAAATACTAAACCTAAAAGAGTTGATGAACAGTGGTTCCTCAGTCTAGTATAAGTATCCAAGCAAATTCTACTGCAGAAAAAAAAAAAGAGCAAAGCATTTTTTTATCAATTTACTGTGTTGATTTTTTTTAAAGATGTCCATGTTGATGTTATATGGGTAGAGATCTTAGTTTTGAGTTCACTGATCATAATATTAGATAAAAATTAAATGAAGAAATTGCATTCCTAATTGTTAGTGTGTAAAAACTGTAGCCGTATAAAGGAGAGCCACATCTAGCCATTTGTAGATGTACCATACAATAAAACTTGAAGGCTCATTAGCTTGGAATGACCCAGCTGTGTTTTATGCATAGGGGTCATTTCTTTACTAATGAGCCACTAAGCCAGATGGCTAACCCCACAGTAGTCTAACTGCATTAGTGTGATTTAGATCTTTAGGCAAATTACTTAAAAAAAAAAAAATAGCCATTGGCAATGCTAAGGGGCAGTTTTTTTAGAACTGCATGAAACAGAGTATTTTGCCTTTAAGAGACATATGGCTAAGGGGAATCTTCAATTTCCATAGATTTACACCAGTCTCTGTATTGAATTTGTATAAATATTCAGGTTGTTCCATACCATCCATGCTATACAGATGTTTTGAGGAGGAACACATTTGATTAGGTAACCTAATGAAAATGTGAACTCCACAGCAGTGTAATATCAGAGTGCATTTATGACCATACTTAAATGGCAGTTGCTACTAATTCTTTTTGGGTGAGTTAGAGGTACATTATCATACAGCCTTATTAGAGGAAGTCTTTAGTATTGTATATTGAAAACTAAAATATGGATGAAAACAGGATCTCTTTGCAAATATTTTTACACACAGTTATACAAACAGTACATTTCCATAAGACAATACAATGGATGCATATTTGATGAGCCCTTTAATTGGTGCATTATCTTTGAAAGTCTTCATGGAAACAATGTGTTTTGAGAATGGATTTGAATTAAGAGAAAGTAGTCGCTTGGTATACAAGGAGGCAGGTTTTGAATAGGTCCTCTTTCAAATATAATGGAAGAATGTTGCCCTGACCTCCTGTAGTCCATTAAAGCTCTTGAGACACTTTTTTAAAAAAAAAAAAAAAAAAAATGTTATTAATTTCATTGTCCCTAGGAACCAAATTTCCATTAATGTAACTGCATTCTCTCTACTTACATTTTCTCTTACCCATCCACTGGACAAGTTATTCTCCATGTCCCTTTTGAAAAATATGTATTTGCTGTTTGTATGGAACAACTGCAATGCAAGCTACATTTAAAAGAGTAATGGATGATTTCTACATAAACAATCTGTAAACCACTTTGTGTTTCCTTCTGCATACTTATAGTTATTTTAAAGTATATATTGAGCCAATTCTCATAGAGATTATTGACCTCAAGTGCAGTTTTATCTGTGTGAAGCAGTGGTCTCCAAACTTTTTTGGTTGCTGATCTCTTTACCTTTGTCTGCACTCTTTCATCTCACTCCTGCTGGGTCTGGGAGCAGGTCCATAGTCAGGACTGGGGACTATGGCTGGGAGCAGGACCATGATGGCCAAGGGCCAAGTCAGGAACAGCAACTGGGAGATGAGGGCCAAGGCTAGGGGGCTGAGGCCCTAGAGGTGGGGCAACAGAGGCAAACAAGGCTGGGAGCAGAGTGAAGGACGTAGCTGCTCCTGCTGTCGCAGCTGGCCGCCTCAGTGTGCACCCAAAGCCAAATTTAGGACTGGTAGCCACAAATGGAGCCATTAGTGGGGGAAGAAGCCATGGCAGAGAGGAGTGCTGCTTTAATGTTCTTCTGCACCCTTTGGGGTGGTGCTGCAACCAACAGATTGAAGACCGCTGGGCAGTGACTGAAGAGTAACCCATCAACATGGCCAATTGTAAGAAGTCAGTGTGACATCCCTCTGAGCCAGAGATGGAGTAACCATCCTCCCCATCCTACTTGGTGGAGCCAGACCAACATTTGCCTTCCTACCAAAAGTGAATAGGTGAGACAGGAAGTATGAAAGGCGGGGCTCTGGCTCAATGGGAGATGGACATACCTGGCTCACTGCAAACTGCTGACCTAGCTACTGCACCCAGGGATGCTTTGCCTGCTGGGGACCCTGTGTCTGAATGGGAACCACTGAGATTGCTCCTGGCCACCTTGCTCGGCGAGACTGAAGTTGCCTACTGGACACAGGCACACCCCCAGGAGAGGCTAGGACATAACCTTACTATGTCCAGTCAATTTGTCGTGTTACAAGTGGCATGGTTAGCACATTGCTGCAGGATTCACTTCTGACCCACTTCTGATGCTCCCTTGTTCCTTCTGCTACTAGGACCCAGGGCTGGGACTCAGTGGAGTCAGGGAGGCCTGTATCCATCTGTCATCCTACTGGGATAAGAGCAACTTCTTACCTGAGCCCAAGACAGCCTTGATGGTCAAATCCCTACCAAAGCCCTAGACAGCAGAGGTGCTGAAACCCCTACCAGAGGCTATAGGCAACTTCTCAGCCCTGCAGTGCTGGAGGGTCAGGAGCTATAGGCTGCTTGTGTGCACCACCTTGCCGGAGTGCCAATGTTTGAAGGATGTGTATTTGTCATGCTCAGCCTGAGGGCCAGGAGTACTAGGCTCATTACTGGTCCTGCTATGCCTAAGATCTAGGTACTATCTATAGGTTACTTAGCTAGCTCGGCCTGAGGGCCAGCATCTACACCCATATTGAGTGGTTAAAGTATAATTTGGCATACCCTGGACCCGCCGAATAGGTGGGCCCACTTCATACATGTGCGGACCCCAGCCCAGGTAGGCATTTGCAACCACTTTTCTCAGTACAACAAGCATCCATTATTGTGCCATAAAAAATATTTATGGTTCTATATGGTGTTTATGTCTAGATGAATTATTGTCACAAGCTACAAACACTGTGTAACACAATAAGCATTGTGATTAACGATGGTGGGGACGTAGGACATGCCAACAGCCAGGGCAGGGCAGAACACATGTTCTACTGGATTTTTCTGTTTTTAGGGGACCTGGAATGGTGGTGCCTCAAATTTGTGGGCCCTGGAACTGCATTTGTGGGTGTTTGCCCTTACTTTAACCCCTGCATTCCAAATATTCCCCAGCCCCCAATATCCACCCCCAAAATCCAACATCTTCACTGAAAGGAGGGTGAGTTCCAGCCTGACTTAAACTGGAGTGCAGGCTCTAACCTGTGCCCCCATCCAGGTAAACTAACTTGGGCCTAACACACCTACAGATCCACAAAAGAACATTTTTTTGCGAATGTTAGAGGGAATGCTCTATAGAAAGGATTGGGCTAAAACCTGGGTAAGAACATCGTTTAACACTGTAGTGGCTACGTTGCATCAATAGGCTTAGGTGTGAGATTTTGTTGTGTTTGCTGAAACATGTATGCAAGCAGTGACTTTCTGATGTAGTTTGTTGTGGGTTGTCGGCATGGATGAAGATATTTGCCATATTTTTGATAAAGTAAAGACTGTCACACTGAGAATAAGGGAGACTGTAATGTGTGAGAGATTACAGTAATCAAAATAAGAGAAAAAGGAGTTTTGCCCATGTAGTAGATAGCATTTTACACTGGTGGTGATTTCGGGGTGTTATTAGGTAGATTATTAAATGTAGGAGGCATAAAGACAGTTGGGAATTTGGTCTCAAATCTAATAATATGCAAGACAGTGAGACCCAAAATGGTGACAGAGATATGGACATGAGAGCCAAGAATTTAGAAATAGGAATTAAGTGACAAGATGGGAATAAGTCAAATCAAATCAAATCAAATCATAGGGCTGGAAGGGACCTCGTGAGATCGAGTCCAACCCCCTGGGAATTGAACCCAGGACCTTCTGCACGTTAAGCAGAGTCCTAAATCTGCAGGATACTATAAAGGAGGCCTGTGTTGATTACAGAAAATAGGTGGTTGGATATGCAGTCATGAAAGTAAGATTGCTAGGTGCCTAAAAAGTACAGAACTATTCAGGACATGGATAAAGATATATTTAAAGTATCAAATGAAGAATCTATATTCAGAAGAAAAAGTATAGCGAGGCAAGCAAGGTGACCTTATAGAAGTTTGCCATAGGAGAATGTGAAAGCCGTATTGAGAATAACCAGGGAGGTGGGTTCTTTTTCTTAGAGAGAGAGGTAAAAATGAGATAAGACATGCCTTCTTCCATTATTTTGCTAAGAAAGGAAGATGAGCATCAGCATAGAAACTGATGACACAGAGACAAAATTAGGTGGGTTTTATTACAATTTTTATTGTTTTGGTTTTTGAGGTGGCAGTAATAGTGAGAGATTAAGATACTAATTTAATAAATTGTAATAAATTTCCAACAAATATATATCATTTCATTTTAGTTAAATAGGTGTTCATTTGTCTATCTCAGATACCACACTGTATTATAATGTGCTATCTAGCTTACGGCTATAAAATACCCTAATTAGTGACTCCTTACTTTGCACATCATGCCACAATGGGAGATCATTTATTTTTCATTTAAGTTGTAAATCTAACACAGCCCCAAGGTTTTGATATATTTAGAAGGAAAATATTGAATGCACATATGCTTCCTTTGTGTGGTTAATGCCATTGTGTCTGTGATTGTGTAAGCCATTATATAGAAGAACATTATAAATAAATTCAGTGAAGCTCTGTGGGTGAATCTCCCTGCAGTCAGTTAGTTTCAAGATCAGGGCCAAAGCGAGGCTGATAACTCAAGTAATAGATAACATACTAGGGGAATGAGAAAGGCAATGGCAAAGGGATTTGGAAGAGCATTTTACTTTCTTTTCCATTGTTGTGATTTCAGACATTTGAGCTGTTTTCTTTATTCATTTATGATAATACTTATAAATCTCTCATCTTTAAGAATGAGAGTTCAGTGGGCATGATATCAGCTGTGGCTTATGATCAAAACCAAGCCAAAAAAAAAAAAAAAGTTATTTCTAGGAAGCATTTTGACTTCGGCTCTTAGATCGGATTTTCTAGTGGAGGCTTATACCATATATGATTGTCTCTGTTTACAATTGACCAGAATCAATTTAAATATTTCAGAAAGTGGTCTTTTAAAAATAAAGACTAGGGAAACTTATTGCTTTTCAAGCTTCCTGGGACTTTCAACATGTATTACTTCATCATATTTACATTTCCAAAGACAAAATAAACAAGGAGTCGAGTGGCACTTCATTTCCAAGGAGAAAGTTCTACTTGGGAAAATCAAACATATGTCAATCTCCATATAATAATTTATCTGTTTGATGGAGAATTAAGTGTATTTATCAATTTATTTTAGTTGCAAGACTAATAGAATAAGAATAAACATAAGTATTTTTGTCAGGCAATGTAATTAAATTGCTGTTGACACTAAAGAGCGTTCCATGCAGTGAGGAGTGATCACATCTGTATTACGTATGTAAGTAAAGCTATAATAAATGCATCATATACCAAATAAACTTCCATTTGCCTTTAACAAATTTAAAATGACAAATAGTTTTCATTTTGTAAAACTCGTATTTAATCTCTTGAGAATTCAATAACACAATAAATGTAATTTGTAATTCTTTACAATTATAATCTAAATAGACCAAATCTAAAGGGAGTCTGCTTATTTGATTTTCAAATTTGCATCACTTAAAATCCAATCAGACCAACTGTTCAGATTTTTATTAGTTATGAAATCCCTGAATGGGTGCAAAGCCACACAGTGTACAGAAGAAAGATATCTGATTTTTATATCATGGGTTATGTGAGCAAATACTTTAATGTGCAATTCCAGTTTCAGATCACAAAAATTGTTTGCTGACTTCATGTATTGTTACCATATTAAATACTTTGATTTTCAGTAACCAATGCTTTATAAGCCAGCAGGTTGCCTTTGATTTGGGGAATTTGCTGTAACATGTTGAGTTTAACAGATTTATACAGAAACATGAAACAAAAATAGTGAAGCAGGTGCTCAGAATTTTAGAACACAAGAGGATTAGGTTTGCAGATGGCTGATAGAGATGATGGCATGGAGTAACATAGCCAAGAAAGGTAATCTGTTTTTGACATAATACATTAACATTTAACCAGCACATACAGGTGTTTGGGTTGTGCTGTTCATACATTTTGCAGTGGAGGGGGTATAATAATTTTGCGAAGTGCAGAGTTTTGATCTTACTAAACAAGCTTTGGTTTACAATACAGGTTTTAAAATATGAAGATGTATTTGGAATACGGTAAGGTGCATTTCAAAGTGCATTCAATACTGCAGTTTTTAAAATAATTCCCCACCATTTGCTTCCTTTGGTATAATGTTGTAGTGAAGTGAGAGAGGGGATGTTTTTAATTCTTTGATTATAATTACCTGTTCATTATAGGGTGCAGCTCAGAAAGCCAGTGGAGAGAAAAGATGGTGATTAGAAACAGTTTCTCTCATTTTCCTGTCTCTCATATCAAAGCATGGGTTCTACCTTTCCCTAATCACATGGTGTCCTGAGACTTTTCAAGTTCTTATTCTAGGGATGACAAGCTTTTTACCATGGCAACAGCATTCATCTTAAAAATGTAGCAGCTACAATGTTGTTCTTCTGGCTGAGATTAGCATTCTGTAGTGATAATGGTACTAGCACTCTTAAGATCAGTTGGCAGGAGTTGCTTGTGTAGTGAACCCTGCTAGCGTGTCACTATGGAGCTTCCCTGATGAGCCAGTAAGTGATGGGGCAGGAGGGCTGATAAATTCTGATTTGTCTAAACTACAACAGGCTATGTTTGTTTGGTACTAATGTTAAAGCCAAACTCAGCTTTTAAAATCATTGTTATTAAAAAATAAAAGAGAAGAAATTAAACAAAAAATCTATCTCAGATATGTTCATTGTTTGGAATAAATGAAGCTAATTCTAAGGTTAACATGAAAAACTATAATAATCATATTCAAATTTGCTTTCCATTAACTAGCAGCATCTAAGGTTAGACAGATAGGTCAAATGCTGTCCAGTCTTACAATGCTATGCATAAGGAGTATTTCCACTAGCTTTATTAAATATTTACAACAGAAAGAGAATGAAGAGAATTTGGGCCTCAATTAGAGATGAAATCTAAAATCCTAAAGTGTAAAACTGATCAGGACATGATATACCCACATGCTCTATTCACCACCATTAAATGAGCATGGCAGGTTTTGTTCAAATACGTGTTGTGAGGTATCATTTAAGAACTCTTGATGTGTTGAACATTCTGATCCTGTTGAATTATATATATTACCATCGTTTGTGAAGTTATTAGGCTTGTCTACCTGTTCATTACTGGAATACGTTGTCAGTCTAGGAGATGCCCACCGCTAGCTTTTCAGTGGCAACAAAGTGAGCCACTAACAACCCAAGACAGATTTACACCAGAACTAGCTAGTGGTGTGTTGATGGCCCATTAGGGAGAATCTAGTCTCCCTGAGGACTCCTCCCAAGGACTCTCTAGGCAGTACATAAAGGATGGGGGCTTTCTAACCCACGTGACAAAGCAAGGATCTTTCCAACACTGGGAAGAGTGTACAAAATGAGAGTCAATAATATAATTATTTCACCTCTGTCCTCCCCCATCTGAAGACCTGGAAGAAAAATCATTTGGAGGACAAAGGGACTTGAACAGAGTGAAGGGATGCTCCTAAGTGTTCTAATTAGTATGAACTATCAAGTAAATTCTGCTTCCAACAGTCTGTAGAGTGAGAAAAATGTCTTTACCTGTGAGAGTCAGTTCATGAAATTCCTGCCAACAAGAAAGTCCCACAGTTTAGGCTGTACCCCAGCAGTTTAATCACAGTGATGCAGTGAGCAGGACCGTACCCATTACCCGTGGGGTGAGGGTACGTGTGTCACACTGACAAGCAAAATATATCAGACAAGTTCCAAAGGGATGACCTTGTTAGTTTAGTTCAGTAAAGCAAACAAGGAGTCCTGTGACACTGAAAAGACTAACAAATTGATTTATCACATTAGCTTTCCTGGGAGAAAATCCCACTTCATCAGACTCTTTGAAGATAGGGGAACTTACAGAATAGGAGGAAATAGATGAAGGGAAATGTAAGTCATGGGAGCAAGTCACACTGTAACAACAAATCAAAACTGTTGTAAAGATTCACTGGGGAACAGGGACATTGAATTTTTCTTTAATTACAGCGGGTGATTTGACTTCATCTTTTTCTGTATGCTCTTTCCAAGTGTTTGAATCTGTACAATGGTTTAGATTTGCTGTTAAAGTGTGACCTGTTCCCATGATGCACATTTCCCTGCATTTATTTCCTCCCATTCTGGAAGTTCCTCCATCTTCAAAGCATCTGACAGAATCCAAATAATTTCCTTGTAGTCAAAGTGGGGAACAATCTCAAACCCCCTATAGTTTTGGGCTTAGTAAAGTTGCTGCCCATCACATTAAACCATATCTTGTTTTGTCTCCTACACCAGTGATTCTCAATCTTTTGCAGGTTGCGGCATGCTTGGTGGCACATGACGACTCTACAGGACACACCACCCCAGACTAAATCCAGCCATCAGCCTGGCTTTCCACAAAATTCTTACCATTGTGTTGTGACACAATAATGCGTTCCAACAAAATGGTTAAGAAAAACTGTCCTATGTGCCTGCTCAAACAACTGCCCCATCTCTGTTTAGATTTTCCAAAGGAACTGAACCTGAGACAAAGACCAGGCGTGGGAAATTCCAGCTGAAATGGTTAAAATTTTTCAGCATCATATACAATTTAAAACTGAAAGTTATAAGGTGTAGTGTTGGGAAACCTTAATATAGTTGGGAGACCTTTATAAAACAAAGATGCGAGTCATAAAGGCCAGAAAGTAGCTAACCATCATATTGATTTGTGTAATACTTTTCCTCATTGCTGTATTGCAGCACAATGACATTACAACTATTGGAACCATAATAACTGAGGCACAATATCACTTGATGGAAATGAAATTAAACCTGCCTTCAATAATAAAGAAGTGACTTCCACCAAGTGTGGAGTATAAAACTGTTTCCCTGGCTTATAATGTTCAGTTACAAAACCCTATAAATAAAGAGTGAAAATATATTTTGGGTGAATTGTGGTTTAGCAGTTGATTGATGACCTTTATATTTCTGTAGATTTTCAGCAGGCGTGTGTGCACACATACGTGCACTAAACTTCACCCCTACCAAAATTCATAAATCCTTCAGTGTGTAGTGTTTTACAATTTGTAGATAGAATTAAAGAAATTTAGTTATATGATGCAAAAAACTGATGTAAGTGCATGCAACAGCTGTAATTTTGGATAGGTACACTCTAATATAGACAAAATAATGAAAACGTCTTTTCATTGAAACTAGATTTGAGTGAATAATCCAAAATGAATGAAGAAATATTTGAATTTAGGCTCTCTTTTTCTGTGAAAAAAACAACAAGGAATTGTGTGGCACTTGAAGACTAACAGATTTATTTTTTGCATGAGCTTTCATGGGAGAAGATCCCACTTCCTCAGATGCTTCGAAGATCACAGTTGCCTTCATTTTATTTGACTAAATGTATTAATTGGATTTACAAAAACAAATAGGGATAAATTACAACTATTTTTTTTAAGCATTTGATTTTGATGTGAATTGTTGGGAATCAATCAGGCAAGTCCTGTAATGTTATTTCTATGGTTGTACTAGATCGTAAACACATTTGGCACAAATACATGTGTATGAAGATAAATTCAGTTTCTGGAAATCTTCAATTATGTGACTTCAGATTTAGCTTCCCCCATAATATGTGGCCAAATAATTTAATTCCTTTTGTGTTCATGGAAAGTGAGTGGAAAACAGGTAGGCTATGTCCACATGGCACTTTTATTTTGAAACAACACTCGTTATTTTGAAATAAAAGAAATTTAGTCTACACGACATTTTCTTATTTCGAAAGGATGGATCCCGTCCTTTCGAATTAAGAATTGTTGTTTTGAAAAAGTTAAACCCCGATGTTTTTGAAATGGTCGTTATTTCAAAATGTTTATTTCAAAATAACGCCAATTAGACCTGTTGTTTTGAAACAGCACCATTGTTTTGAAACAACTGTTCGAAAGAACAGGTCCAAACAGCTTTATTTCGAAATAACCATTTCAAAATAACAGCCGTTTCAATAGCTGGCTTTCCCTTAATTCGAATTAACATTTTGTTAATTCGAATTAACTTATTTCAAAATAAGGTCTTTAGTTCAAAATATCTCATTTTGAAATCCTTATTTTGAAATAACCGTGTGTGTAGACATAGCCGTATTGTCATACAAGATAAATCTATCTAAACACATCTTCTATCAGAGGAAATAGCTTGTAATGTTCCCTCAGCTATCTTTAAAACCTTGCAGTGTTATATCAACTTTGATCATTCCTTCTGATGGCAAATTAATAAATGAGAGAAAGAAAGGTATACTTTTTTTTTTGTTTAGAAGAAAAAAAGTATATTTATATATTGGAATCACTATATACAAATTAAATGCAAAACTCCAGTATTTATGTGCTATCTTCTGGAAATGTTACAGAGGTTAGGATACTAAGAATGATGTGGCTTCTAAAGAAACCACCAGTCCATTGTCGTCCTCAGATGCAGTATTTTCTCATTTTCTATTTCTGTATTTTCAGATGGCTTTATTACCTCAATGCACTGTAACTATGGGAACTGTAATTTAGAAAGTCCTGTGTTTTGAATGTGAAAGATATGGAGTTCACATTTTCTAATCTGCACGTTCAGGCTGTCTTGCTAATAATGAAGAGGAAGGAGGAATTGCTGTAAGACGTTGGTTTCAAAGACAGATTTGAATTGGTGACGGAAAAGGGCTCTTGAGGAAGGCCCAAAACTGGTAGATTGATGGTGTAATCCTAGGAAAGAAAGAAAAAGAAGACTAATAGATGTATTTTGGATGTCCTGGAAAGGGAGCTTGGAGCAGGTGAGAGTCAGGCAGGACACAAGCAAATTACTGCAATCAAGATTAGCAGTGACCAGTAGTTCTACAGTGATGAAAATAGGAAAGAGGGAGCTTTTATTATCTGAAGGAGGAAGAAGAAGAACCAAAGATGTAATGAAATCTTGGAAGGCTAAGATTTGTGACGGTTAATATATATATATATATATAAAATAAAAAAATCCCCTCTCACCCCTATGGGTGGTATCTGTCATCCTCAACCTCGGGTCCTCTACCAGAGGCCTGGGAGTTTGAGGGTTCTGCGCAGTATCTTAGCTGTTCCGAGCACTGCACTCTTCTGGACAGAGAGCTCTGATGATGTTCCTGGGATCTGCTGGAGCCACTCTCCCAGCTTAGGAGTCACAGCCCCGAGTGCTCCTACCACCACTGGGACCACTTTGGCCTTTACTTTCCACATCCGTTCTAGTTCCTCTTTCAGGCCCTGGTACTTCTCCAGCTTCTCATACTCCTTCTTCCTGATGTTGCTGTCACTTGGCACTGCTACATCTATCACCACCGCTGTCTTCTGGTCCTTGTCGATTACCATGATGTCTGGTTGATTGGCCAGTACCTGCCTGTCTGTCTGGATCTGGAAGTCCCACAGAATCTTAGCCCTGTTATTCTCCACGACCTTCTGTGGAATCTCGCATCTGGTCTTGGGAGGGTCTAGCCCATACACTGTGCAGATGTTCCTGTACACAATGCCAGCTACTTGGTTGTGCCGTTCAGTGTATGCTGTTCCTGCCTGCATCTTACATCCTGCCACTATGTGTTGGACTGTCTCTGAGGCCTCTCTGCACAGTCTGCACCTTGGGTCCTGTCTTGTGTGGTAGACCCCTGCTTCAGTGGATCTGGTGCTCAGTGCCTGTTCTTGTGCTGCTATGATCAGTGCCTCAGTGCTGTCTTTTAGTCCAGCCCTTTCCAGCCACTGGTAGGATTTCCCAATGTCAGCCACCTCAGCTATCTGTCGATGGTACATCCGATGCAGGGTCTTATCTTGCCATGACACTTCTTCTGCTTGGTCTTCCTCCCATGTCTGCTGTTGCTGCCTCAGGCATTCTCTCAGCAGCTCATCTTTGGGTGCCATCTTACTGATGTACTCCTGGATGCTCTGGGTTTCATCCAGGACAGTGGCTTTGACACTCACCAAACCCCGCCCGCCTTCTTTCCGGCTGGTGTACAGTCTCTGGGTGTTGAATCTGAGGTGGAAACCTCCTTACATTGTGAGGAGCTTCTGGGTCTTCACATCGGCAGCCTGCATGTCCTCCTTTGGCCAGCTCACTATCCCGGCAGGGTATATGATGACTGGCAGGGCGTACCTGTTGATGGCGTGGATCTTGTTCTTCCCATTGAGCTGGCTCTTCAGGACCTGTCTTATCCTTTGGTGGTACTTGGATGTTGCTGTCTTCCTTGCCTCCTCATTGTGGTTCCCATGTGACTGAGGGTTGCCAAGGTACTTGTAGCTGGTCTGTATGTCTGCTATGTGGCCTACTGGTAGTTCCACCCCATCAGTCTTGACTACCTTTCCTCTGTTTACTACCATCCGGCCACACTTCTCCAGTCCGAATGACATCCCAATATCCTCACTGTAGATCCGTGTCAGGTGGATTAGCGAGTCGATGTCTCGTTCATTCTTAGTATACAGCTTGATGTCATCCATGTAGAGGAGGTGGCTAATGGTAGTTCCACTCTTGAACTTGTATCCATATCCAGTCCTTGTGATTATCTGGCTGAGGGGGTTCAAGCCAATGCAGAACAGCAGCGGGGACAGTGCATCACCTTGGTGTATGCCGCACTTGATGGCCACTTGTGCAAGCTGTCTTGAGTTGACTTCCAGTGTTGTCTTCCACAGTCCCATTGAGTTCTTGAGGAAGGTCCTTAGTGTCCTGTTGACTTTGTATAGCACTAGACATTCACAGATCCATGTGTGCGGCTTTGAGTCGTAGGCTTTCCTGTAGTCAGTCCAGGCTGTGCTCAGATTGGTCTGTCTAGACCTTGAGTCTTGGGTGACTGCTCTATCTATGAGCAGCTGGTGTTTTGACCCTCTGGTGGTGTTCCCAATGCCCTTCTGAGCTGTGCTCATGTACTGGCCCATGTGGTCCTGTAGCTTGGTGGCTATGATGCCTGATAGGACTTTCCATGTTGTGGGGAGGCAGGTTATTGGCCGGCAGTTGGATGGTGCTGTTCCCTTGTGGGGGTCTTTCATGATCAGCACTGTCCTTCCTTGTGTTAGCCAGTCTGGGTGGGAGCCTGCTGCTAGCAGCTGGTTCATCTGTGCTGCTAGGCGTTTATGCACTGCTGTTAGTTTCTTTAGCCAGTAGGTGTGGATCATGTTCAGGCCAGGTGCTGTCCAGCTCTTCATGTTCTTGACCTGCTGTTAGATGTCTGCTACTGTGATGATGCATCTGACGAAGTGGGTTGGAGCCCACAAAAGCTTATGCAGGAAAAAAAAAGTTAGTCTTTAAGGTGCCATGGGGCACTCATTGTTTTTGCTGTATACAAACTAATACGGCTACCCCTCTGAAAAGGACAGACGGTGTCTCCAATTTTTTTTGAGACAAACTGTGCTGAGAGATGGACATTCAAAAACAGATTTCAAAGAAATATGATGGGGAAGCCAAGATAAGCAGGAGTGATCAGAGATATAACTTTTAGTAACAACATCTGAGGAGATCAGGTGATGTGAATGACATTAAACCTGCAAAAAGAGAGATGGAGGGAATGTGACCACTCACTGAAGTATCCCTAGGTGCATGTATTCCGTTCTGCTTATTTCTGGGTAGTTGCAGAGAAAGTGGGTCCTCGGGTAAAGGAATCAAGAGAAATTTATCGTGAGGCTGTTGATCATGAAGACATGTAGCCATGGTGTGTGAGCCAATTAATGGGCCAGTTCATTGGCCAGGGTTTGAGACCAAGCTGCCAACAGTGGAAAGATTTTAGTTCCTTTCCCCAGGATTTATCTTCAAAACTAGAGCAGGCCATCACAAATCAAAAGGGACAAATCAGGTCCTGCTGTGTTGTCCCACCACAAACTTTATCTTCATAAGTCTTCTGATTCCACCAGCAGCACAGGTGTCTCTAGCCAGACCTTCTGTGCCTCCGTCTGGGGCTTTCCACTTTCTTCCAGATCTCTTCCTTTAAACTGAGCTGCTCATTGGTCTTTTAGCTGAGGACCAGGTGACCTGCAACGTACAACCTGAGCTCTATCAAAACCATTTCTTGGGAGGTAGCTAGTTAATTAAAGGTGGCTCTAAACTAACCTGCCTTAAGGAGCCACCCTCATGGATGACAGGATGCATTAAAATAGTTTGATTTTTGCCTGACTCCAGTTTTCTGGATGTCTAGTACAAACATCATTTAAGTTTCTTGCATGTGTAGCATTAACATTGATATTCTCGCTGAAGCGTAGCTACTGTTCATGTGTTTCATCTGTCAATATTCCTTTGGTTAAAGCCTTCTTCAGTTCCTATTGTAAACACTACCAGGTCTTGCTATGAGCTGATAACATTGCACTCAAACGGGTAGGTAAAAAGCAGGTGTGCAAAACAATTCATTTTATCTTATGATATAAGGACTTATATGATTGATGATTATAATTGCATGTGATATGCATACTTTATACATAATATTTATATCACATCGTTCATTTTACTACTTTAGCTAAAAGTTGTAGAGGGAAGAAAAGTCAATGAGCTGAGGTTTGTTTACAGTTTTAACTTCATTAAAATCTTTCGCATAGAAAGAAACTAAATTCAGGGTTGCTAACTGACCTTCTGAAAGAGTTATTAAGCATTCAGAACAGTTCTGCTGTTCTCATCTTCAGCTTGATGTCTGTATTACTCTTTGGCGTCATTTTGATTTCTCTGACTCCTTTCAAGATTTCATGACATGTAACTGACAAGCTGTACCTGGAACATAATGCATGAAGGCCCCATCTGAAAGGATGCAGAAGTAGGATGACATTGGGATATGAAAAGCAACCTTTTTCTGTCACATTGTGATATTAAAGTGTGGTTGGCATCAACGTAACAGCTATGCTGGGGAAAAAAAAAAGTGAAGGTCAGATCAAGTTGTAAACCAATCTTCTTTTTTTCTTTAAAATCAGTCCTTCTCCTATCCAAACACTTTATATTGGGGGTACCCACCAATTTTTCTTTTCTCTTTCATTTTTTTCCCTCTCTTTTAACCCTCTTCTCTCCTCCTGTTCTTCCCAGTTCTGTGAAGGAATTGTCTCCCCAGCCTACTATTTTGTCTTCTCTGGTTAGACAAATTACGTAGGAACAGAATCAACCCGTGGGTTCTTAAAAGTTGAAACTGTTAATGCTGTCATGCATTTTGGATCTGTTAGTAACATTCACTTCTCTTTGCAGGGGAAAAAAAAAAAGTAATCAGTGTGGGTGAGGAGGGCAGCGCTTCTTGCTGAGGAAAGGAAATCATCCACTCTGTACTGTCTGTGTGCCTGGAGGATAAGTTCCAGGGAGGTCACTGTGTTACTCTACTTCAGCCAAACAAATGAGTCTTGTAGCATCTTGGGTGAGGGGGTGAGCTTTTTCCTAAAGTGCCACAGGACTCCTTGTTTGTTTTAGAGGATAAGTGTATGTGCTTATCTCCTTACACATATTCCCTACCTGGCATGAGTGGGAAAAGCAGCTGTTTGGCCTAAATCGGGACTGACATTCAGCTACGGGAAGAAAAATGTTGTATCTTCATTGAATATGTTGCAGACATTATAAGGAGATATAGTGGTTAGAGTTCACTAATGGACGATAAATAACTGAAAGCCTATTAAAAGTTTTAAATCAACAGGTTCACAAATGTAAATATAGAGCTTAATTATGTTCAACATGAGTATAAGCCACTGTTGGCTTAATAATCACAAAAACTATTGAGTATGTTTGAACATTTCCCATGTATCCCAAAAGAGTCAGGGGGTTTGTGTCCTTATTATGACCTACTACATCCCACTTAGCAACTTCTGTTGGTTAGAGAACCAAGTTTTCATCCCACACAATGCTACTCAGGTCTGGGAGAGGTACTCCCAGTATTGGGGCAGATTGTTAATCTAGGTGCTGAGAGACCATTCAAGGTAGAGTGGCCTCTTCTGGCATAGGATAAAAAGAGGGAGTTAGTGGGTTACCGGTCATTGTAATAGACCATAATGTCAGTTTCTTTTCAGTCCATTAGTTTTAGCTGTCTAGCAGAGTATTGAATTTAAGCTCCCAGTCATGCCTTTTGAAAGTGTGGGTGGTGCAGGTTTTCTATGTGAGTATGAGGACTGAGAGGTTGTATCTAGAATGATCACTGTGTAAAAAGTGAAATGTTCACTCATAGGTGACCAAATGTTCTTGTTAATAATTTTCATGTGAGTTCATTCGATAGCATAGTGATTGTTTGGTTTCACCCACCTCATTTTAATTGAGGGCATTTAATGAACTTGTTGAGGAACACAGCATGTTGTGATAGGCAAATATAGAACCTTTGGATCATGAAAGGTGTGTTTGAAGTGGGATATTCAGGGGCATCTGTTGCTGCTTTGAGTTGGCGTGGTCTGCTCTGTGGAGAGCTTGCCTCATGATGAGTCTGAAGAGGAGATTGGGGGTTAATTGAAAGTCATAAAAGGGAGTTCAGGAAAGATTTCTCTTGGAATGGGGTTCCATCACACATGGGTTGTAGTTTAATGATACTCCCACAAGAGTTAGTTTTGGGGGGGGGGGTAATTGGCAAATAAGAGTGTACATAAAACTTCTGACCACATATGCCCTTATTTCTATATTGTAGCAGGTTCTCTCGGTGTATGTGGTGGCTCACTGCATGTTGTATTCTACTTCTCTGGCAGAGGGTCCTAGTTTTGCAAAAGCAGTTTAGGCATGCTAATGGGTATACACTGGACTTATCCTTGGAGCATATTCGGTGGCATCTGAGTGCCCAATGGCAGAGAACAGGTTTCTTGGTATGTTTGGGGTGGTCATTGGGAAAGCTGTGAATAGAACTCAACTTCCCTGAGTCCCAATACTGTGGGTTAGTCTGATATTCTGAGGACAGACATTAATTAAGTAAAAGAGAGTCTATAAGGAGTCGTCATTACTGGGGAAGGGTGGGAGAGAAAGAAATTACCTATGAACATTTTGCTTGATATATGTCTCACCATTTAAGTATTTATATATATATTAAACATTTTACAATAGTGTTTTAATATGCAAAGTTATTTCATATTAACATATCTTCTGAGACTAGAACTCACACAGTGAATTTTCATTGTTCTTCCAATGCTTTTGCCCTGAAGATGTTCACAGTATGTTGGAATATTCCATAAATTAAATTTTCAAGTAACCATGTGAAAGTGTGTTCAAATGTCTGTAAATAAAACTAAGTACAGTTTAAAAAAATCTAATGCACAGAGTAACACAGGGAAGAGGTTGAATCTGAAATTCAGAAAGAGCATATGCATAAGTACAATGCATTCTTTTATTTTGGGGAGCTGAGTTGGATTTAAACATATTTGAAGAATGGTCCAGCTACTTTAAAATCTAATTGAAAATACTTTCTGCTACATAAAACTGACCTGAATCGTATAGTGTTATCAAATCTCCTTACTTACACTAATTGGGAAAACATGTTTAACCTAAGGAACATTGTAAACCTAAAAAAATTGGCTTAAGTTTTCTAATGGTTTGCAAAAGTGCAAACAGAGATTGAGGGCCCCAGAGAGAGAAGAGCTCTCTGGGAGAAGAAGTTGTAATGGATAACAGAAAATTCAATCTCAGAGTGATAGAGGTGTTGAACTACTAGTAGCATCTGAAAAACAGGCGTCTCTGGGAGGAAGCAGGATTGTTTTGAAGATGGAGGGAAGAATTCAGTGGAGCATCTCCAGATGACAGCTCCTTTTACTGACTTTGCCCGCCTATCTGTCTATGTCTGTCTGTCTGTCTGCCATTAGTCACGGCTTCACATTTTGTTTCTAGTAATTGTACCATTTAATCATATAGTTTAAAACAAACAAGTTTCAAGGTGTTAGCCGTGTTTACTTGACTTCAGCAAAACAAACAAGGATTCCTGTGGCACTTTTTAAAGACTAACTTATCCGTTTGTCATATGAGCTTTTGTGAGCAGAATCCCACTTCATCAGACACATGAATTGTAGGGTACAATATGAAAGGAGAAGTATAAATGCACAGAAACACAATCTACAAAGTCAGTTCAGAATTATTTCGGCAAACCAAGTGAGTTGTTTGGATTCAGTATGGAATAAAAGTTAAGAAGGTACAGAAAACCAAGTAAGTTGTTTGGATTCAAACACTGAAATAGCAGGTGGGAGGGTTACGTCAACAGAAAAGCTTCAAAGGGATACTTCAGAGATAGGATTCATATGTAAATCTGACACCATTAGCTTGGGTTTGAATAGAGATAGGGGTTGTCTCACTCATTACAAAAGGTGATCTTTTTCTTCCCCTTCTAACCTTTCCAACTGATCTATAGTTCCATACTGTTTGAATCAAGCAGGAGTGCTCCTTACACCAAATCCTTCCCCCAGCATTTTCAGCCAGGATAGCCGAGTTTCCTCACTTTTATAAGATCAAGCCTTCTAGCAGCTATCTTTAGCAAATGAAGGATGCTAAAGCATCACACTACATTCTAGATACATCAGATCAGACCTTTGGTCTTCACCTAAAATAGTCTCTCTCCTGCCATTTACCTTTTACTGTTAATTTCCAACTGAAGTCTCCATAAGCACTTTGTTAATATTTGATGCAATATGCTGACAGATGTCTATTCTAAGAAATGCAATATGCAGTGGTCCACCATGGAGATCAGTGTCTCCCACCTCCTGTCCTGAAAGGTATGTCTCAAGGCACATTGCATTTTGAGTGACCTGCCTTGACTACAAGACCAAAAGAACATAATTTTCAGCATATCATAGAAGCATAAGGCTGGAGAGAACCTCAGTAGATTCAGAGTCTTATACCCAAAACCAAACTATAAAATAACTGGACCATTCCTCAGAGTTGTTTGTTTAACCTGTTCTTACTAACCTCTAATGATGGAGGTTGCACAACCTCCCTGGTCATTTTTTTCCTGATGGCCAACCTATATTGCCCTTTTTCAATTTAAGCCTGTTGCTGCTTCACCTGTCATTGGAGGTTAGGAGAACAATTTTCTACCCTCCCATTTTCACCTTGTAAGTATGTGAAAACAATTACTCAGTTTACATAATTTCTTACATATTTTCCATACATGGATCTCAGAGTAAATATGATAACTGGTGTGAGACAAGTTTTTATTAGTTACCTTACATGACTTTCTTTTGGTGAACTCAGGTATCCCTCTATCCTTATATACCTTTGTGCCCTTTGTCAGTCAGCATACTGTGGCCGTTGGGTCATACATCTCTGGAAGGCATCTTAGGTAAATATAGTCAATACAAAAGATCTGATTGTACTTCATTAGAAGGGACAAACAGGACTGTTTCAGTATGGTCCTAGTGGATCATACCACTGGTAAGATCTGTGCTTCTGGCAATACATTACCCAACTATGTTGAGAGGCATTTGGGTATAAGTGATATTTATTTCTGGAATATAGATAAAATGGTGAACATTTTAATTATATTCCTTCTCCCACAAACTTCACATGTTGGCATGACTTCTTGAACTGTAAGCTTCGTCATACAAACTATGGGTGAAATCCTACCCCATTAAGGTCAGTGGCAAACTTCAGTTGACTTTAGTGGGTTGAGAATTTTGCTGAGTATTTGTGCATGCACAGTTCCTAACATGATTTGAGTACTATAATATAATAATGATAAGTAAGCTTTACTATTACCCATAGATAAAGAAAGAAATGATAATCAGATTTTGGAATGTCCTTGCAAATGAAATATTAGTAAGGATCTCTCATCACTTTACTCTACTACATCACTGTATTCCGTTAGATGGGCATAAAAATTGGCATGACACACTGAAGAATTAAGCCCCTTAACTCTAAGGATTAAGTTGTAAAATAACTCAATATGCATTTTTCTTCTGTATAGTTCATTGCTGTATTAATCTTTTTTCCTTCTCCAAAACATTGTGCACACAATTTCCAAGCCATCTTCTCAGTGCTTAGTATGTTTACACAGGGCTTTACTTGTTAGCAGACTCCATGGCTGATATGCCTCATTTATCAGCTAAGTATGGAAAGATTCTGAGATATTTTTGTCATTTACCAATGTCAAAATGATGTATTTTCTTATCCTGGGTACCATACAAGCTTCATTTGCACATAGTTTGTAGAGTGAACACATAGCAATATATGATATAAAACCAAGTAAACACGGAGGCAGAATAATGCTTGTTCTAGAACATGAAAGTTTTGTCTTGATTAAAAAAAAACCCAAAAAACCTAGAAGTAATAATTCACACAGGATGTCTTCATTTATTAGTATTGTTTACTGAATACTATAACTGCTCTTAGTGCCTTATATACACAGAAGATCGTGCCCCCCATAGCTAACAGTCTAACCTAGACAGTGCAATTTAGCCATGAGTAATACACAGGTTAATAATGCAACCTCTCAGTAGTTCAAAAACTTAATTAAAAAATTGCTGGTAAATTACTTTTGAAAAGCTTCACAGGAGAGTTGAGATTAGAGAGTAATGCAAATGTAGAGAAGGGAGATATATTAGTACACAAGGAGAATGAAGGAGATTTCAAAGCTTTGTGGAACAATATGGAAGAAAGCATGGAGACGGAAATGGAAAAAAAGTCTTGTTTGTGTGTGTGTGTGTGTGTGTGTGTGTGTGTGTGTGTGTGTGTGTGTTTTAATGGTAGGACTGTAATAAAACATTTTTTGTGAAAATATTGATGGGACTTAATTTGATGACTCTAGTCATCAATATGTTTTATCCTGCTTGTCTTTTTGTTTTGATGACAAAGAAACACACAATGGCTTCCTATTAAATTGAGCGCTTCTCTGGAATTCAAGGTGGTAAAAAAAAGAAAACCTATCTTTCAGAGCCAGCAAAGAAAATGAAGCATGTTCTGCATTTCCGTGCTAAAGGAAATGCCAGAAATAGAAACTGAAGAGATGAAATGAGGATGGTGTTGCTGATGGTGATGGTTTACCATGGATCTAATGGGAAGAGGTCAGACAGGTGTACTTCAAAATATGTGCTCGAGTTTTCACTTAGGAAAGAGGGGAATTTGTTAAATGTGGAAGTTTAGAGGCACTTCCAATGATTTGAATTCTTGTTTAAATTGAACCAAACATTTTACACTTGAGATTTGTCCTCGTGGAATATGGCAAGGACAATGCAAATGAATCCAGTTCTATCTGTTAGTCTTTAAGTGCCACAGGACTCCCTGCTTTTTTTTATACTTGCCTTCCTAACTCAGTCGTTATAAACTATTGAAAGATGCCACATAAATAAACCAATAGGTAACTAGTCACTGCAGTTATCAATTGACTGTTCCATTTTTTTAGAACTAATTTATATATTAATTTTTACAACAATACGCAGCCTCAGCAACAAATAGTGTGTGTGTTAATCTTATATTTTAGTAAGGACTGGCTCTACCAATAAGTGGTGTCCTACCTTAAGGGTGTTGGCTCTGTTTTACAATGAAGTGGAGATATTTCAAATGCTAAATGTTCAGTGACCTGCCTCCCTCTCCCCAGGACGACTTTTTCCTGAGATGAATAGAATGTGAATTAGCTGCAAATCAGCTGTGATGGCTCCTGTACTTTATTACTATTTCTTTATTTTGTTTTAAAATTAGTTTAGTTTTCAAAACTTATTGTACTGTGTAAAAAATGTACAGGCCATACTCACATATGTGTATCACTCCATGCCCAACATAACTCCTCCCCACCCCCATTGCCAATTGGCTGAGCCCTTCTCTCCTCAGTCCATGGGAACACTGGGCTCATTTAATCCAAAGAACTATTACAGACCAACCATATTTCTATATATTCTTCTGATTTGTTAGTTCTTATTAGCCACATGTTCTGTTAAGCACAGCACAGTTCTAGAAATACAGAGCTCTTCATGAACATGGGCATCATCTCTACTCAGGGCTGCTTCCTTTGAGATAGAAGAGAGAACATTGTAAGGGAAGAAGTAACTAGGATTTTGGTGTGTGTGACAGGTAACCTGAGTACCATAACCTTTGTAACACCATGTGTTTGTATGGATCCCTACAGAGAAATTGACACATAATACATGTATTTGTGTGAGTGAGTTAATATAATAGCACCCAGAAGCCCAGATCAAATCTAGGTCCCCATTTGGGCTGGGTGCTGTGAAAACTCTTAGGAAGAGGCAACTAGACCCTAAAGATCATCTGGCAGTCTAATTATGACCAAGAAGAGAGAGAGACGGAGGAAAAAAAAACAGATCTAAAGGAGGAAGGAATGGGTTTAAGAGACTCACAAAGGGGCAACAGTGAGGATGCACAGATAGTTGTTTTGCCTCGTGTGGTGATTTTGACTAACCTCTCTCTCTCTCTTTACTTTTAATTGTACCTGTGTGTTCTTCTTCACATAAAATCTGTGATAACATTAGCTATTTTCTGCTTTTGTTTATGGTTGTCACTAGTGGCTTTGTTTGTTTTTAACCATTTGCTTTTTTAAAACAAACAAACAGTTATTTAACCAAAGATTTTCCGTATTTTTACAAATTATCTGTAAACTTTACTTTTTTTCTGGGCCCCAGGAGATGGGAAACAAAAGAATACGATTCTTCTCTTTCTGAGTGTTGAGCTAAAACTGAGGAAGCAGAGTCAGGTAGCAGGGTGGAATGGCAGAGTGGTGTAAAACTCTGCATGGGAAGCGAGTGGGTCTGGGAAGAACCTGCCAGTCATCTCCAGTTTGCTAGATGTTTCTGTAAAACACAGTCCCTATAAAAACAGCACTTCTGCTGTGCCTGTTTCTTTTTTCAGCCATATCTCCACTAGCTGAGAGAACCCAGGGTGGCAGCCCCTCCATCCTTCTAGGCATTTGCTTTACACAAAGCTGCCAGAAAACTGCTTTGTTAGTATTGATATAGCCATTTAGGAACCTGAAAGAATTGACTAACTTGTTTCAGATCCAATACACATAACTTGATCAAACACAAGGGGCAGAACGGGCAGCCCATAAGGTGAACTCCACTCTCTCGTCCCGCCTCTGGATTGGCCCTCCCTGCCCCCAGGGCGAAGCTGGCCCAGAGCAAAGGCTGGGTTTTGCCCCTATGGGGGGGGTGGCACCAAAACAAAAGCCAGCTTTGGGCATCATGACCCCTTGAGCTGGCCCTGATTATAGTAAGTTTACCATTTACCATCTGAGACACTGAATGCCTAGTGTAATTCACGTATTGAGCTAATGATATAATGTGAACAGAAAGTGTCTTTCCATCAATTTACTTTTTGTGTATGATTGCAATGGTAGAATAAATGATGATGTAGCTACGGGAGTGGAGTCACATCTCTTTGCTCAAAGATCCAGGTCAGAAAGATTGCATATGCCCTCATGGTCTTGTTCCCTTTACTTGGCCATCTGTTGTACATTCTGGCAGATTCAATCAGCAGTGCACTTGTGTTCCTGAAATTACAAATTTGCTGTGAATCGTGTTCACTTCTGCACTTTTTTTGATTTGCTATCCCAATACTATATTTATGCATTTTATTTTAAAATCCATTTTCGTGTCTCTTCTATGGCACTCTAAGGCCTATTCTGCACTGCCACACTAAGTTGATGGGAGATATGCAATCTCATCAACTTACTGACTCCCGCTTACTGTTGTGTCTTAACTCAGCTGTGCCAATGGGAAATGTTTTCCCCTCAACATAGCTGCACGTCAAAGGGAGAGCACTTCCAAAATCTTTCTCTGTATTTTCAATAATATAGCAGGTTACACAGTAGCACTCCACCTGAAACACTGTAAGATGACTTCTGTCATTTCTCTCTCCTTTTGTTATATCTCCTGCTGTTTGTCTCTTTGCTACTTTGATGAAATCAAATGTCCAAAACTTGAATCTAATAACTTCGGTGTCTTATCTTCAGATGTAGTCCAACACAACTCCTCCCTCAGACTCTCTCACTAGTGACATTTCACTTTGTCTCCTGTCATCTGCAGCTTTCAACTGGCACTTCAGATATGACATTTTGAACAAAGTACTATAAAATATTTTGCACAGATTCATTTTGCAACTGGCAGGAGATCATTGTGGGCTCCAAATATTTCTTTTCTGTCCCCAAACTCATTTCATTGTAAAAATATTGAACTTAGTACTTGAATCCATAGCAATCTAAAAAGATTGTTTAAAATACTGTCTGTTTTGAGAGCAGAATTATTAATTTCTTCCTGGTCAAAACTCTGACATAGCATTTGTTTTAATTTTTGGCCATGTTCTGGTTCCAATGCAAGAAACAAGTACCATTTGCTGCTGGGTACCCACATGAAACAGCAATTAAAAAAACCTCTCAATTTTAATTTCATGTGTTTTGTCTTTAGAATTACAGAAAGTGTTCCCAGAGTCTGATTACTGGAAACTTTCCTCTTTTTTGGGGTGGAATATATTAAAATATATGAGGAAATTAAATAAAGAAAAAACAGTTGCTGCTTGACCATCTATTCTTTTTTGTCCTTTTTTCAGGTATTGGGACATTTAGTCATAAATCTGAATAATCTGATTCCATATTTAACACTTTCTAAACTGCCTTGATGCTACAAAAAACAACTTTAAACATGAAATGCTGGGGTATTCACAAGGAATACAACATTCAAACCTGAAAGTAAATGTTATCAGGAAATAAAAAAATGTCATGTTTAAATAATGATTGAATCTCATTTTGTTGCACAAAATCAGAACAACTGATTACAAGTTCAGTCAAGTATTTTTTTTAACAAGTCACTTCTATCTGATCACATCTTGATTGTTGTTCATTTTTATTGAGTGCAGAGGTACTGAGCTGTGCACAATTTTTCTTTCTAATAGGAAAAATGTTTCTTTTCAAGTCTCCATTTTATTCAAATTGATATTTGAAGCCCCATGCATAGTATTGCCTAGTGGTTCCCAGCCTGGGGTCCAGGGACCCCTGGGGGTCTGTGGACATGTTGCAGGGGGTGCGCAGAGCCTCTGCCTCCCAGGGCTAGGATCCAGCTGCAGTGCCAGTGCTCCCTGGCAGGGCTATCTCTTCCCGCCCATGGCTGGGTCCTAGCAGGGAGATGGGGGCCGTGGTGGCTCCCCGGCAGAGGCAAGGGCAGGGGGCCAAAGCCACCGTGGCTCAACTCCCCAGCAGTGTGGGCAGTGGTGGTGTCAGCGCTGCTCACTGATTGTCTTAGCAGCACCACAAGAGTGGTGCGGGCCAGATTAGATAATCTGCCTGGGGGGGGGGCTACAAAGTTGCTTTTTTGTTGTTGTTGTTCTTTAAAAAGGGATCCCTGCCTGAAAAGGTTGGGAGCCATTGCTAGCCTATTCTGGGCCAAGTAGGGTGGGTTTCTTGCAAAATCTTACTCAAATGATCGAGAACCAAACATGCCATTTGCCCCATTAACTTCCATGTGTCAATTTGTGTAAATGAATGTTTGCAAGAATGAGCTCTGTGTAAAGACTTAGGTATTAGAGAAGTTGGCTGAAATTAGCTTTGTTAAAGAATTTCTAACACAGACGTTTTGTAGAAGAGTTTAGAACAGGGAGTTTTATTAATACTAGCTAAATTGGGAAAAGGCATGTTTAAATATGACTCATACAAATAAAGTTTCTATTCTCTTATAGAAGGGATCCTTATTGTTCCTCTAAGGGGAAAAAAAAAAAAAGTCCTGTGGCACTTTTAAAGGCTAACAGTTTTATTTATTGCATGAATTTTTGTGGGAGAATCCCACTTGGTAAGACACTAGAAATAGAAGGGAAAAATAAATGCAGTCATTGCTAAACTCAGTATAATCAGGTGTCAGAAAGAGCAAATCTATGGGTGTGCAAAAATATCAGTATTCAGATCAATTGAATATAAGACAGGAGAATTACAAAACAATTATGAAAGAGACAACCATACCAGTCTGTAGGGCCACAGCACCAAGGAGGCCCACAGTGTTGTGCAGGAGAGAACTGATGTACGGTATAGGATGTTTTTGTGATGTGCCTCATTTATAAATAGCATGTGTCAAAAATCATAATGAAAAGCCTGCATCGTTCTGTTACTCTCTGTGTGTTCAGTAATTCTCAGATTAAAAACAAGCACATGCAAACGATCAGCCCAAGTGGCAGGTTAGGTATTTAAATAAGTTGCTTGATTTTCGAATGTCCTGAGCACCCACTGCCTCCCATGAAGTTTGTTAGTCTTTGGGTATGTTGCCTCTTCTATCCCACCCTTGCACTTATGTCATAGAACACGCTGTATTTTAAGCACAATTTCTCCCAACATAGGGAGGTGCTTCAAGGGAAAAAAGTCCATCAACTCTAGCAATACAGTGTGGTACTTCATTAGAAAGTCACTGATTTGATTTTCAGTTTGAGTATGGAATTATTTCACTTAAACCAAATCAACCATCATTTACTTTTCAACTTCATGCCAGTTTCAATAACTGAGGACAAGGACATAGTTCAACCTGAATTATGATTTTAAAAAAAACCAAAACATTTTCTTTTGGAAGACTGAAGGAACATCATTAAACAGAATATTTTACCTTACACGTTAATCTTTTTGGGGTGGGTCAAGTCATGGAGACGACATCTGAAAATCATATCAATCTCGTGATCTGCAGTTTTTTATTTTAGCAATAAACTAACTATTTCTTAATAGTAATTTACTTTGGTTTTCTTTGTAGATCCAAATCTTACATACAGTTTTATTTATTTCATCTCAGCCAGTACTCTGAGATTACTGAAGAATGTGCAATATGTTAACTCTACAAACTTTCTGCCAGGGGGTAGGTGGGTGGTTAGTGGTGTTCAATACATGAATATAAAAAACACAAAGGAAAAATACAAAGTATTTGGGAGTTCATAGACCCATAGCCTCTAAGGTCAAAAGGAACTAAAAAGATCATCTAACCTGACCTCATGCATAATGCAGGCCAGATAACCTCACCCACCCACTCCTGTAATAAACCTCTAACCTGTGACTGTGTTATTAAAGTCTTCAAATCATTGTTTTTAAAGACTTTAAAGTTAACAGAGAATTTAGTAGCAAGTGAGCCATGGCCAATGCAACTGAAAAAGGCAAAAACCCCAAAGATCCTTGCTAAGTTCTCAAAAATATGTAGAATTAATTTGCAATCAAAATATCAAAATAGACCCTATAAGAGCCCAGTCTAACAACTGACCTTCCATTGACAGACCCTTGCATCCACAAGTTGTTCTTTTCAGAACTGAACCTTAAATCTCTAAGATTTTCCCCCTTGTCATCACAGAAGCAGTAGTCGTTCAGGAGGAACTTAAAGAAAAGAAGCTTGTGGCTGTATAGTTTAGTGTTCAGAGAGCACTGATGCATAATGCCAAGTTCCAGAGGGGCAGCCGTGTTAGTCTAGTAAAGCAAAAGGAGCAAGGAGTCTTGTGGCACTTAAAGACTCAGGACTTCAAAGAGAAACAGCTGAAATCAAATTAATATGCAATTAAATTGTGTGAAAGCAGGGCTGAATTGTGACTATGGATTCTTTTCACATTATAACAGGTAATTTGATTTCACCCTCCCTCTGTGTGCTGTTTCCTAAAGTTCTGAATCCTTACAAATGCTCTGATTTGCTGTTGCAATATGACCTGATCCCATGTCTTATACTCCCCTGTATTTATTTTCATCCAATTGTGTAAGTTCTCCCTCTTCAAAGCATCTGACAAAGTGGGATATTCTCCCACAAAAGCTCATGTGATAAATAAATGTTAGTCTTTAAGTGCTACAAGACTCCTTGCTTTTGATGCATAATGACGTATAGAGGAAGCACAAATTTTAACACTTCTGGAGTCCTCCCACAAGAAACTGTGCAAGTGAGCAGAGAATAAAACACCAAAATATAGTAGTAGTAAGTAATAATAATAATTATTATTAATCATAAATAATAAAGAGACATCCTGCCCTGTTACAAGTTATTCAGCATTCATCAAAACTCCTGTATCCACCAACTGAGCCCTTGGAAAACAGCCTACAGCTGGATGTTTTGGTTCCTTGAGCTATTGAAGGTCATACAAAAAGTCTGTGGGTGAAACACTGGCCCCATAGAAGTTAATGGCACCCCCCCCACACACACACACAGTCCAGCCAAACCGCAGTTTTGCTTTTTGTGTAGGCAGGTTCCAGATGGGTAGCTATCTATGTTAGTCTGTTTCAGCAAAACAAATGAGCATCCCTGTGCCACATTAAAAACTAACAAAATTATTTGGTCATAAGCTCTTACGGGCTTCATCAGACATTTCTAATGTCTTCTGATTAAATGAGTCCTAGCTCCAGAAAGCTTTTTACAAAATAAATGTGTTTAGTTTTTGTGATGCCAAAGGAGTCCTCAGGTAATAGTTTGCAAAACTACATACACAACATTTCTCCATGTTTAAACAAGTCATTCAACTTTGTATACCGTATGTGTTAGTGGATTCCCTAGGGTGATAGCTAAGATACAATACTATTCTTCATGTCCTTGTAACTTGAAATGTGCTTTTAAATGGGTAGCTTTGTGCTGCTACAATGATAAGAGATCATCACATTTTTGGTTGGCTATGATTACAGATGTTTCTGAGGTATGAGTAATTAAAAGCAAACTGAAACACGGGCCTCACCTCTAAATATTTGACAGCTTTTATTGTATTTGGATGTTTTACTTTAAATGAATGCCATGGTTAAATCTTCCTTGTTTCTTTTGTTCTGAAAAATGGTTTTCTATTCAGTCTCCATGGCAGTGACAGATATTGATGCACTTTGTCAAACAAGAAATATCTTCTGTAACTCGGACTAAAAATTCAATGATTTTCAGCTGACTTTCTGAACATAATAGAGTAATTTATCTTCACATGGAGATTAAAGTCAAACCTTGAAGATGATTAAAGAAAACAAGTCAATTTCTGCTTCAGAATTAAGAAAGTAATTTATAAAAAAAAAAATTATAATGATTTGTATTAAATAACTAGAACTGTAGATTTGGGGGGCATATGTTTTTGAAAAGACTAAAATAATGGACCAAATTCTATCCTTGAGTTGCAGAAACAGTTAAAACATATCCTGATTCTGAATGTATTATATTCACATTCTAGAAAATTCAGCAGTCAATTTCAAGCTGAGATGCCAGAACCCATTCCTTAATTAATGCCTGGAAAAAAAAAACAGTGATAATTTTTACCTCTTATTTTTCTGGTTTAATTGGGATTTATTTATGACATTTTAAGTACATTTTGATTTTACCAGTACAGTCAGTAAAATGTAGATTGGAAATGTAAGAATGATGATAAACAACAGATTAATTTGCTCGTCTTGAGGACTGTACTGCTGAGTTATAACCAAAAATGTAAATGAATTTAGTAGGGACTTCTCATAGTGGCAGGTCTTTTTGCGGCAACATTTTAAGGAACTCTCCCAAGGTTGAATGGGGTTATTAGCTGTTACTAGTGCTTGTGTAGCCCAAGCAATAAATTCAAGCCATTATGGGACAGTCAATACCTACCAGATTCCTTCAGTACTGTCATGTGATGGTGCTGTTTCTGAATAATGTGAGCCAAATCACTGCCAGATATTCTTCATGGCCAGTATTTACTTTCCTAATAATTTATATAAAAAGACAGTTAATATCATTATCAGCAGTGATGCATGCTATTGTCTTAGAAAGTGCAGACAAGTTGCAAACTATAGAGACAGTACTAAAATGGAGGAAGGACTACTGGGCACCAAAGTAATGGAAGAATTTGATAGAAAATGCAATAAATGCACTATTTATCCTACATCCTCTTTTAAATTTCAAATATCTTCTATGAGCAAGGACCAAATGCTGATAATCCACTAGGCAAGTGTTTGGTGTTCTATGCAGCAGTATCAAACTCATTTGCTATGGCGGGCCAGATTTGACTTAAATGTACTTTAAGTGGGCTGTGCAGACCATAAATTGAATTACTGGGGCCACTCTCGTAGCATCGTGGAGAGCTGTGTATGTAAGTGCTCGCCATGATACTACATTCTCTTTCTTTCTTTGTTGGAGTGTGATCTCATGGAGTGCAATCTCACATCATGAAACCTGACATTCCTGCAGCATCAAGGAGTGCTAGGTATGCAAAACCTCAATCTCTTTCTCTCTGTGTGTGTTAAGGAGAGTGTGTAGCCCTACATAGCACAGTCATGGTTTGGATGGAAAGGGTTCATGAACTGCACTTGGCCCTCGGGCTGCATGGTTGGCACCCCTTTCTATTGCTTGAGGATTTTGCTGGTATTCCATTTTATATGCAGAAAACAGTCTGTTACTGGTGATATGAAACTTCTCCCTGGATTGAAATTTCTTATAAAAACCAAGATAAATGTGACTTGATTTTAGTGTGTAAATGACATTTCCTGGTGAATTGTGTAGCATTCATAAGAAGTCTAGATTTACTTGACTTTTTCACTGCAATATAGTTACATTTGGAATCTTCTGACCA
Organism: Podocnemis expansa; assembly: GCA_007922195.1. Lineage (NCBI taxonomy): Eukaryota > Metazoa > Chordata > Testudines > Podocnemididae > Podocnemis > Podocnemis expansa. Next base: position 8,035,854 of record ML682065.1, read on the forward strand.
TTAAGTCATTTTTATAGGCTTTTGAATATGTCTGTGAATGGTACCCATTGGTAGTCTGATGACCAGTAATGGTGAAACATAGAGAATGAGAAATGTCATTATTAATCAGTCTTTGCTATTTGTCTTCATTCTGATTTTTGAAGTCATTGGACATTGGAATGGCTTGGGTGATTTTTCTCCAATTAGTTGCCTCTCTGTGAGGGAAAGCTAAAATGGACATTGTTTAATGTCTGAAATTTACATTGTTGTTTCTGAAGGCATTTGATTCTTATAAAGAGGTAAAAATTTGAGTGTAACCTGGAGAAGCAGAGTTAAAGCACTTATAGTTTCTTTATACCTTGAGTTTTTATGATACTACTATCTATCCCAACAGATTTCTATAAATGATTCTTTTAAAAAGAAAAAAAAATACTAAATCTGGGTTCTTTCGTCCTTCCATTCAGCCATTAGCTTTGTATAGTACCTCATGCAGTTTGAAAAGCAAAAGAACCATATTGGACCGAGAAAGCACAATTTTTAAACATGTCTCAAAGAAGCAGTGCTGAACAGGCTTTTGTCCCCAGTAGCTTGAGAAAGAAACATTCTGGGTAACTCAAAAGGGGACTCCTTCAGTTAACAAAGGAACAGTATTGACTGGACTTTGAGAGAGACTAATTTGTCATTCATGATTGTGGGAATGATGACCTGAAGCTAAGATCTTGAGCTGTATCCAGTTTAAAAGCAGGGCAGAAAAACAAGATAGTCCTTAAGACTTCATAAGAATCATGGAGGTCTTCCCAGGAGAAGAAATGACATAAGTTTAGAAATAATTACATTCACAGAATATTGCATAAATTAAAAAGGAGGATGTTGTGTTCATGTATGCATTGGAAATACAGTAACATGGGAATCCAAATTACATGAAGATATAGAAGGTAAAGTTAGGACTAGAAGATATGGACCTTTCAGCCATAGGGTTGCCTCATGAGCTCTCTGTAAAGGCAAATTCATAATCAGTTAATGCTGGTGCAACCCTAAATAGCTCTTCTTTTCTTTGGTAATTTTCCTGATTGGATACAGTTACTAATTTTACTTATTATGTTCAAGTGCCCAAGAATTAGTGGGTAACTGTATCTTTTCTTTCACAGATGGATCCTGGATGTGGCCTTATAGCACCCATTTCCAATTTAGTTTTTGTCAACTTCTGAAGTAGGTTTAAAAGCCTCCTTTTGTTATGTCAAGCATACATGGTGAGGGAAAGAAGCATCTAAAAAAAGGAAATAAATATCAGTTAGCTTTTGTGTTTTTTTGTTTTTTTTAAGGAAAAGGGGAAAAGTGGAGCTCTAAACTAGACACTACCTTGTATCTGTAACAGTTGATGGGTGCCTTTAGTAATGCTAAATCCTTAATTAAATAAGAATGTGCTTACAGTAGCAGAAAGAGCTCTTATAGTTCTTATTGTCTGATTACATCATTTGCTACATTAAGTTCATTAGGGATATTAAGCAGTGAATAAAGGCCAAGGGAAATGAACCATTTTTAATGAATGATGAATGACACTGAGACCATTTATTGAGAAAGAATGTATAACAGTAATAAACCATGAATTAGTTTATTTGACAGCCTATTATAATATGTGTGGTTTTGGTATTTTATTAAAGTGCATGAATACATTTGGGAAAATCATTGTACACGATAAATACAGCTCAAAATCACTTAAAGTATTAATATTTGTCTTCCAATGTCTAAAATGCACCTATAGGCAACAATATTGTGCCGTAGAATCCAATTTTATACATTAAAAATCACAGCTGTTACCCAAGGATCTCTAGATGCCAACTGACAGAGAGCACAATGGTGCAAAGCAGTGCAGAGATTCACTGGGTTCACAAAATTTCCTATATGGTCCCTAAAGAAGTCTATGTCACACTGGTTATGATATGTATGGAAAATGTATGAGAAAGAAAGTGTATATATGCTGCAAATTATGTTCTCTAGGATTTGGGAATAAAGTTAGGCCACTCAGAAACAATGGGGTAAAACATTGTGGGAAGGCTTTAGGGTTACCTGTGATTTTGTAGGTTAAATTCAGGCTCTAGAAGAAAATGCTAGAAATACTGTGGATGGCAAATTAGGCAGTGGTTGCTTCCTATACTGTTAGAAATAAAATCAAGCATAGTTTTCCTTTCACTTTGTATGCAGGACCTCCTGTCTTTCTAATGTTATAAATCTATGAAACTGAATGTATATGCATATTTATTAAGTGTGGCCAAATCTGAGAATTTATGACATGAACATTTCCTAAATACAATTAGCAGTTATGTTTATGCAGTAACTTTATCTGATTGAGATTTTTCTAGTTTGGAGGCCTTGGCAGGATGTGGTTGCAATTTGGATTTACTTTTATATTACTGGAATAGGCAGTACATCACTGTTTGTGAGCAGCTGATGCACTTGAAGTCATCTTTGAAATTTAAAGTTGCCATACATTTAAACAAATTCTGTCAAAGCTATTATAGAAGTTAAGAATAGGCTATTTACCTTTTGCTATAGTAATTCTCTGTATATGTTTCCTTGACATATACACATTTGCCCTTTGATCCAGCTCATATAAGGAGTTTTGAATCCTAACAGATAGCTAGGAATTGAGCTGATTTGCTTCCCAAACAAACAAACAAAAACACACACACAAACAAACAAACAAAAAACCTCCTTATTTCAAAGGGTATGTCTACTTAGTAGTTTAGTCCCAGGATTAGTGGAAGTTGAGAATCTTGCATTTTAACTCTATGTGACCTAGGTCTCCTGGGATAACCTTCCGAATGTGCCAACATCAGGGTAAGCTGCAAAGCCAGTGGCCAAACCACTGACAGATGGTAATTAAACCAGTCTCCCAGTCAGTAACAAAACATGCTTATGATCCCCCACTCTGATCATCACCAAGCATAACAAAACAGAAACAGCCCCCTTACTACACTTCAGTTCCTATGGTCACCTCTAGCCACTGGGTCTCTTTAAGAAGTAGGTTCTCCTGACCCCAAAGGGCCAGCCACATCACCCAGAACAATATAGGCTTGGATCTTACTCAAAATACCATGCTGCCGGCCAGTCCTTTAGTAACTACAACTAAAGGTTTAATAAAAAAATTTTAAAAAAATTAAATAAATAAATAAATAAATAAAACAGTCAAAACGTGAGAGATGTTAAAGGGTCAAAGTGAAATGCATACATACAAATGATTTAGAGTCCATAGAAAGCAATTCCTTGAAGAATATGTAGTTTGCAGGTTAGTTCCATTCCTCTGATATGTACCCAGCACCTGGGTGGGTCACAGTCCTTTGTTCAGTCCCAGAAGAATAGTTCCAGAGGAGGGTGTTGGTTGCAGATAGGCTGAAGACTGAAGACTAAAGACAAGATGGAGATGGGGCTCCAGCCTTTTATCATCCTTAGGCCCTCCCCAGGGTTCTAGCTGAATCAAAATGGAGTTCAGTCACATGGTCAGTCTGGGTGACTGGCCGAATAGTTTCCTCCTAGGCCTGCTTCAGCTGGGAGTTCCCTTGATGGGCCATCAGGAGGACATTGTTTTTGCAGACACCCAGTCTGGGAATGCCTTGAAATCAAATCACTTGGAACACACACAAAACAATATATTTATAATTTGTAATACAGGCATGGTATCTACATATGAACCATATATTCATTCTTAGCAGATTACAACCTTTCTATTGACACCAAACATGGTATATCACTTATGGATCATTGCAAATAATGAAATATTAATATGAAAGATAGCCATAAACAGTCCCCTAGACCCAGACAGTGTCACACCCTATATACAAGATTTTGTGTTTTGTGCTTGAACCTAAGACTCAAAGTTTCATACTTCAGCATTGCACGCCAAGTTCACACTTTATAAGCAGATTTGGCCTTCTTTTACTGGTCTGTCACTTGTTGCCTGGCCAAGTCACCAACTGTAGGTTTGAAGCTATTTGTTGTGTTTACTGGCAATGCCTGCTGGCTGCTTCCTGCTTCTAGTCTGGAGACAATTGGAACTGAAAGTGTTTATTGCTTAGTTATAGTCATTTACTCCATGCAACACATTGCCTTGTTATGTCTACATAGACTGCACCATGGGTGGTCAGCATAAAGAGGACTAGCCATACTGCCACAAGGAACTCTCATCCAGAAGACTTCTGTGACCTAAGTTATGCTGGGTTTAGAAGCACTTACCAGTGGGTAAGCAATAGTGTTTGGCTTACGTCCTAACTTAACATTGGCTCGCGCCCTCCAGTTCTTGGGTCTAGGACCCTAATTTTGAAGCCTAGGTTAACAAAGTGAGTTAGGCTACAGCTCAGACTTACACTGTTGTATAGATGGACCCTAAACAACTTTCTCTCTATATTGCTAGGTCAGACAGTTTTTAGGACTTCAAGGCTGGAGAACTCTGTAGTTATAAGTTCTGAAGGAGTTGCCTTGTTAGTCTAGTTCAGAAAAACACACACACACACACACACACACACACACACACACACACACACCCCACCTGAGCTTTCATGGGAGAAGTCCCATTTTGTCAGGTGCTTGAATTTGGAAAGCATACAGTATGGGAGGGAAAAATAAAGGCAGAGAAGTGTAAGGCATGGTATCAGGCCAGAGTATTTTAGCAAATGAAAGACATTGTTTGGATTCAAACAGTGTGGAACAGCATATGAGAAGATGGGGAAGTAGAGAGAGGGGGAAATCACTTTTTATAAAGAGAAAGTCAACCCATTTTTCTGTTCAAATCCAAGGTAATATTGTCAAATTTGCATATGCATTCTAATCTGTAGTTTCTCTTTAAAGCTTTGAGTTCGAATTAACCTGTTTAAATACGGTGATCAACATGTCTGTCACTGGGTGAGCAGAGAGATTTAGCTGTTCGCCTATTGGTTTTGAATGCTACCATTTCTGAAGGCAGATTTGTGTCAATTTTTACACTGACACAGTACAGTATGTCTAATGTGTGAGGTAGGGGGGCATTGTTGCCATGTGATGGCATATATCACATTGGTGGATGAGTAGGTGAATCAAGCCATTTTTATGGAGTAGTTGGCTTGATTGGGTCCTGTGATGGTGTCATATGTGCAGTTATGAGTACAGAATTAGCAGTGGGGTTTTTCGCAGGGATATGTTCCTGGCCCGTTGCTTCTGTTGTTTGGGATGTAGTTGCTGATGAGTATCTGTCTAAGGTTGGGGTGGGGGCTGTCTGTAAGTGAGGAGAGGTCTACCTTCCAAGGTTTGAGACAGTCTTGTAGGATAGGCTGTAGATCCTTGACAATGTGGTGTAGAGCATGGGTAGACAACCCCCGGCATGTGTGCCAACAGTGGCACCCAAGCCCATTCAGAGCAGCATGCAGCCCCCTCTGCAGTGTCACGGAAATTGTCACTTCTGCCACCAAATGCCACTCTGGTTGGCTTTCTTTGGCTGCAGGTGGGACACAGGGGGTCCTCCCATGCCTATGCCTCCCTGTGACACAGAAATAAGCTGCCCAGAGCGGCTCTTCTCTGTTGTGTGATGCTTCTCAAAGGAGCCACTCCAGGCATCTTATTTCTGCAGCATGCCTGGGGGCCTCCATCCCCAGGCACACTACCAAGATGAGACACTCTGGGCAACTTCTTCCTGTGGCTTGCCTGGAAAGTGCTCCCACTCCAGCCATGACCACTGCTGAATTTTCAGGCAGCCGCCACATTTTTTCAGCAGAGGGGGCCACCGGCACCAGTTGAAGATCAGGGAGGAAGGACCAGCACACAGGTTGGCAAAAGTTGCTGACCCCTGCTGTGGGGGTTTGACTTGGAGGCTGTAGGTGATGACCAGTGATGTTCTGGGGTCCCCCCCCCCCATTCTTGGGCTTTCATCAAGCATCTACAGTCTGTCCTACAACATGATCCCTCACACTTTCAAGCCTTGGGAGTTAGAACTCTCCTCACTTAGAGACAGCCCCCCAACCTTAAGTAGATACATTTATTCACATATTTTACTCTGATGTGCCGAAATTGATTGACTCGTCTGTGTGTGTTGGGGAGAAGTCTAGCCTGATTCTGTCACTCTTATGCACCAAAAGTAATGCCTACTCTGGAAATAGTTCTACTCATTGCATTAAGACTACTTTTGGTTTAAGGGTCTACTCAATCTGAGTAAGGATGTCAGAACCAGACTGGAACCTATATAAATATATTTTAGTAGCTTTCCACTGGTGTTGTTCTGTGTCTCTAAAGTGCTTGCCCAACATTGCAAGAACAGGAGGCATTTCAGAGCAGTAAGTCATTGAAAACAGAAAAGCAGGCTTAAGATTATTGATTACATAGCACTTTGACATTTTTCTGGAGGGGTGCCATGTTAGTCTGTATATAGCAAAGACAATGAAAGTTCTGTGGCTTCTGTAAAGAGGAGACAAGATGACTGCCTCTAGAAGAGGCAAGATGGCGGCTGCCGGAGGAGGCAAGATGGCGACCTCCAGGAGAGGCAAGATGGCGGCCGTGGAGCTGTCCGTCAAGCCTGAAGGTAAGGAGCAGGACAGGAAGTATAAAAACCCAGGCCAGGGAGCTCACTTCAGCCCTGGCCACTGGAGGAGAAGGATGGCTCCCTCCAGGCTCCACAGCTCCAGCCTTTACCCGGCCGAGGACATCCGGGCCTACCCGCTGGCCTCCAGCCCTATACCAGGATGGCTGGCTTGGACCTCCCATGGCTGGTGCCCCGTGGGAGGAGCCCCTGCCACGTGGGGTGGACATGCCGTGGGGACAGCCAGAACCCCAGCACGCCCCTGGTTTCCAAGAGGGCCCTGAGTACAGGGAACAGACCCCAACTCCTGCAGAAGACCTGGAGGAACTGTCCCTTGCTCCACCTGATGCTGACCCCTCTGCAGGAGAGGACCTGGAGGAACTGCCCCTCGCCCCTGACCATGTGGAGTTGCAGGAGCTGCCCCCAGAGGAGATGGAGGTCGGCCCAGAACTTCCAGACTTGCCACCACTGGACACCTTGGAGGGCTTCTACTCCGTGCCTCTCAGCGAGTACCCCGAGGACATTCAAGCGGGGGTAGACTAGATACTAATGGGAGAGGGGGAGGGCAGTAGCCCAGGGTAGTTACACCCCATACTGGGATCAGCGTGTTGCAGTTGGATCCCTGCTGACCCCCTGATCACGTCCAGCCGCTGTTATGGCCCTGGGCTGGGACACAATGGAGTAGGGCGGGCCTGTGTCCTCCCTCCTCCTCTCCCCTTCCCCGAGACATCAACCCCGAATGCTACCCGACCTTGTTTGACCCCAACCGCAAAGAGACTTGTTGACTGAACTCCCTGTTAAGGGCACAGGACCATGGGTGAACTGTCCTACCTGTCTCCTAGACTGATAGTTGCCCCCTTGAGGGGCTAAGATGAACTGTCCGCCACCCTTCCCCTGGGGAAAAGGCTGAACAGTGGGACTGCTTGAGCAATAATTCCCCAAACTGCCCACCAGGGGGTGGCCTCCTGGTGGGTCAAACAGAGGTCCTGCATACGCTTCTTAAAGATTAACAAATTCCTTTGGGCATAAGCTTTCGTCAGATGCATCTGATGAAGTGGGCTACAGCCCACAAAAGCTTATGCGTGAAGTAATGTACTGGTCTTAAGGTATCACAGGACTTTGATTTTGAGATTTTTATTTTGGCCTAGCATGACTCCCTAGAGTTGAAATGTTTTTTGGCCCTATTTAAGGACTTTGGTACAGATTTTGTTTTAAAAGTGTCTGATTTTTTTCTGGGTGCAAACCATTTTTTTGGAATATGCATCCCAGATCAGTGTGTATGTATGTTGTAGTTTATGTGCCTATCAGGGTTCATGTTAGCTGGATGTCTATTGATCACTCTTCTGAAGATGATCCCTGATTACTAGATGTTATTAAAAGTTTTGGGTACCATATTGATGGCCACTTTATAAAGACTCACAGACAACCAGAATGGGAAAAAAAGTAACTTCCATTTCATATATAACCAGCTGGTCCTATGTGGTTGCAGAACAGAGGACCAAACATGTCCCTTAATTCAGAGAAATTTCATACAAATATAGATTACAAATTCTTTGGAGCGGGCAGTGTCTTGCTATGTGTGATCAGTGCCTAGTAAACTGCTAGAGTATAGGCACTAATCCAAGACTCTCTTCACTCTGAATCTCTTTTACTGATTTGACATCTTAGTAAGATTAGTAAGTTCAGACCTGGTAATTATAAAGGCTGATCTTCTCCTCCTTGCCCTGAGCCTATGCAGTTCTAATTTTTATTTCCAAATCAAATTTAGCCAATATGACACCATAATTAGAGAGAAAAAAGGATGAATCTTTAATTGCCTCCTGCAGTAGGTATGAAAATAAACAAGTTGTAATCACAGTCACTACAGAAAATGTTGTACCATTAAACTGCTGACCCTGCCAGTGGACAAAAGCTGTTCAGCTCAAACAACATGCCGTTGGTGGTGAGAGGTTCCATTTATTGTCTTCTGTGTATGACTGATATTGATTCTCATATTTTCAGCAAGTGCTTCTATCAAAGGGTAATAAAGTCTGGCACCTCCATGGAACCAAATTCTAGTGCCAAATGAAAGCTAGGAAAGAGTGACAACTTGCCTACTATGGTTATGTATGCTGGACAGATTAGAGCTCACATGGGTATGCTGCATTCACACTGTCACTTCAAAATGTAGATATACCATATATTATTTTCTGAGAGGAACACCAGCTTGTTCAGACCTTAATATAACTAAGTTTAACAATTGCTGTTTGCAGTGTTCTAGCTGTGATGGTCCTGCAACGTTTAGTGAAACAAGGTGGGTGAGGTACTATCTGTTATTGGATCAACATCTGTCAGTGAAAGAGACAAGCTTTCCAGCTATACAGAGTTCTTCTTCAGATCTGGGAAAGTTACTCAGGGTCACAGCTAAATACAAAATGCAACAGATTTTTTTCTTTGTTTAGCATAAGCAGTCACCACCACATTTCAAGAGGCCGTTCAGTGTGAAAGGGTTGGTTAACACCTCTAATTTAGGTCAAAAAAATGGGGTTGCTGTTAGTTGTTACAGATAGTCGTAATAAATTTATTATTTATATTAGGATCGTGATTCCTAGCATCATCCAGCAAAGTTATGAATTTTATCTCCCAGGCTCATTTTCTGAAGGGATTATATGGGTTTTCTTTGGTTACTGAGATCTGATGTGGTTTTACTGCTGTGTGTAAAGCATTCTTTGAGAGGGGGCATGGTGTTCTTAGTCATCCTTCTGCTGTGCGAGTTCCTTCGAGTTCCTTTCACCCACGTAATTGGGCATTGAGTGCACTAGATAAGGTGTTTAATAGGGATGGGTAGGAGCCATGCAGCTAGAAAGGTGTTTTGTGTGGGGTCTCAATCATCCTTGCAGTGGAATTATGCTTGCAGGTTTGGAATGTGTTCTGTCAGGGCCTGATATGCTTTTCATTTAGTGCCCATCACTGTGGGAAGCTTAATTCTGATGAAATACTTTGTGAGGTTGGGAGGTTGTTTGAAGCCCAGAAGAGGGGGTTTGGGAAAGATTTCTTTCAGGATGGAGTTCCCATTGAGTATGAGTTGTAATTGTTTGTTTGATATCTTATATGGATTCCAGGGCAGGGGAGGATGGTAGGAGGGATGTTCATTTTTTTTTATATTATATTATTTTATTTTTTTTAAATTATGGTTATTCTTGTATCTCTTACAGTGTTTGGGTGGCCTATTCCATGATATAATCTACGTCTCTGGTAGAACAAGCAAGGAGTCCTGTGATGTTAAAAGGCTAACAAATGTGTTTTACTGCATGAGCTTTCATGGGCGAAAATCCCACTTCATCAGACACTTTGAAGATTGGGGCATTTACAGAATGGGATCCCTCTTTGATGCCGGTGGATTTGAATGTGAAGGCATAAATTCTAGATTTTCTCCTTGGAGCATATTCTGTTGTATTTAAGCTGTGACTGTAAGCAGTGACTGTAAATAACAGACTTCATGCATGTGTATCTGATTGTCAGTTTAGGAGGAAAGTTCAGAACATATTTTTATCAGTGGAGATGAGACTGCAGTGGTGTATTGTGAATTAGGCCCTCAGTAGCTAAAGTAAGTGCAGTTTGCTGTGTGACTTTCCAGAGTGCATGGACTAGCAATTAAAATTTCCAAAGCCAGAAGGAACTAAGGTAGCGCTGTCTATCTATCTGTCTGTCTGTCTATCATGTAGGTGTTGCTATGAGACATCAGGATGTACTTTTAGTGTTTCTCATATGTTACTAAGGCCATGCCCACAGTGATGATAGCAAATTCACCACTATCTGTTCAATCTTTCTGGTCAGTGAAGTGTTACATTCTGATGTATCCCACGACAGCAATCCCGAAACAGAAATAAACCAAAGCAACACAAACAGGTAGGTGGTAAATCAAACATGTAATGAGCATCTACCAATTAAGTCAGCAACAGTCTGAACATAACATTCCTATTGGTAGATATGTAGTGGCAGGCTCTGACTAACTGCTGACACTGGACACTTGGTGCACATACACGCAGCTTCTGGAGTGCTGAGTCCAGAGAACCTGAAGCAAGAAGCATGAAGGTGCAGGAGTGGATACACACTGTTCATGAGCTAAGAAAATAACCCTTCTAACAAAGGACAAGAGAACTTTTCTGGAATTTGGTCATAACATAGAGTTTGAGAAACACTGTGTTAATGAATCATTAAATTCTCGCACGTAAATTCAGAAGCAGACATCAGCTGTTTTTAATGTTGACTCTGTGGGAGGCTGACCTGCTGAGAGAAAAAGATTGCCTACTATGGAGATGGTAACTAAATGTGAAAAAATAATATAGCTTTATCATGGAGATGACTGGGGTAGGTTTATTATTACTTTTCTATGACCTACAACAACTCACTACAAGTTTATTTTCCAATTCAATCCTTCAATCACTGCCATCCTGGAATCTTGATATGAATTTGAAAGTCTATAGGACAATTAAGGACTCGGTTTCACTGATTAAGAAATCTGTTCAGGATCATTTTACTTACATCTTAATAGGAAAACAAAATATGTAATTTACTCTAAAGATGAAAAGAGAATTGTGGATAATCTGGCTTCTTGGGATGTTGCATGTGCTTAGACTTGTTCTCAACCACTGTATTTGAGACACATTGCTGTGTCACCACAAAGGAGTAAGCATGTCGTGGTGAGCTGGGGAAATGGCTGGATTTCACTTGGGGGGAGAGGGTGGCTGTTGTTTCCTGTAGGGTCATGGTATGCAATCAAGTGTGTCACAACCTGCAAAAGTTCGAGAACCACTGGCTTAGAGTAAGACATATACTCAAAGATGCCTGCTGCACCAGGGATATAAGATCAGAGAACCACTTTAATGGTAGCACTACAGGATGCACAAGGAAAGTAAGATGTAAATTTGCTTCAGTTCAGGAAACTGAGTGTGACCTCTGTATACAAGCTGCATATTAGGGCTTCATCCAGCACAACATGTCCACCAGCTCCAAGGAAAACTTATCTATTTGAAGGAATTTTTTAAATTACTATTTGAAATCAAGTAATTTAAAATTGGATATATTTCTAAAAGGTATGTTTTAGTTGAACAAGAAGTTATGGGTTTGATGCATGGTCCTACACAAAATTGTATGGCCCATATTATACAAGACTGAAGGTCAAGCTATATGGTCATAGTAGTCCCTTTTGGCTATAAGAACTTAAATGTATAGTAGAAATCACATTCTGGATATCTATATCTATATCAAAATCTAGATATATAGATCTAGATCGATCTATCTATCGAGATGATAATAATAATAATAATTCCACTTCACCTATTTTAGTAAAATTCTACTGACTTTTTTTTTTCTTTTTTTGCTGTTCTCTGACAAGTGGCAGTTCTGTTACATGCATATTTTATTGTGGGCATGATATTAATTTTATGAGCTTTCCAACCCTTTATAATATCCCCCTCTAAAAGAATGTAGGGGTCATGTTGTGTGTTCCTGTGCCTCTCTGTCCACAACTCCATAGTCTCCAGCAGCACCAGTCCCCCAATGTTTCAAATCTATGTGCCACGTTCCTCTGGAATATGAGGAGGCTGGCTCCACCACTTGGCCTTGCCCCTACTCGGCCTTCTCCCTCATGGTGCCCCCTTACAGGCTGGTTGCTCCTTTTGCCTGCCCCACCCCCAACTCCCACTCTGCTTCTTTCCACCTCCGGTCCACCACTTGCTTCGGTGGCCATAACTGCTTTTTGGGAGGAGCCTCACTGAGCCTTTTATATCTGTCATCGATGCGTTCAAAGCAGTGGAAGCCAGTGGGAGGGCAGGCAAGTGTTTGCAGCAGCCAATCCTTTCAACGCAGCTCCTGGCCTGTGATCTGGGGTTGCAATCCATATCTGTTGAAAGGTGCAACTGTGATATTTTATATTTAAAAAAAATGCAAAATACCCTGTTGCTTTATACAACTACTAATAGTGGTAAAAAGAAAACATGAATTAAAAATGTTTCCTTCTTTTTTTTTGTTTAGGATTCCTTTCCATCTCAGAAAGAAAATGACCTTCCTCAGTCACTTCCCTGCCACCTTCTTCTCCAGTTTGTCTTCCCCATTTCAATTTTTGTTTTGTGGTAGCATTTACTTGGTATTATCAAATCACAGAAATGTAGGGCTGGAATGTACTTTGAGAAGTCATAAAATTCAGCCCTTGTGCTGAGGCAGGATCAAGTAAACCTAAAGTGCTCCTGACAGTTTTATGTTCATCCTGTTATTAACAGCCTTCATTGATGGGATTCATCAGCCTAACTATCCTTACAGTAGTGAAAGTTTTTCATTGTGTCTAACGTAAATATCCTCGCTGCAGATTAGGCCCATTTCTACTTCTCCTGTCTTCAATGGAAATGGAGAACAATAGATCACAGTCCTCTTTAGAATAGCCCTTAACATTTTTGAAGACCATTATCAGGTCCTCCTGAAGACATTTCTCTAGTTTAAACAAACACGGTTTTCTTAACCTTTAATCTTGGGTCCGGTTTTCTAAACCTTATACCTTTGTTGTTGTTGCTGCTCTGCTCTTTCCTCATTTTTGTTAAAGTGTGGTAGTGTGGTGCCCAAAATTAGACATAGAATTCAAGCTGAGGCCTCACATATGCTGACTAGAGTCGGCTAATTGCTTCCAGTGTCTTATATACAACACACCTGATAATACACCCCAGAATATTATCCTTTTTGCAGTTGTATCCCAGTGTTGACTCATTCAACTTATGATTCAAGCTAACCCACATATCCTTTTCAGTGGTGGTAGCATCTAGCCAGATATTCCCTATTTTATACTTAAACATTTTATTTTATTTTATTTTTCTTCTTATGTGAAGTATTTTACATTTGTCGTTATTAAATTTCAGCTTGTTTATTTCAGACCAATTCTCCAATCTGTCAAGGTGGTTTTGAATTCTAATCTGGTCCTCTAAAGTCCTTGCCAGCTAGGTGTCACTGCAAGTCTTACAGGATACTCTCCACTCCATTATCCAAGTCTTTAAGAAACTACCAAATAGTGCCAGATGAGGACTGACCCCTGCAGAACTCCACCAGATATATTCTCTAAATTTGATAGAGAACGACTCTACTGCCATGAGTATGTTCTTTCAACCAGCTGTTCACCTACCTTATTTCAATTTCATCTAGACCACATTTCTCTAGGCTGCATATAGGGAGGTTGTTTGGGAATGCTAAAAGCACTAGTAAAGTCAAGGTACATCATGTCTACTGATCTTCCCCATCTCACTTTCTGCCTTCTAACCCTTTCTCCAGCAATCAACATTGTGAAAGAAAGAAATTAGGTTGCTTTGGAATGATTTGTTCTTGACAAAGCCATACTGGCTGTTCCTTGCAATACTATTATTCTCGAGGCATCTACAAATTGATTGCTTATTAACTTGTTCCAGTATTTTCCCAGGTATTGACGTGAAGCTGACTTGTCTATAATTCCTTGGGTTCTCTGCTCCCATTTTTAAAGAGAAGAGCTAAGTTTGCCTTTCTGTAGTCCTCTGTGTCTTCAGCCATCTACAATGACTTCTCAAAGATAATTGCTATCTCTTCTGTGATTACTTCAGCTAGATCTTTGATTATCCAGAATGAATTTCATCAGGCCTGTCTTACTAGAATACATTTTAATTTATCTAAATATTCTTGAACCTGTTCTTTCCTTCTTTTGGCTTGTGTTTCATTTTCCTTGTTGTGAAAACTAAAAGTGTTGAGTATCTGGTTCCCATTAACATTCTTAGTGAATACTGAAGCAAAATAGGCATGAAAATAGGTCTTTTTTTTTTAATGTCATCATTTATTTGCTAAGTAGAGACCTACACCTCCATTTGTCTTTTGACCTTGGAAAGCTGAATCAGAAGTTTTGCAACTAAGTTTGACTGATTCCTTACCCCCCCCCCCAAGTAGGTGGAGAAAACCACATCTACCTTTTCTTTGCTACAATGGGAAGATGGTTGAGGGGGCACAATGAGGGGGCACAATGAACGGCTCTAGCTTCTCAAGACAGCAAGGAGGGGAAAAAAAAGATCTGAAAAAGAAAAGAAGCAACTTTTTAGCCTTGTTGTTCCTAGCTGCTTTGAGTAGCTTAATGATGTGCCAGTCATGGTAAGCAGCCTGATTTTAATTTAAAGGAAGATAAAAGTCAAACAGAAAAATCATTAATGCAAGTCACTAAACAGAGATGATATAGGGGAATGTATCAAAGAAGGCACATAGCACAAAGGAAGAGTTAAATTTTGTTTGGACATTTCTTAATCAGCTTTTCTTGGAAAAGTTGCTACAAGTGAGGAAATGTAGCTTGCTGGAAAGTTAATTTGCTTAAAATTCCCAAATAGCAACATCTCTGTGGATGAAATGGGTTGTAGGTTTTCCTGTATTAGATGAATAATTAAGTTTATATTATTGCTTCCATGCTTGACATTTTTTTTTCTGAATAGGCATACTGTGTTTGGAAGACTCAGCAGGTTTAGCGGGGATTTCTTCCCCCATCTTTTAATTAACACAAAATACTGGGCATTCAGAACACCATATGCAGGACACAGTTTCAATCACACTTTTGTGTGATATTTTAGATTGAGTATAGATTGCTATAGAGTCAGGGTGTCTTTTGATGGAATGATGTGGTGCAGGAGGTGAGGTTGTTTGTGCTGTTTTATTGATAGAAGTTACTATGTTGCTTGATTTTTAAACTATGATGTGCCCAGATGCCACAATAATGTGCACATGAATGATACTACATAAATCAAAATATATATCATTCCAGTTATTGGCAATAAAGTAGAGCAGGAAAATAGAAATTAAGGGTAGACTTTGTAAGGGAAACTGCAGAACACCATTGTATGGTAGAGACAGTGGCACCTTGATCCTGACCGTTATATGCCGTCCATTTACCTGATGTCATGTGCAGTCACTTGTGTATTGTGATGTTCAACTTGTGACTTGTGTATGTGTGACTATTGCAGCATGTGGCTCACATATATGTGTGTCTCAGTTAAAGAATAACAAACAAGGAGTCTTGTAGCACTTTTAGAAACTAGCACATTTATTTATTGTTTGAGCTTTTGTGGGGGTAAATCCCAGTTCATCATCTTCAATGCATGTGACGAAGTGAGATTTTCTCCCAGGAAAGTTCATGTGATAGATAAATTTGTTGGTCTTTAAAGTGCCACAGAACTCCTTGTTTGTTTTGCTGAACTAGACTAACACGGATACCCCTTCGGAAATTGTCAACATGCAAGTTAATAAATAGCCACCCCTTTATATCCAGATGATTTACAGCTAGGAGATTTCCAAAGTGTGTTGGATTTCCCCAGTGGACAATGAATCTGCAGTTGGTGCCATGAAAGCTATGCCCAGGAGCCCGTCTGCCACCGTAGTGAAGTCTCTGGCTTCAGAAGGGATCTAAGCTCTCTACCCCATAATAAAGCATCTTTCATTTTATCTGTCAGTTTCTTGGTCACATTGTCAGTGGCTCAGTCTGTACCTGTAACACACAGTGCCACAGACTTTCTGTTGGAGTAAGAATTAACTCTACTTTGCTTTCTGAAACTATATCTGTAATGAAATTTTTTACAGCTTTGATGTAAACAAGTGACTCGGAATACTGTTTCTGTTAACAGCTTCACATTTAATCTAGCCGTGTCAATATGTGGATGTATTTGTTTGGGTTTTAGTTGAGATTCTTCATTAGACTAAATTATTTGCTTTTAAGTGTTAGATAACTAATATCATAACTATTTCTGGTGGTTAAACAAATTTTGTTTAGGAAAATCCAGTGATAGTTTTGAATTGCCAAGGGTTCCTTATGAATTATTGTAACTAAGCATAGTATTTGAAATGATCACATAACCAAAGATGCATGTGATGCCATAGGTTATAACTACACTGACCTTTGGTATGCATAATGGGGGTGAATAACTGCACACCAAAATGCTGTGCAGTAACTCTTGCATGTGGACACAGTGGTGTGAACTAAAAGGTTCTCAGTTTTCATTAAAAATAGTCTGGTTAGAAGAAGATTAAACTAATATGAATGGGAAATCTTTTAGCTTGTGTGCACAGCATCCACACAGAGAAGATACAGCACAACACTTTGGTATGCTCTGCTATTTTCACACATGTTGTTTGATCTTCTGTCCATCCCCAGTGCCCCGCTGGGGACCCCAACCCCCCACAGCCCTGGGCCCCAAAAATGGCCCCGGTGCCCTGCTGGGGGCAACAAACCACACTGCCAAAGACAAGGGGAAGGGCAGGAACACAGACCTGGGTTTCTGAGCTGTCCCACTCTGCCCTTGGAGGTGGAGCTGCTGGCCCAGGGGTGAGGCAGGAATCCTGCCTTTGGGACAGGTTGCTGTGCCCCTTCTCCCCAGCACCAGGGCTCACGTAGCCTGATTAGCCCTGGGCCTCACCTCCACACAAAGCCTCGCTCCCGCTTCCAGCCCTGGCCCTGGCCACGGCCCTCTGCCATTTGTTCTGCAGGGTGGGTGGCCAACACTGCTTTTGGGGAAGGTGAAGAGGTCCCTTGCTGATAAGGGGCCCTAGGTGGTTGCCTGCTTCCTCTACCCCAAATGCTGCCTCTGTTTCTGGCACATGATAACATAAGTCACATTGGTGGATGAGCACATAAATGAGCCCTTGATGGAGTAGCTGGATTGCTTAGGTCCTGTGATGGTGTCTTTTGTGCAGATATGTGGTAAAAGTTGGCAACATTCTCCCCCCCCCCATTGCAGGGACATGTGCCTGCTTTATTGTTTCTCTTGTTAGTCCTATAGTTGCTAGTGAGTATCTGTTTAAGTTTTGGGTTGCCGTCTGTAAGCGAGGAGAGGTCTGCTACCCAAGGCCTGACAGAGCAAAGGATTATCAGGTAGAATAGTCTGTAAGTCCTTGGTGATGTGTTTCAGGGGCTTAACTTGGCGGTCATAGGTGATGACTAGAGGTGTTCTGTTGTTTACTTTCTTGGGCTTCTCCTGTAGTAGTTGACTTATTGGTACCCGTCTGGCTCTATCAATCTTTTTTCAATCACTGGGTGGGTATTGTAGTTTTAATAATGTTTGCTAGAGACCCTGAAGGTGTCTCTCTTCATCTGAGGGATCAAAACAAGTGCAGTTATATCTTAGTGCTTGGCTGTAGACAATGGATCAAGTGGTGTGTCCTGGGTGGAAGCTTGAGGGATGTATGTTAAACATAGAGAGAGAGAAGTCCTGTTGAAAATGCTCATTTTCACTTCCTTTTTGTAAAAGTGGGATTATTTTTTAACATAATGAACCTTAGCAAGTTGATTAGAAATTGGGACATGTCAGACTGTCGGTTGTTAAATGAGCCTGTATGATCTAGGTGCGGAACTGAGAGTCAGCAGAAGAGGACATAGATAATGTTTTTTCTAAAGAGGCGAGTAACTGTCACAGATATCATTAAGGTTAACTCCTCAGCAGACACTCTTCGAGTGATTTCCTAAACTGACATGCTTCAACTTCCCCATTTCTTGTCTTTCCTTGCAATGGGACACCCATGTTATGTTCCATAATAAAAGGAGTGTTTTAAACTAGCACTTTAGAAAATGGAAACAACTTGTATGGAGAGTGGGAGCACTGAAGCAGAAAGAGTATGAGTAAAGGAGTGAGAGGATCTAAAAGAAGGACTGAGATGGCATAGGCTTGTCAGACCTGCACCGTGCTGCAGGTATTAATATAAGAAAGCATGTTGACAGCTCATCTGGCGAAGAAAATGAACCACTCTTGTACAACATATGAGGAGCATAGATCTATACAAGAACAGTCAGATCTTTCAGATGAGTCTTAGATCTTTCAAATTAGATAGTGACCTAGAAAATATATGATGAGTTTACATGTTATAAAATCATCAGTTTTCTCTCTTAAAGGAATGTGTAACACTTGCCATTTTGTTAGCTGTGTAGGCTACTAACAAAATAATCAGAGGTTGGTTGCTAAAATTAGAAGAGCTATATCATGAATTTGAAACAAAATGTTGGAGCTGGATATGCAGTAATAACTATCCAATATATCAAGTTTTCTGAGATGATTCAGGAAATATATTTCATTGGTTCTTGAACTCCTTGACATATGCATCCTGGAGTTCCTTTTAGTTGGAACTAATGCTTTTTTTGCCTTATTACTAAGTTCAGGAAATTCTGATTTCAGAAGGTTAGGAATGGGTTGAAAATTTGTCACTAGTAATGTCCAGTAGGCTAACAGTTGTTGCTTTATTAGACTGATGCTGCTACTTCATTCTGCTCAGAATGCCATCAGTCCTTTTGTTAGAAGTGCTGATTTTTCTGTGATAATTTAGCAATATAAATTCTGTGGGGCTTGAAACATGACTTACAAGCTTGTACAGTGCTGATTTTATTTAAGCAATACAAGACAAAAATTAGAAGACTGTTACTTTGAATAATAATGTGGAGAATCAAATTGAGGACTTTTCTTGTTCTTATCCTGGAATGGACAGGCAAATGAGAGAGGGAAAATGTTGGAATGATTGAAACCATGTACACGCGGAGTGGGTCCTCATTGCACACGTGCAACAACATTTGTTTAGACATCTATAGAACTTTTCTCTCTTTTCCAAAAATAACATACACTTTGTTTATGTACAGTAATTGCAAGATAAAACCATTTTTGCTTTCAATGATCAATCAATTAATTTTCTTCTACTTAAATGTTTAGCTGATGGTCATGTATGAATATAAACTAAACAGCATGGCTACACTTTCTAAGTTTAGTGCCTGAAATGAGGTAGCTAAAACCATAGTTGGCTATCTGAAGCCACGATGATTTTTGGTATTGATACCTCTGAAAAAAGGGCATCCTACTTAGTTTTGTAAATGTGTATTTAGGTGTCTGGTTTTAAGCCTCCAAGTGTGAAAAATGTGTCCATTTGTTTAAAAATTGAAGCAAAGGACACAAAGGGGGACAAATAGAACAATCGTTAAAAAAAAAAAAACACTCTCTATCCCCCTTATGTAAAAGCAACATATTGATAGATTAAATACTAAGTCTGATACATAGTGTTCTTAACTCACATTTATAGGAGTGTTTTATTAACGGAGATCATAGTATAATGCAGGAGTGGACAAAACTGACTCACAACTAGGTACCAGCAATTTTAGATTTGTTCACTGGAGGGCATCCCTCCATTACATTTCTTCAGTGGGACTAGGCAACAGGCTATTGATACTGGTCACCATGACAACTGGAAACATTTATTTGTTGAGGCCTGGTATAGTGTGCATTGAATCTTCCATTGTGTGTTTGTTTCAGAGTTTGGAGTAAAAGCCTTAAATACAAGGATACTTGATTCAGCTGGCAATAATGTCAGCCGGGAGTTCGAAATATTCTGAGCTGTATTTACATTCAACATTCTTGAGCGGCAGCAATTGAATCTTATGTGCAGAAAGTAGTGCATCGTTTTCAGAACACGTTAGAGAATACGAAAGAATATTAACCTTTGAGAAGGGTATGACAACTTTCTTTTACCAGTTTCTTGGCTGTTCTGTGTCTGTCCTTTACTTTTTCAAACAAACTGCTGTATACACTTTCCTCTAACATACATAAGGCAAGCACAAAAAACATACGTAGGAACAAGAGGTTGGAGCCGTCTCACTTCACTTTAAATGCCAAAATCAGCAAAAACTTCTCTTTAGATTCACAACAAGTACCTCTATGATGCAAAGAGTTGCATTAATATTTAATTCAGATATCATCCAGATATGTATTTATACCCCATAAACTATAAGATACAGTTCTTGGTGACTATTATGAATCAAAATTTGCTGTCAGTTATAATGGTATAAATCCAGACTGATGTCAGTGGAATGTAATATGTCCTGTGAAATCCTTTTCCAAATACTGTTTTTACATTATATTTTTAAAACTGTTGTTATGAATATTTTTAAATGTTTGCAAATATGGGCTTATGGAATGCTTGCTCATTATTAATTTTATCTTACTGCAGACTAGATTGTTGCCTTATGTTGACTTTTACATAATTCTGTGACAGATTTGTGGGTTTTTTAACTTAAAGGATATTTAATCATTTTTTCTGCTGACAATGCCATAGAAATGCTCACACACACACACACACACACACCCCTACCTGTAGGAAGAAGACAAAAAGGTAGAGACAAAGACATGGAGACAACAGTGAAGAAAAGATGCTTAAAGGTCAACACTAATTTGAGATGCTCATTGTTTGGATGAACTTTCTGTTTTATAAATTAGATCACCTTTAGAAATGCTGGTGTCATTACATCTGCACCATACCTTAGCAAGATTCATTTAGCTGAAAATGGGAATTGTTCACCTGTTCTTTATAAATATTTCCTGGTTCAATGATTGCTCTTTCCCACAGATTGGCCTCATATTTTAATCCCCACGTGGTAGGGGCTTAAGGTAGAAGTACACAGACGTGTCAGGGCTTCTTCTGTTTCTTGGTGTAAAATGTAACCTAAATCACTCCTGTATTGTTGTGGATGTGTGTAACTATAAAACCTTCTTGGGACAGGCATTTAAAAAAAAAGTTTTAGTTATGTCTCTGAAATTTTAAACTATAGCTTACATTTATGTTTGTTTGTTTGTTTGTTTGTTTGTTTGTTTGTTTGTTTGTTTGTTTGTTGGAGGGAGTGGTGGGGGCACACAGAGTAACTTGTGTTCTCTTGCAGCCAAATAATAGTATGTTAGATGCAATGCAGTTTTTACTCAGCCATCCAAACTACAGCTATCACTGTTTCCTCAACAAGTAGACTTAACCAATTCCTGTTCTGTAAGAGTGACACCTGGCTGGAGGAAGAATCTAATCTGTTGGTGAGCAGTTGTTAGCTAGGAAAGTTCCAAAGGAGTAGTCATGTTAGTCTAGTTCAATAAATCAAGCAAGGAGTCCTACAGCACTTAAAACCTACAAATTTATGTATCCCATGAGCTTTTTGTGGGAGAAAATCCCACTTTGTCAACTGGGAAAGGTGTCACTAGATGACACTTAATATGTAACATTGTATATGGGTAGTACAGTATAGGAACAATAAAACTTCTGTGCACTGCAAATGGTTTCTTTTCTGTAATTCTTTGACGTTTCTTAACAATTACTTCTATACTTTTACATAAATATACCTGTGACCCACCATATCAGAGGAAAAATCCCCCATCCACATATTTAGAACCACTACTACAGTCTTCTGGTGCTACTTTGAGTCTGTGCTTTGATCCAAGTCTTTCTGGTGCTGCTCCTGCAAGATCCATTGAGTTATGGGAGTGGAACTCCAGTTTATTCTGCACTGGGGTGGAGAGAAATACACTGTCTTCTGCACAGAACATTTTGTAGGAATCTCATAAAGCATTTTCTCAATGGGAACTGCTCCTAGTCTTTATTGCCACAGTGTTTTAAGCAGGCAAAATTCTATGCTGCTAATCACTTTTTTAGAATACAGAAATAATGATGTTTTTGTCAGTGTAGCCCTGACTTTTAGTCAAAGGTGTTTGACCACATGAGCTGGCTGAATGGTAAGCAGTTGCTTCAGGGCAGTTCTGTCACAATATTCTTCTGTAGGCCAGTAGTTTTCAAACATAGTGTCAGGGCCCAGTACTGGGTCACAGACCATCCGGCACCGGGTCACAGTGCTAGAGCCTTCCAGGGGGCGGTGATCACCCCAGGCCATGCGGTTCTGTGGGCTCTGAACTGTCCTGATGTGAGCGGGGTAGCGAAGGGCCCACACCGCTGCCCCCCATGGCTGCCTGTTCCCTACCGTGGAGGCAGTGCGAGAGAGCCAAAAGTGGAGGCCAGGTTCCACGCTTCTGGCCCTCCATACTCCCTACGGCTCTGTGCTAGAGGCAGTGGAGAGAGGGCGGGGGGCAGCATTTTGGACCTTGTGTTGCCTCCCATTGGCCTCTGCCTTTGGCTAGCTCACCCTACCCCAAGAATGGGAAACAGCCACCCCAGGGGGAAGGGTCGGGCTCTGCTCTCCTGCCCCATCCCTGGGCTGGCTGTTCCACCTGAGGGTGAGGAGTGCCAGACCAGGGGCAGGGTGGGAAAGCAGAGCCTGATCACAGGGCCGACAAGCTCCATCCCCCAGTGCAGGGGGGGTTGTGTGGGTGCGAGGGGGCCTGGGGTGTTCTTCTTAGGATGCAAAATAGCTCTGTCTCTGTACATATATGCCAAGAGTTCAGATTATGGCCTGTCTTTTCTGTGAACTTCAGCACCCACTTAGTCCCACTTCTTTTCAAAGTAAATGCATGCAATTAGCTAGTTTATGAACAATTATTGTTGTACAGCTATCTTTGTCTTTTACTGGGTATTTAAAAAAAAATGTATAGGATGAGAGATGAGTAGCTGAGGAGAAGGGAAATTCTAACCTGAATGACCCAATCTTCTCTTCGCGGAAAAAAAGCCCCAACCCCTTAAAATTGTTCAAAGCTGGATATGCCTGTTAACACTTTAATATACACTAATTTATCTAGGTGTTTATTATATACTTATTGTGATATCTAAGGGCTTCTCAGTCAAAAAGGCCACTTATGTTGGGGGGGGGGACCTCAAAGGCTTATTGACCTTAGGCTCATTTGCCAGTCTTCCATTATGTACAAATTTCCTCCCACGGCATTTGGCCTATGTTGCAACCTGTGCGGATCACTTCCAGCTGGCAATCAACTTTTGTAACCAACCTCTTTGCACTGCATGTGAACTTCTATTTAAAAAATCCCCTCTACACGGTGACTATTTATAGTTTGTCTATTGCTCAGTCAGACTTCATAGCATTTTCTTTTAAAAAATGGCTACCAGTGTCGGGAAAACATTGAATACTCAAACAAGATGTCCTGTGGCACATCTAAAGACTAACAAACATATTCAGTGCATGAGTTTTTGTGAGATAAAATCCCACTTTGTTGGACACTTGAAGATGGAGAAATTAACATGAAAGCTCATCAGTTAAATAAAATTATTAGTCTTTAATAGAGCCACAATTCTCCTTGTTTGCTTTGTTGAACTGGACTAACACAGCCACACCTCTGGAAACTGTATACTTAGTGATCTTTCTTATCTATCCAATAGCATTTAAAACACAGTTTGTTTTAAAGCCAGTCCATTTATAAAAGTTCTTTTTAGAACTAGAATACTGGTGACCAACCTATATTACTTTGTAATTAGTTTTTGCATCAACAGATGGTAATACATAGTTGTATAAGGCCCCAAATGGACTTCTATGGCCCTCTGTTCTGACCTTCTATATAACATAGACTGTGGCATTTCACCGACAAATTCCTGCAGTGCAGGGAATTATGTTCCTCTGTTGTTGAACTGTTACCTACAGAGTGAAGATGTAGGTCCTGATTTTCAACTTGCATGGGAAGAAGAGGGGTATCAATAGAGAACAAGTTACATCAGTTGATTTAGAGGTAACTTGGCACCAGTGCATGGTAAGCCCTTGGGGTGGGGACTTTACACCAATGAACACTTTGAGTTCTCTTCTCCCATAACGTCTTTTCTCTCCATGCTGCCCACCTCTTGGCCTCAGAAGATCCCTGAAATCCCTTCCATTCATCTTACGCCAGGAGACAAAAGGCAGCAGAAGCACTTCTGTTTGCTTTCTACTAACACAGGGGTGGACAAAATTTGTTCATGGCTAGGCACAAACAATTTTAGTTTTGCTCACCAGAGGGCATTCATAGAATCATAGAATCATAGGGTTGGAAGGGACCCCACGAGGTCATCTAGTCCAACCCCCTGCCAAAAAAAGCAGGACCACTCCCATTAGATCATCCCAGTCAGTGTTTTGTCCAGCTGGGACTTGAACACCTCCAGAGATGGAGATTCCACCACCTCCCTAGGCAACTTATTCCAATGCTTCACCACTCGCCTAGTAAGGAAGTTTTTCCTAATATCCAGCCTGGACCGCCCCAGCTGTAACTTGAAGCCATTGCTTCTTGTTCTGCCCTCTGTTACTACCGAGAACAGTCGAGCTCCCTCCTCCTTGGAGCAACCCTTCAAGTAGTTGAAGGTTGCTATCAAATCCCCCCTCAGTCTTCTCTTCTGCAGGCTAAATAAGCCTAGTTCCTTCAGTCTTTCTTCATAGGGCTTGTGCTCCAGCCCTTTGATCATTTTGGTTGCCCTCCTCTGGACTCTCTCTAATTTGTCCATGTCCTTTTTGTAGTGGGGAGCCCAAAACTGGACACAGTATTCCAGATGTGGCCTCACCAGTGCAGAATAGAGGGGAATGATCACATCCCTTGATCTGCTGGTAACACTTCTTCTGATGCAGCCCAGTATGCCATTGGCCTTTTTGGCAGCAAGAGCACACTGCTGACTCATATCCAGCTTCCCATCCACCATGACTCCCAGGTCCTTTTCTCCAGTGCTGCTATTTAGCTGATCACTCCCCAGCCTGTAGCAGTACATGGGGTTTTTTCATCCCAAGTGCAGGATTTTACACTTATCCTTGTTGAACCTCATGAGAGTCCTCTTGGCCCACTGCTCCAGTTTGTCTAGGTCTCCCTGAATCCTGTCTCTGCCCTCTAGGGTGTCTACCGTTCCCCCCAGTTTGGTATCATCTGCATTCCTCCATTAGATTTCTGCAGCAAAGGTAAGTGACATGCTACTAAAACTGGTTACCATGGCAACCAGAGATTTGTTGAGGCCTCTACTTGCAAAGTATTCCCTTGTACTGGTAGAATTCTCTATTCTGTCTTCAGCCACTCATAGTGGCACAAAAGAGACTTAGTAAACTGGAGTACGTGGCCCTTTCAATGATGAGGATGATCTCTTTCCTGTGTGGTGGTGTTATTTCTAATGTTTATGAATATATACTAAATGTCGTTTGTGTACAGTAGCTTAGTAAACATGTGTCATCACTGTTCAGTTTTTGGAGTGACTGCTGTTCTTTAGCATTGCAGATAGAAATCCACCATATCTTCGTTTTCCGTTCTGCAAAAATATGAAGTATATAGTTTATCTGAATCAGAATCAACAGGAGTTGGCATAAATGAGGCAACTATCCTGTCCTGCACTATGAAACCACTCTGATCTTTGTCCATGTCTCATTTACAACTAATAGCTGATTCAAACTGAACATTTTGTAACATCTCCACTTACTGCTAAGACTTGCATAGTGTCCTCATTTAGTCCCGAAGGGAGGACCTACAGTGCTTTTCCCAATGATAGAAACAGTCACATTGTTATGAAAATGAGCAAAGTCTCTCACAGGGCAGAGCCCGGTATCACATCCTGCAGTTCCATTGTATTTTTGGCTGATACGTATCAGAAAGCAGTAGTAAAACTTGAGTTTTGCTACAAGTAAAGCCATTTGATTGCATCAATTTGGAACATATTCTGTAATCTGATTAAAACCACATTGGAATGCATTCAGTAGTTTTAACTCCAGTGCTGAGCAATATGGAATGGAAACCTGGCAGCCAACTGATGAATTCAATGTTGTGTGCAGCAATAAAAGTAAGCACAGTTTTGCTGTTTCAGAAGCAGCGGGCAAACTATATACTACAGCCAATTTTGCATTTGTCTTTGCTTCATCTTGGAAATATTCCTGAAAATGTTACCACTGCAATTTACAGCTCTTTCAAGGTTATTTTAGTGTAGGTCCTCTCAGCTATACCCCACGCATATATGTTCAAATATAAGGATGCAGAATTTGTCTATACGATCCAAATTTTAGATAAGGTTTTACTCAGACACTCTTCCGTCAGTCCATTGTCTCTCTAAATTGCTATTGTCCTGCCTCTATCCCCCCCCCCTTTTTTTAACCTTTTAGATAACTGTCTACTGGTCTACTTCTGCTGCTTTAATGACGTTTTTTTCATCTCCCATCCTCAATCCCTTCTTCTGTGGCTCCTCACTTTCATTTGGATTCCTCCAAATTGTTTATCCCCTCTATTGAGACTCACTTGTTAAATCTAGGGTGCACTCCTATATTATCATCCTTGAAACTTGATTCTTTTGACATTCATGGATAGTCTGCCCTCCTGCCCTGTCAGCTTCTGATAAAAATTTCAAAAAGGTCAAGAGAGGAGCAGAGTTTGAAAGATACCAATGGGTGAAGGGCAGGGAGAAACCGAGGACCAACAGGAAAACCATGCACACGTTGCCTGTTTTTTCCATTTCTAAGGCCAAGTTTTTCTGCTTTTGTCCTTCTGACTGCTCCTTCACTCGCCACTTTGTTGGTTCCTCACCCTCTTTCCTCCATCTCATAGACTGTAAAGTCAAAAGGGTCAAATATGATTGTCTGTCTGACCTCCTACAAAATACAGGCTGCAGAAACTCACCCACCCACTCCTGTAATAAACTTCTAACTTATGCCTAAATTATAAAAGTCCTCAAATCATGGTATAAAGACTTTAAGGTACAGATAATCTACCAGCAAGTGTGTTGTGCCCCAAGCTACAGTGGAAGGTGAAACTGCCCACCCTGGCCTTTGCCAATCTGCCCATGGGGAAGATTCCTTCTTGACCCCAAATACAGTGATCAGTTAAATCCTGAGTATGTGGGCAAGACTCACTAGAAAGACACACAAGAAAAAATACTCTGTAATAACTTATACGCCATATTATCAAACATCCCATCACAGGCCATTTGCGTATCCAGTACCAGTAGTCAAAATCAGTAAGTTGCCAAACTTCAGTCCTTGTGCCTGTTCTCTTTCCAAGTTCTGATTACAGGAGTCCTTCTCTCCTTTCTCAGCATTTTCATTTCTTTTCATGGCTTCAGGTAATTTTCTCAGTATGGTATATTTGCCCACCTTGCATCCTCCTGTTTCCCCCCCCCCAGTGTTATACTGCATCAACTTAAACATTTTGTCTCATCTAAATGTCCCTACAAAATAATATCGCCATTTATGTCTTTGTTCTTACCTACACCAGTTCCTCCAATCCATGCATCTCCTCTTCCAACTTTCACATCTTCCATCTTATTGTCCCTGACTTCTGATAGTCTCCCTGCTCTCATCCTCCCCAAGCACAGGGGTGGGAGGTAAAACCTTTACTGCAGCAGAAGGGGAGCCAGATTCTCAATTCTTTCAAGAACCATTCTCCAAAGTGAGGCATGTTTGTGTTGGTGGGAATTCCTTGTCAGTGAATAAGATCACTCTGTAGAGCCAAAAGAACAGTCTTTAACATAGCCGAATTCCAAGTCAAGTTTTGATCAGTCAGGCATGGTATGGAGCCCATTGCATCCATCCAGGAA
Source organism: Podocnemis expansa (assembly GCA_007922195.1). Classification (NCBI taxonomy): domain Eukaryota; kingdom Metazoa; phylum Chordata; order Testudines; family Podocnemididae; genus Podocnemis; species Podocnemis expansa. Next base: position 8,063,590 of record ML682065.1, read on the forward strand.
AAGATGCAGCAAGCCAAGCGTAGTCTGTGTAGAGTATACATGGGTGGTGGTGGTGGGGGAGCAGTATTGGTAATAAGTCAGCAAAACTGAATTAGTTCTTCACACCTTTGCCAACATAAGGCGGCCATTGTTTTTATACTTTACCAAGGTTTTTCTGCAATGAGATTACAGGTGTATAATCTTCTCCCTCCCCTCTAATCTTTCCCCAGCACATATGTTTATGTATGTGCCATGATCCTCTTCTCCTGCTTAAATGTTTTGCTTGTAGTTTACTTGTTTTGACTGTGAATTTTCATTTGGGATCCTGGACAAAAGGAATGTTGATTTCAAGACCGTTCAGAATAACAAGCAATTTCACAGTGCTCAGTTTCCTGTTTGGGTTTGGCATGGCACGGCATCTTGACATTTTTAAAAGTCTTACCATTAGAAGAGTACAGTTAGTTAATTTTTAAAATTCTCATTTGCTTTTACCCGTTTTGTTTTAGGTTTTTCTGGTGATTAGTATTTTGAGTTTTCTTTTAAAATGTTAGTGGAGGTTGCTTGCTTGATTCAGGGACATTCATGGTAAAGACGTATTCTGAGAAGTGACACTGAATGCTATTTCTGTGTGCTGAACAAGAAAGGGAGCGTTACTTTTAAAATGAGTATATTGAAAAGAGTTGGCAATTCATCATCAATGTATATATCTTTCTTGATTACTTCAGGGTTTAAAAATAAGTGTTGGATTATTTTACAATGATAAACGAGTTACCAGTACTCCTCTCTGCTATATCCACTTCTGTTTAATGCTTTCTTTCCAACTCAAGTTTGTCTTTGAAATATTGGTTCAAGCACTTATACAGAAATTGCCATCTTGCATGTTACAATCGAGACCTTGTCTATCATTCTTGCTCACTACAAAGTTTTATTAACCCTGGAGTGAATTTAGTGTTCAGTTCTGACTGTGGGTTACCTGACATGTTGTATATAACTGAAATGAAAGCCATTTGATATATGGTTGGAGGATAATAGACTTCTTTCACCCAGACTAAGTCATTACTAGCACTTACATTCAATAAATCAGAGTTTGTTCCTGGAGTGCATTGAAGGGATTTTTTTAAACCTCTGGTCAGCCTTGCACTGTTGTTATCTGATATATGTAAAAGTGAAAAGTAGTCAGAATGGTTGTGCGCTTGGTACCAAAGTTGATGCATGTAGCTGTGACTCCAAATCTAAAGTGAAATTATTAGAGTTGTGACAAAGATTTTGGAAGAAAATGAAAAAAATGTTGCCTTTTCTCATTAGTTTTCTGAAGAAAAAATATTTTTTAACAATTTTATTTTTGAGGGGGTGGGGAATAAGGTAATATGTATGTGGCTTTTAGTGACAAACAAGGATTCCTGTTGAAGAAATTCTTAATTTGAACTTTGTGCAGGAGGGAAAACAACAGCAGTCCTGTGGTACCTTAATGACTAATAAATTTAGTTGGGAATAAGTTTTTGTGGGCTGCAACCCACTTTGTTAGATTCAAGAAGTGGAAACTACAGTTAGGAGGTGAATATACACTTGCAAGAGTGAGAAACATTACAAAGGGGAGGGCAGGTGCTAACAAAGTCAATTCAGTTACGGTAGATGAAGCTCAGTCTCAACAGTGAGTAGAAGGTGAGAATGTATGAACAGGGACAATTCCTTTTTGCAATGTGCTGACCATTCCAAGTTCCTATTCAGATCCAGTCTGATTATGGCAAGTTTGCAGAGGAGTTCCAGCTATTCAGTTTAATGCTGAAGTCTGTTCTTGACGTTCCTTTGGTGAAGAATGGCAACTTTTAAGTCTGCTACAGTGTGTCCAGGGGGATTGAAGTGTTGTCTTACTGGTTTATGTATTTTAGTTTTTATTATTATTATTATTATTATTATTATTATTATTTTATTTTTTTAAATACGTATATAAGATCTGTGCCCACAGGAATAAGTTGCCTTGGCAGGTAATGGAGTTTCATATATTGGAGGTTTTAAAGGGCAGGTTAGACAAATCTATCAGGGATGATTGAATGTGGGTACTTTGTCCTGCCATGAGTGCAGGGAACTGGACTCAATGACCTGTCATGGTGCCTTCAAGTTTTTGTGATTCTATGACTAGCCTGCCGGCCTCCCAGTCTGAAGCAAATAATCACCAGCAACTGAACACCCATGTGGGAAATTACAAAACTCAGCAAAGTAGCTCATCTGCTACAGTACAGTGCTGAATACTAAATCTCCTCTACTTTATCAACATTGAGCAATCCACAATCTCAAATGAGGATTTCTGATTGAGAATACGAACAATACTGTTTGGAGAGAGCTCAACTATGGGTACTCTAAGTGCAAATCTATTTAATTTTCCCTTAATGACCACAACTACAATGCTTGTTCACGTTGATAACCAAATTAGTTTCTTTCTTTCAGAGAGGCCGATAAGTGGGTTGTAGATGATATGACAGGGTAAACTTTTTTTTTTTTGAGGGGGAGAGAAAGAAATGCACAGACAGTATTTACAGATAAGAGAATAGGATTATGGGATGATCCAATGTATGACTGTGATACTGGTTGACTTGTGGGAAGAGTGACAAAATTGATAGTCAATCCCAAGACTATGAAATAGCCAGGTAATACTTTTCATTTTAGCTTTTCTGTAGGGAAAAAATGCATAGCATATGCTTACACAGATAGAGAGATAGATAGAAGCAAAAATTGGATTAGAGTAGTGTGTCTTTTGCATTTTCCTATATTATTATATAGGATATTTTTTCTTTCACACATTCCGAGGAGTAGATTATTGATTAAACATTTACAACCCTTTCTAGAAACAGTGACCTGTGTTTTTATTAACATAAAAGTCCTGAGAGTGCTCGGAACTGGAAAAGATCTCTTCAATGTGAATCACGTATCTGTCAGAGTTTCATTGGAGAGAAGCTTCTCATATTGTATATTGTTATTTTGTTTTGAAAACCTATATTTTAGTATAAAACATTTAATAGCTTGAAAGTGTTTAATATGTTAAAGAAAAATGTAGCATGGTCTTCAGCTGAATGGCATATATTGTAAGAAAAGATTATATTGAGTAAGCCAGGCAGTACAGCTTTATTAACCTAAGGTAGATGGCGAGAGAATTGCTCTCTATCTTAATAGACCTGAAAAAAGCAAGGTCAAATCCAAATCTATACAAAGCTGGTTGTCAGCCAACTCTTTCTGTAAAGTTTTCTCAGAACTGATTTTATTGCTCATGAGAAAATGGTGCCGCAGTGAATGGACAAGGAAATAGAGAGTGCAACACTTCAGTATTATAAGTTAACTGCAGCACTAGAAATATGATCTGTTGAGCTTATGCTGATGCTACATGGATGATTATCTATGAGTGACCTTTAAAGGACAGCCACAGCTGAACAATATTGACAGATCAGTGTTGAACAATTTAATTTGTTTTAGTACATTTTACTAATTATTTTTTAAATTGGATTCTAGGAAAGTTTGATTGTAAGTTCAGGGAAGAATATCTGGAAGGGAATTGAAGGCTAACAATTATAAGTGCAATGACTTAATTTTAGGCTAGTTCTGTTAAAGGTTATTGCCAATTTAACAGGAAATAGGATCAAATACAGGGTAGATGGCAGAATAAAAAGTAATAAAGTCAAAGCAATATATTTAAGGGAGTGTGATGATAATGAAAAATGTTTGCAAACTGTATGTAATGTGCACTATGTTCTTTTTGGCTAGATCTAATTTGTACCCTTAATCATCACTCTCCACCCCCCCCCCCAGCCTTCCATACAGCACATTCCTTAGATTCCTTTAACCCATCTCCGTTATTTTGGAGAGAATAACCTGAATTTAATTTATGGATGTACTCTGGTGTTATGCAATGAGTTGTATATTATGCTATCATTTATTTCTGTAGTGCTAAAATAAACAACTATAATAGTAACTAATTTCTGGGTCTCTCAGCTTCATAAGAACTTGGAGAACTTTAATGTGAAGGATCAGGAAGATGCAAGGGTTTGAAAAGTTTTGGAAAGAAGACTTTGCTGGGTGTTTGAGTCATCCTATGGACAGACAGAGGACTCGTACCACTGAGATGGGGAGTAATAGCACTTCTCAGTGCACATGGGGCACAATTGTACATGGAATAATGCTTTCTGTTCTAGTCACCTAGTACCAGAAAGATGTAGAGGGAATTTGGAGTTCATGTCATTAAAATATATATATATATATATATATATATATATATATATATCACTGACCACCTAATAGATGGTAAGTATGATCCAATCATAGCTTCTGTCCTCATCTGCTTACTAGTTGACATTTTGGGGAAGCTCCAGCAAATTATAGGCTGGGGATGGGGAGAACAGCAGAGAAGGGTTGAGCAAGTCAGGTCATGAGGTTCTAGCAATCATCAAGATGGGCACATAAAGATGTTAATCTGCCCATACACACATGCTTGATTTCTCCCAAGTGAATGCACATATTATGATAATGTTCTGGTTTAGCATTTAAACAAAATCAATCAGTTAAAGACCTGTTACATATGTTTTTCTTTCTTGTGCTTAGACAGGTTCAGTGTGGAAAATTGATGGAGGAGGGCTTTGAGAATAAATTTGAGAGAACATACATGTGTAGAGATGGTAGTGGTGCAAAGGATATTGGATTGGGGCTAGAGTAAGGAAAAAGTGAGGGTGAGGATCAGGTACAGAGTCTTTTGACCAAGAACAAATGGACAACAATAAACACCAACAGAAAAGTCAATTAACTGGAGAGTTTAGCACCAAACTGTTTGATGAAAGGAAAATGCTTCCTATGGTGTCAGGGGTGGAAGAGCTGGAGGACAGGAATGTATGCATGTTAAGCTGTGCTGTTGGGGCTGTGAGGGCTTCCAAGGAAGCTGGAATTTTTTTGGTTATGTGAAGAATTGCTTTGGGGACAGCTTGGAAGTGTTACTGCATCATTGCATCAACTAAGTTTTCCATCCTTGTATGAGACAAAGATCAACAAAAGTGTTGCTCAACTAGGCACCCAGCTTGGAAGCAAGGCGCCTAGGTTAGACATCATTTGCTCCCAAAATACCACCCTGCTGTCACCACTGTAATGCTGCTGGACCCCTAAAGGAGCTGGCATTTTTATTTCTTGTCACCAGAGGGTGTTCCTTCTCTGCTTTTTCCCAAGGCCAGTGGTTATCAACCACTATGTGGGGATGCATTACTGTGTCACCGCACAGCGCTAAGTGTGTCACAGAGAGCTGAGGAGATAACTGAATTTGGCTTGGGCGGAGTGGGCTGGTATATCATGTAGGGTCACGATATGCAACCATGTGTGTTGTGACCCACCAAAGGTTGAGAACCACTGCCCAAGGCTGCCTAACGCTGTAGTGAAAATTCAGCAGAGGAGCACCCTTTAGTGACCAAAAGTAAAACTGCCAGCCTCACACAGCTGGCTCCTAGGTACCAGCCTGCAATATTTAGTCACCATGATGACCTGGCACTCTGGTTCTGTCAGGCCTTGATATAATAAGGGAAATGGGAGAAAATGACACTCTGCTCCTTTTGCATTGCTGTTTCTGGGAGAATTGGGGTCTTTTAACTCTGTTCCTGAAGGATCAAGGTTGCCACAAACATTGAAGATCCTGGGCATGTTCCCCATGGCTCCATTAGTGGTTGATTAACAAGGCTGCTGCCTGTTTAGTAGTCCAGTAGTTCAGATGCTTTAATGGGACCTGGGATTTTTAATATTTTAAATGTATGATTATGATTTTAGGCTTAGGGAGTGTTTCAAGTGATAAAAGATCACGGAGGGAAGGAAGGTGTTTGTTTAGAAGAGAATATAAGCTTCTTGGGTCAGGGACAGTTTGTAATATGTTTGTACAGTGGCTAGGAAAATGAGCTCCTGGTTCTGATCAATGATCCCAAAGTGCTACCGCAATGCAATAATGATCAGGATTGTGTTACCTGGGTAAACCAAGACTTCATGCTGATAATTTGAAGGGTGTGCTCATGAAAGATACATAATGCTTATTTGGAATGAGAAGGCAAAAGAGGATAGAGAATTTTAGGCTAAGTTTGTTACTTTTTTGTTTTGTTTTGTTTTGTTTTCCCCTTGAAAGATGTCAATACCATATTAGCCATATAAGCATTTCTAAAGACTGTGGAATGTATTCATGAGAGAAATGGCTTCATGCCCTTTCCCAGAGATATGCAATTAGACTAGATAAAGCACTGGAAAACAGCAATCCACATTACTCCACTCTTACATTTGTATGTGAAAGTACTTCTACTTGTGGCTCTCTTCTCCTGTACATGGAATAATGCTTGGTTATCTCTGGCATTTCATCTACATACTGATTCTAGCCAGGGATAGAGCTGTAGTCTCTCTTCTTTTATATTTAGATTGTTTGTTCTGTGTTTCTACAATTCTTAGCACAAATGGATCCTGGTGTGTGACTGAGCTCCTAGGTTCTAATATAAAAATAATAGGAGCGAGTGAATCAGAAACTGGACAGGGATGCATATTTCCTCATTGCCCCTTTGTCCAACAGAAGATACCAGACAAGTTAGTACAGTGTTAGAAGTTGTCAATTTGTTTGCAGGTCTGCATCTTCTCTAGCTTCTACCTAAATGCTAGCCCCAAATAGAGAGGGAATTGTAGTATCTTACTGATGAGCAGGCCAGTGCCTGAATGATCCCTTATTATGAACAGAAATTATGTACAGCAGTGAGGTAATGCAACTTTGTATTAGTTTGTGTAGCTGCACCCTTTAATTGTTCTTTGCAGGGTTTCTTCATCCCCAGCAGTAAGTATGGAAATGAAGATGGCAGTAGTGTACAGGAGGTTCAGGAGCCCTGACCTTTCGGGCGGACTTAGTCTGTAGCATAGGAGTCCCTCTAGCCAGGAGGATGATATACGTACACATCCTTTCCTAAACCTATCCCTTTTTTGCAGTGACAATCCACTGTTGCAAATTAACAAAAGAGATCATGGTCTTTCTTCTTCTCCATGCACATTCTACTCCGGTGGTTTCCGCGTTTTTCAGTAACACAGCACACTTCAGTATGACAAACAGATTCCATGGGCACACCCACTCTTTTCAGCTGCTTTGATTGCTCATAAATATCACATTTACTTACATTACTTACAGCTATGGTGTGCCATAGAGAGGTTTGCAACATAGTGCATACAACAAGTTAAGGAAGAATGAAATACATTAATGTTTCAAATCCACTGGGAAGAATACATGTCATCTCAATTTTTCACTTTTGTCACCTGCATTTAGAATATTCTTGTTTTAGAATCAAAAGACCAATACTTAGCTTTTAATCTGATGATTAATTTTCATGAGTTTTATGAGTTGTAACTTTGGTTGGATATAATATAGTTGAAGCTGAAATAACATTTATTTTATATTGATTTTTATTACCTTTGTACAAAATTTTACAGGACACCTGGACAGTTCTCATAGCACACCGTGTACCACCACACACTGACTGAAATCCATTGCTCTACTCATCTCTTCTTTAAAATTATTCAAATTAGATTTTTCAAAAGCATCCAGTTGTTAATGGGCACCCTACTTTGGAGATCCACCGTATATAGTTGTGGATAAGCTGATCCGTGCATAAGCCGACAACCTTCTGAGCCCCCCAAAATAGTAAAAATTGGGTGACCCACATAGAAGCCGAGGTCCACCCCCATGTGTTGACTTTCCCTGGTGTCACTGACACCCTCCCTATCCCCCAAACCCCCACTGCTGCTTTTATCACTTTTCTCTGACATCCCTGCCGCCCTGCTGCCACTTCCTCCAATGCACCTGCAGCCCTGCCACCACTTTTCCTGACACCCCTGTCACCACTGCTGCTTTTCCCCAACACCTCTGCCTCCTCTTTCCCGGCCAGCCCCCAATCCCTGATGCTGCTTTTGCCGGCCTCCTGGACACCCCCCAACCTCCGGTCCCTGCCACTAGCTCCCCAGGGTCAACCACCCCTGGGGCTCCCTTACCTGGCTGCTCCAGATGCCAGGGTCCTCTTTCTAACCACAGCCTGGGATCTGACTTCCCAACATGCCTGCTGTGGCCACATGCTAAGTGCATGCTAAGGGCTGGAGACTTACTGTGAAACTCCTGGGCTGGTGCTGTCTACCATATTGAGCCATGTATAAGCTGCACACCTGTTTTGAGGACAATTTTCAGGCAGAAAAATCTCATCTTATATGCATCTATATATGTTAGGCTTGATTTTCAGAGGTGAGGAAACCGTCACAGTTTAGTGACTGAAATAGGATCTGGATTATTTATAGCCTTTGAGAATTCAGTGAAGGAAGGTGTTTTGAGTTGGACATCGAAAGCTCACAGTGTGTTTGCTTGCTTGTTTGTTAGTTTAATATGACCTTTAACTTTCACTGGTCTTTATTTGGGTTTGCTGTGCTTATGTTCTCCTGTGTTTCTAATTCTGTCCTATAGATCTGTAATTTCTTTTTGACCTTTGTGAAATTTTCAGATTTTTTTCTTTAGAGCAGATAAATATGAGGGAAAGACTACAACACTGTAGTAACAGATTGGAATCCTCACTTTTATTTCTAAAAAAACTGAACATGCTAATTAGGTATCAGAATTTCACAAAACCATTTTAATCAATGTAATTCTTTGAAGAACTAGAAATATGTGGAAATGAATAGACCTTGTCATGTTCCATATTGCCATTCCGTGACCTATCATGATATATTCCAAAAGCATATCCATGATAGTCTAATTCAGCAAAACGAACACAGAGTCCTGTGGCACTTTGAAAGACTAAAAGAGACATTTGTCTTATCATTTTGAGAGACATAAGTAGAAATGTTGTTAAAATCTTGACATTCCTTAGAAAAGAAACTGAAGGAACAATGAGAAGGGGACGAGATAACAGTTTAACTTGCACTTTTCTCAGAGTTTCTAATGAGGTTCTGCTGTGTGGTAAACTAAAATCTCAAGAGTATATCTGTGGATGTGGATGTGGAAGAGGATTTTGCTGGGGCTATTGAGTAAACAATATTCTAGGCCTTTAAAAATAAAACAAACTACCCCTATACTAAACATGTAATTTTACATTCTACTTTAACACGGATGTTTGAGAATATGATAAAGCACAATTACTTTCCCACAAACAACCTTTGGCTACCTCTACACTGGAGGCTTAAGTCAACTTAAGCAACTTCCTGGCCACATTTGGAGTTCATTGACTTGACTTAAGCACTTGCTCAAGTTGACTTAGTAACATTTAAAGTCAACTTTAAGGGTCAAGGCAATTTTATTAAGTCAACTTAACAAAATGTGGCCATTAATGTTGACTTAATTAAGTTGACTTTAAATGGGTCCCCTGGCTTAAGTCAACTTTATAAAATTGACATAAACAAATTGGGCCTCTCTACATTGTCTTAATAAAGTCAACCTTATTAAGTCAACTTATCTGAACCCTCTAGTGTAGACATAGCATTTGATATTGTCAGGGGAAGCTAACGTAGCCAACTTTGTAACCAAGCCTTGTATACAAGCTGCTATCTTCACTGTTTCCCCCTTGTGGTGCCACAGCCATCATGCAACCCAAATAAATCATTGTAGAGGTTAAAGACTCACCACACCATTCCTGAGGTGAAAGCAAGACTCGTTTTTATTTACTGTTTACGCAGACTCTTGGCTCCTTGTTCTCACATCCCAAGTGGCTATACTAAAAATTCACAACTATGCTACACCTCTCCCCCTTTTCCAAACTTCATGTTCAACATATTATAAATACATACATACAACATATCCAACATTATATCCAACAATAAATAAATATCAGCACAACACATGGATAAAATATTTCTGTGTATGATACTAACTAATGCTACTTCTTGCTTATTTATCCTTTGGTTTTAATTTTCTATTGATGTCTAGGTTCCTTTAATAAATTAATTTCTCCACTACAGCTTAGTCCTATGATTCAAGTGATAGTACAAAAATATCATTCTTAACTGGGTACTTTTACTGACATTCCTGATAATTTTTTATTTAATTGTTCCTCAAGGAAAATTCAAGATATTATCAGTTTCATACAGTATTTTCCTCTTATTTTTAGTGTTGTTTAAATGCGAGAATATATACTCCAACTCAGATTGCTTTTTCATGCACACTGCCTAGCCCAAAGAAATAGAGCATACTGTGAGAAGAAGCTGAATAGAAATGATTTGCTATGCAAAGCAGGATTGCTGGTTCATCTATCTTTAATGCTAACCCTTTTAGAGGAAATGAATAGAAACTTGAATACAGTGTAGGCAGAATTAGCTTATGTTTAGGCAATAACTGTAAGCAGAGAGTCATACACTTCCATCTTGTGTATGGGGTGCATTTATGAGTAAAGAACTTGGAAGCAGAGGATTAGAGATTATACCAGGTCATCCAAATGCACACTGGACCTACTGTCAGAAGTGGCAGTGGGTGTAGCTTGAAAGTCACACATTACAAAACTCTAAGGCAGTTGTCTCCAGCCTTTGACTAGGAGACTGCGTGACACTGATAGGTTTCAAGGTAACTGCCTTTCGCAAGTAGATCATGATCTGCTGGTTGGGAACTGCGGGTGTAAGTCTAGACTCTAGAATCCAGTGAAACATACATTGAATATATTGAATTGTGCTTGAGATGCTGACTGGTATGCTATGTGTGATGATGGTGCATCATCTGTGGCCTCTGGACAGCATGGAGCTCCTTCTAGAATGAACCCTAGCTTGTTCATTCTCCCTCCCTATTTCACCCTGCTTCCCTGCCTGCACACAGCCTAGCTCTTTGAGTGAAATGATTATATAGAATATTGTAACATTTGTTCTAGAATGTACTGTATTTTTTTTTTTTTTTTTTTTGTTTAGGAAGGCTGCCATAAATCTTTAACTTATTGAGTACCTGCAGTAGTGATTTTTTTTTTAACCTTATGAGCTGATATGGCCCTTTTTCCTTTTAAAAACCATCAATCATTATAAATAGTTATTATTCCTATTCAACATAACTATCACTCTGTTTCTAATTTTTCACTTTGGAGGAATATTATTGAGATAGTTATGGCAAGACATATCTGCTGGGATCATCAGTCCCCATATGTTCTTGATCCTTTACAGTCTGACCTTTGGCATGGTCATGACAGGCAAACTGTGCTTGTCTGACTGGTTGTCTCCTGTGATGGTCTCTCTTCTTGCTCAGCTAATATTTATTACCAGAGTGCTACTGGAAGATATTAGAGTAACAAGACTTCAGTACTTTTATAAAACATATTTCAAAATTTTTATTATACCAATAGGGTATGGAATTTAATTATTAATAATTTAAATAGAGCATTTGTGTTCCATTGTCTTTGTTTTATTTGTCTTCAGCCACTTATTTGCTAATTATAAAGGATATTGTTCAATGTGTCTTTAATATGAATTAGTGAGAGTCTGCTCTACTAATATCCAGCGGCATATATAAAATAAATGGGACTGAATTATGTTCTGCTATTTGCCTGCATTAATATATCATTTCAGGTTAAGTAGCATTCCAAGTCTGTTCCCATTAAAAATCTTGATGCAGTGAGCTGCTGATTCCTTTAATTCCCACTGAAGCCAATGACCTTGGAGACCAGTCCACACCTCCAATATTCTTTCACATCACAGAACTTTAATAAAAGAAAAGCAATAATGACATCGGTGATTCAGGATAAGACACCATGGACTAAATTCACAAAGAGATGTTGGAGTTGCATTGTGAAAATGATTGTCGCAATCCCTAACTTTTAGGTACATGGGATTCACAAAGCCTGAGTTAGGTGCTCAGAGGATCTATACAGTGAATGGAAGAAACAGGCAGCTAAGAATGTGATTCACAAGAGACAGCCAACTTGAGCATGGAGCAGCCAAAATTAGTCAATGAGAGAAGCCAGAAGGAGGGCTGTTCCTAAGCCCTGCCCTTCTCAGGGGGTTTCACACCAATGCCCAGGCAACAGGAAGGCACCCATTACTGCTATGAACACTCTCGTGGAGTCGGGCATTGCATGCAAGAAAGCTGCAGGGAGAAAGAGGGCAGGAAGGAAGACCTCTCCTATACCTTTTACTCTTATGGTTAGAGTATTCACTTGGGGTATTAGTAAACCCCTTTTCAGGTCTTGATTATAGATCATGTGGAGAAGGTCCTTAAACAAGGATCTGCCAGGTGACTTCCTTGACCATTTCATTATGGAATGTTCTGGTATGGGACTCTCTCAGTCTCTCCTCTGAATAGAGATAGTGGGATGGGGGAGACTAGATCCTGGGTTTAGCACATTCAGGATGAGTTCATAAATCATAACATTATTCTCATGCTTGTTCCTCCCCTCCCCAGCCCAATCAGAGTACTTTGTGTGGAGTTAACCATGACTAGGGCATGCTAGGGGGAAAGCCATCCATCTTCCCCTCGTTTGTGAATTAAATTTGGATTTAGGAGTCTGTATTACTAGACTTAGAGGAGGAAACAGGACCTTTTAATGCAAACATTTGGACACTATGGCTATGTCTACACTGGCAAATTAGTCTGGAGTAAGCAAGCTTAGTCCAGACTAATTTAGAGCAGGTCTACATTAGGCTTTGCCTAGTTCAATGTAGTCATGCCAGTTTGAACTAAATCAGTTTGAACTAAGTGATTAGATTGAACTGATCACATTTTTTAGTCCAAATTAACAAACACGACTACTTGGAACTAAAAAGCCGTGGCTAGTCCAAATTAACTTGTGATTAGTTCAAACTAACCAGGAACTGCTTAGTTCAAACTAAGCAAGTCCAAACTAAGCTTCTGATGTAAACATAGCCTATGTGCTTACCTATAGGGTGAAAAGGCAGCTGAGCAGAGTTTGTGAATTTCAAGGAAAGCTAAAACTGAGATTAAGGCACCTAAATGCTTTTGTGAATCTAGCTCTGTGTGTCCATAATGTGTAGAAACCCAGAATATATCTAATTTAAATTCCTTGGGATTCCTGACAGCCCTCTGTTGTTTTAACCAAATAGAAAAATATTTGGTGTTATACAACAGATCCCAACCTGGGGCGTGGGGCCACCTTGGGAAAGCACCAAAGACTCAAGGGCGTCCATGGCGCTTCAGTAATATTGAAGTCATCATTTAGCCCCCCAATCTCTGTGTTGACCAGAGTGGAGCAGTAGTACCCCCCCTCCTCCACAGCCCCGCACAGGCCAAGTGCCTGACTGAGAGGAGCGGTCACAGTGAACCAATCAGTCTTTGTCTCCATCACCCTTAGCCCTTTAAGGATAAGAAAAGGTGGGGCCAAGTGAAGCGTGTAGTGGCAGCTGTGCAACAGAAGATTTAGCTTCTCACTCACAAATGAGTAATTTATTATTATTCTATAATTTAGCATTATTATTTATATCATTGTATGTGTCTATAGCAGTTATATGTGTTTGTGGCCAGGGCAGGTGGACAAAGGGGTCTGTGTTTTACCTAGTGTTAAGTAGCGGAGCTTTCACTGAAAAGGATTGGGAACCATGACAGGGAATGTTTTTTAACTCACTGTCTTCTTTCTGCAAAATTATTGCACATCTACTCTATATTAACTTCTCTCCCTTTTGTATTCTGACTTTATCTTCATACAGTAAACGAGTTTCATACATGCTTTGTGTCTTTCACCATGGTTATTTTCTTGAATGAATCTTGTACAGTTCTGGTTCTTTGAAATTCCTGCTCTCTTCCAAGGGATTTCTTGACATGCAGAGTGTTCTCTGTTGAATATCACTGAGTTCCTACATCTAAAAAGCTCCTTGGGTGAAGGATGAGTAAATTTGAAAAGATTGAAGGTTTTATGAGGGCCCTTATCAAAACTATTTTCAAAATCCCGGTAAAGTGATTTCACTAGGTTGGTTTATCTTCTTTGGTCTTAACTTTCTCAAAAAAAAACCTCTTCCAGATTAGAGAGAGAGGTCTCCTTAACAAAAATTGTGGTAAATGTCCTCTACCACTTTATATTTATCTAAGTGTTGTACCATTTAGTCCTTAATAGTGTTCTCAATCTATTTTTTTTGTATAACTTCTTACAAACAAGATAATTCAGTTTATGGTATCACTATTCCATGATGTCCAATGTCCCAATTGTCAAATTCTTCTTTCGTATTGTTTTAATAAATCACACATACCTGCTTTTTCCCCCACACCCATTTTTATCATTGTCTTGCTAGTATTATGAATAATGCTTTCAAATTAAGTTAGAGATTGGCTTTTTTCATTATGATCCGTGCAAGATAACTTTATGCATCTAAGAAGGCTCTTTTCTTATTGGATTACAAATAATCAGACGCAGATTAGGGGACCACTGGTGGCACCTGCCCCACACGTGCCCTGCCAGCCTAAGACCCTTGACCTCTGCAAGCAGGCCAGGACTGAGGGGCCTCTGGTGCCGGAGGTTGACCCCAGCCCGAATGGTTGGCCCCTGGGGGGGGGACCAACTGATGAATATGCTGCTGCTTTTAGTGTGGCCCTGAGGTCGTACTGCATGTGAGCCACCCCACCCGCGGAGCAGAGCGACCAGTCATGGACAGCCCAGGAGTAGGGTGGTGCAGGATTGCAGAGCCAGGCCTCTGGGGGGTAGACTGGCTGGCTTAGGGGAGGAGTGTGAGCATGGAGCCCAGCCTCCAGGCTGGCCCTCCCAACTCACCTCCCAGTGCTGGCAGGGTGGAGGCCTCTCACACCACAGTGGGCCCCTGGGCCTGGGCCTTGTAGGCCTATGTGGTGATCCAGCCCTGTAAATAACTAATATTCAATTAAATTCTGGTTAGACGAGAAAATGTGCACTGATAATTCAGTTGTTTTTTTAATATTCTGAATTGAATTTATTGCTTAATAGAAATAGGGCCATCCGGGGGAGGTGCAAAAAGGATGATCACCCTTGGCCTGTGGCTCTGTGGGCCCCACTGCCCCCTCCCAGCTGTGCTGTCTCCCCACCCTCACCCCGATAGTTTTGCCACAGAGCTGAAGGAAGCAGGGGGTGGGGGCAGGAGTGCGGTAACCAGCCTCCGCTCTAGTCTGCCCCGTCCTGCCCCCAAGGCATGGCCTAGCCCCTGGACCGGCCTGCTCTGCCCCTGGGGGAAGAGTAACTGACTCAGGGAGGGCTCCACAGTCCGTTGCCCCAGACCCTGCACCCCCTACGGATGGCCCTGAACAGAACAATTCGGTGCTAATCAGCAATATGTCTCATCATTATTCTGGAAGGACTATCTCAATGACTTTCCATTGTTCAGCTTCTGTGCCGTGGCCACACATTGCATAGAATATGGGATTGAGCCCTATACCTGTTACATGTGTTAGTCATGTTTTATAGGGTGTCATCTTGTTAATACTAGTAAAAATGATGAATGTATTCTCTTCTTCATCGGCTGTGCAGCACCTTGATTCTCCTGAGGTTCTGAAGCTCTTCTGTTGTAGTACAGGTGATGTTTTGTCCTGCTTTCAGAATACTGAATGATCAACCTAAGCGATTGTCTAGTGTGATTGTTCCTTTTTTATTCTGGGTTTAAAACAAGCAAACAAACTCCATTTTATAACATGGCTTTAATAGTAATAAACTTTTTTTTTAACCTGATAATTTTTACCCCCTTCTCTCTCTGGTATGTCTATTGGTAGCTTTCTATCACGCTGGGTTAACAAAGCAGCAGCCTTTCAGTTTATGTAGTGATAATAGTATCTTTTCTGAAAAGTGGGAGGAAAGGAGTTAAAACCTTAAAAATCAAGAAAGCTTAGAAGTTGCAAAATATTGCTGAATGTATTCCAAGTGTCCAAGAACAGAAAATTCCCAGCCAAGGGGGAACAATTCAGAATGTTTTGAATAAATGAATATAGCAAAGTGTTTTGTTAAAAATACCTAATGTGTAACTATAGAAGTCACCACAACATAGTGGAGGCATACACAGTAGTAAACAGCTTTGAAAATGATAAAAATGATGGTAGCCATAATTTTTATTATAACCATATGTGGAAATTTGTGCATAATAGTAATACTGTTTTTTGCATGTCTGTTCTAGTTTGATGTGATTTTCTGAGCACTCCCAGCATGTTAATTATTATCGGGTTGTTAATATTTTCTACTGGGGATCCTATACCAGAACCTCATTCCTTCATTGTCTTATGCTATTCCAAAGGAAATCCTTAATGGTATGATTTCACATTAATAAAAATAATTACTGTGCCTATGCACTTTTGCATAATCAACAATCCCTTTGTTAGCATAGAAATTTGCTGGTAGTGTTTATTAATTTCTATTGCAACTTTGTAAATGCAGTCAGACAGTCATCCAGTGAATCCTCGATTGTAGAAGATAATGTAAGTTGTGCGGTTTTGTTTTCAAAGCAACCCAGACATAAACCTTTCAGTGTTTCTAAACCACGATTGCCATTAAAACACGACTGCAGTAAAATCATCTAAAATTTGAACTCTGGAAACTAGCTTTGATGTAAAATGTTTTGAATAAATGGTAACTTAGAAAAAGATATTTGAATGGTTTTATAAGCACACATTATAGTTAAAGCCTACATCCACGGAATACAGACCCATAAAATGTGACATATTTTATGTATGTATTGCTAATCTAAAAAACAGTGGATGGAAGCAACAGAATGAGGACATTAATATTGTAAATGTGGGTGAAGAAGCAGAGTTGTGTGAGTATCATTGGATATTTAAAGATCAACACCTTACTAAACACTATATTTCTAGTTATATGACCCACGGCAAACAGGCTTCAGCTGGGTTTTTATTTAGCAGTTTGTATTTGCATCAGAGATGTTACCCTGGTACATTTTATTATAGTCTTGACATAAATAGTTAGGGAGTATCAGAAAGTAAAACTTGTCAATTCGTAGAAGTTCATAAAATAATTTAAACTTTGAATAAACAAATATTTGAAATGTAGAGCCTCCATTATCTCCCTTTGAGAACAAGGAGTACTCCCAACTGTGACATATTTCTGCCAGTAATAAACCTATGTATTTTATTTTTTGCATGATTTTAAATATGACCTTGCTATTATTTTCCTCACCATTGTCACTCTATTTCTATGAGATCTTATTGAAAGGCATGACTGATTTTGCCCAACGAGATTTTTAATTGACACATTTTTTCAAAAAAGAAAATTTGCCAGATGGCAAGTGGGAAAGGTGCCTTGATGTGGAATCATTTTTGGGATGTGGGTGGTTTGGTGGGCAGGGCAGAGTGGGAGTAGATTATGTGTGGATGTGTGAAAATTTGTTGTACAAGGGAAGCCAAAAAAAAAAAAAATAAAGGTAGAAAAGTGCACAGGATGAAATTGTACCTTTCCACTTATGGTTAAGAAAGTACTAATGCCATTTGTGAGAGAAACATATCAATGCTTCTGCACTTCCACTGTTCAGCCTCCCAGGTACACTGCTTGCTTATGGGCATCTCATTTCTGAGGTCAAGTTCCAAAGGGGTAGCCATATTAGTTCAGTTCAGCAAGCCAAACAAGGAGTCCTATGACACTATTAAAGAGTAACAGATTTATCATATGAACTTCAATGTGAGAGATTTCCCACTTCATCAGAGGCTTGAAGCTGTAGTATTACCTTTCAAGTCTGTGACAAAGTGGGATTTTCTCTCACAGAACCTTGTGTGATAAATAATTATGTTAATCTTTAAAAGTGCCACAGGACTCTTTGTGCATTTCTGATGTGAATCCCTACTTCCATAAATTCTAAACAAAAAGTATTTTAAGTAGATAACTTTGAAAACGACAACCTGCTAAACATTTTTTTCCTAAAAAAGCACTGCTTTTCTTTAATCATCAGTTATGTAACTGTAGTGATTCAGAGTAAAATCCTTTTAGTGGTCTCCAGTCCACAGAAATCTAAGTGTACAACAGTGTGTTAGCACTTTAATGAGCCAGTTCAGAGAGGACAGTCACACGCACCAGATGCTTAAGCACAGGACAGTGAAAGTTGCATGTTTGGTAACACTAAAGACAGGTGAACCAACAAATCTGTGTGTGAGAGAGGGAACAAAAGTGAATCATAGAAACTGGAAGGGACCATGAGAGGTCATCAAGTCCAGGCCCAAGTACCCTCTTAAGCCATCTCTGCCAGGTGTGTAGAATCATAGAAATCGTAGCAGGAAATGGTGAATGCTGTGAAAGAGTTAAAGTGGTAGCAGAATGTTTGTGTTGCACCAGCAAGTCATGGGATATAAAACAGGCCACTGTTATGAGAGACTGGAGACCAGTGGATGACCGCTGTGGTAAGAGATAACTGTAGCGTATCAGATAACTGCATGGTCAGATACAGGCCAGGGCATTAACACTTGGTGGCCACATAGTGCTGCTGCTTTGGTTATTTTCTAGTATCTTTGTCTCATCAACTAGTTGGTAAGGGAGGGGAAGCCCTGTATTTGGGCTACTTTATCTATAAACTTTATTTCTTTGAATTCCCATTAAAGCCACTGATTTGAAAATGATTACCGCCTTGCAGGGTTGGCCCTTTACTGGGTTAGATATATCAATATGCTTCTGTGCAGTGCTGAATCTCAAAAAATGAACATATAAATATGTCTTATAGCTCCCGGGTCAATGCATATCCATTTAAGACCACAGATGGTTTAAAAATGGGACAAGGCTCCTCAAAATATGTGAAGTTTTTGTTGCATGTTGCTTTGATAGATGTTTGGCAAGCATGAAACAGGAATGCTTATACATTTATGAGTAAATCAATGTTTTAAAATGAAAAATGCTCGCGTTCTTAGGATGGTGTTTCAGCAGCCACCATCACTGCCAAATTGCAGTTTTAGGTAGCTGAATATTTTTTCCACTTAATAATTTTGTATGGCAAATACTCAATGTAGAGCATGCACACAAAAAGCAGCATGGAAGCAGGACAACCCTTGGTTCATGCTGTTAGAAGAGGTAGCTGTGTAATGGGGATGCATTGTAAAGATAAATGAAAATTTATAGACTTTGTTCATGCTTTTCAGTAAAGTTTGAGGATAACCCCCCTCCCCTGCCGTTCCCATATAGAAATAAGTAGCAGCTGAGTATGTCTGCTCTCTTGCTTCTTTTTTCTCTGATTGTGGGGGTGCTACTGTAGAAGAGTCAAGAAGGTGCAGTGTTTGATCAGTGCTCTCTTTTTTCATTTTAATAAATCAAACAAATTATTGCTTTCATGTGTGGTGATGTTCCCAAGTCAAACAATAAGAAACTAGTTAGTGCCATTATAAAACATGCAAATAGCAACAGGAACCTCCTGCTGGTGTTTAGTAATACATGTTTAGACAAGGAGGTGATATAATGGTTGCTACCACAAGAACAGGTACATAAACCCACAGTGCTGTAACATCAGTTTTACTCCACGCTCCAAATATCTTCCACCATGGGCTGCTTTCAGGTGTTTGGCTATGGACATGTTCCCCAAATGCAAAATAAAGTTATACTTCTATGTACTAATATGAAAAAAAAATAATATCCACAAAATTCCAGTGAGGAGATGTCTATGTTTTAAAGATGAGAAAAATCAATGTGATGTGGTTAAAGAGTTCAATTATCAACAACAAAAAAATCACATTTTTTGCCACAAAGTAGTTTACCTGCTTTTAACAGTAACATCTACAGGTATTAGAAATGAGATTGACTAGAAGAAATGACATTTTTCTTTTCTTCAAGTTTTACATGTAAAATTGTTGTCAGTTTGGCTGTTTCGTCTGCATGCACAATTAACTAGACAACTTCCTGTGTTTCTTGTGTGGGTGTTGTGACTATCAAGAGAAGAGAGGAAATAGAGAGAGAGAGAGAGAGAGAGAAATAAAATAGAAAATGCAATTGGGAAACTGTGATGAGTATGTGCAGTGCATGAAGCTTTTTGATTTTGGCAGGTTTGCTTTTTCTCCAGGTTGGCTAGATTTTGAATTGATAGTATCCTCGTAGTTAACTTGTAGACATCCACAATCAACGCCACATTTGAAACTAGAATACGGAGGTTCCTTGCTCCTTGCCCTATAGATGGAGCTCTAGAATAGAACACTGTCCTCCCTCTCTCTCTCTCGGGTAGCTCTCAAATGATGCCAAATGTAGCTATCCGGCTCAGTTTAATGAAGACTTTACCATGCTTAAAAGAATTCTTAAATTTTAATCAGGAGTGTTTTACTTTTGTATTAGTGTATTTACCTGCCTTTTTCCTTTTTTCTTATCCCTTTGCATACATTTGTTCTTTATGCTGCTTATAAATACACCATTAGTTTTAATGTTTATGTGTATACTGACCATATTGTTTTGCTTTATGCTGAATATTGATTTTTAATTATATTTCTGCAGGGGACTGGTAGGTTAGTAACAAGATGTGAATATGGAAACATTTCTGAAGAAGTGAGGCCAAAACAAAGTAATAGTTTGAAGAAGGCAAATTAAAACAAAACAAAACAAAAAGCCTTTATCTTTACTCTAAACACTTAAGTTTATTTTGCAACTCTTCTTCTGCCCTGTTTCTGTATGCTTATAGTGAATGGCAAATACATATAATTTAATTTGAAGCAGAGTACTATTCTGAAAGTAACTTCAAAGCTATGATTAAACATACTTACAATAATTAGTTTCAGAGCATTCTAATTTCTATCAGTGTTTGAAGAATTCTGCTTCTAATGAAGTAAAATAAATTACACACTGCTTTGTTCAATGAACAAGCACTTTTCTTATTCTAACTACCATTTATCAAGTGTTTCTTTCACTGTGAAAGTTCTCAAGACTTCTTTAAATAGATATTCACTAATAAGCACATTCCTCACCTTCCCCTCCCACCTGCAAATACAATGAGCTTGATTATAACGCTTTCATTAAATTATCATTTTAAACACTAATACTTTGCTTCAAAATTAGATTTTAATAAAGGGGAAAAAAATCTTTCCAGTGTATGCCCAGAAAATTTTATTCAAGTACAAGACACTGTCTTTTAAACAGCGAATGGTGTTATAAAAGACTTATGCCCTTAACCTTGTATAAGTTGAGGAGATCTGTGCATGTTACCATTTGTTTTATGATGCTGTGTGTTTTGGCTTTTTTTATTTTTTCCCCTGTGCATAATCATTTTGTGCAATTTGCTGTTGTGACTGATAGTTGAAGCCTAGAGAAAATCATCAGGAGAATGATGTGTATTGGTTAAAGGCCAAATAATGTCTTATTTCACAAATAACCCTGCTGATTTCAGTGGGACTAATCCTGGGGTAAGGTACAGTTCAAAGAAAGGATCTCATATTGTGGTTCAAAGGAAGCAGTATTTTCCTTTCATGGCAATACAGTCTATAAAAGGGGAAGAGGAAGTTGAGAAACTGAAGTTTGGAACTGAGCAGGAAGGAAGGATGTGCCTATTGCTGAGGCAGGATCAAGAACAAGGAGATAAACCGTTCCAGGGGTCATTGGAAAATAAACTGACTTAAAAAAAAAATAAAGAAATTTAGTAGGAATATACACAGATCTTCCCTGGTGGCAATGATTTATCTGATCACTCAAAAGCACTGGAAGAAATTTGGATGCTTTCACAAAGCTGGCACAAATCAAGTTGGGAAAAGCAGCCAGGTGCCAAAGCCCTAACCTAGCCCTGAATTCAAAGAAAAGGAACTTCAGCCGGGGGGGCGGGGGGGAGAGATACTAGATGTAAAGAGCTGTAAGGAACCCTAGTTCATTCTGTGCAAACCTATAGATGTGTACTGACTGGATATTGATGTGGGCCTTCATTCAGCAAAACCCTTCAGTGTATGCTTACGTGACTTACCTCAGGTCATCCAGGAAAACTGTATTAGTCCCAGGGACTGAATGGGGATTTTGTGTGTTCTGCTCCAATGATTTAACCTCACTATCCTCCCCATGCTCAGACAATTCAGTCTCTCTTCGACCCAGATCCAAAACTCACTGAAGTAAAGAAAATGACTCTCCAAGACTTAGTTGGCCTTGCATCAGGCTTTTCCTGATTTGTGTAGTTAGAAAAAAATAGATTCCCAAATATAATCATAGCCGACTTCTCCTTTCTTTGACTCCTTTTTTATTACATAAATTGGATGCGTCATAGGTGTACACATGCATGTACCTATGTATAGAGTCTCTGACTCATGAAGGTGTGTTGAAATATACATTTTGAGTTTCCATGCCGCCAGTCATTCAAGCAATATCTGTACCCAGTCCTGGGCCACTTACCTTGAATACTAATGTAAGATAAATCTTGCTGGGATCAGGGTTTGTAATTCGATAAAGTATTACTACATAAACTAGTCTGTTGAGATGTCATAATAATATTAATAGCAGCAACAACACTGAAAAATTAATTTAGTATGAGTAATTTTTAGAAACAATGTGCTTTATTTATCATTAAGGACTATTGCATATACAAGTGGGTTCTACATGCTTTTTAAAAATGTTTTATAACCCCCAGGGTAACTGAAGCCAATTTTTAAACAAGTTTCCTCATTAATTTCCAATTTGTAGTGTACATTATGCAGAACATTTTCAGTCATCTGGGGATGGTTCATCATAGATTTCTCTCTTGTGACCTAATATTTCATTTGATAGAATGAAGGGAACAGGCATGAAATGTATAATCTTAATTTACATAAAAATAACTTGGTAATTATTAGGGTGTTTTTATTAATAGTATTAAATAGAAAAGTTAAGTATAGAGAACATTGTCATTTCAACCACAAGCCAATGAAATCTGGAAAATTGAACATTAAAGAACATGCTCGGTCTGTGCTTGATTTCCTTTAAAATCATTCGTTGTTGGTTATTCAGTGTTGATTATTTATTTATGAGACAAAGTCAAATGCAGTAGTTGTTCCCTGGTTAAGCACATGCTTTTAGGCTTATGTAAATGTGTTTAGAAATAACAAATGCTGCTTGTAAATACACCATTATCTTAAAAAAAAATAATGATCTAATTCTTAGCAACTCCTTGCATGGATCACATTCCAGATTGGACCCCGGTTTTGATATGTAACTATGAAGGATGACTTTACTGACTTTAGTGTGTGCTTTTAACTTATTCGAAGGCTCTGAATATACAGGTTTGAATCCTAACAGGGTCAACTTATTCTCCCTTAGATGACTGGAATCCCATATGTTTTAATGTGTGAGTGCTTGTTCTTTTTTATTTAGTGATTGGAGGAGGGTATAACTCAAAACAAGAGCTAAAAATAGTTGAGGATCAGTCTTGGAATGATCATTAATTAACAACCTTATAGAACTTCTTCTGAGAAGAGAGGCTTGGCAAAGTATTCTGGTCCAAAATTTTCCACTGGAGTGTATTGTGCTGCGCATAGTGTGTTTGGCTTTTGCCTTTTACCCCAATACCCTGTAGCAACAGCTGTGAATATATGTCACTGAGCAGTGCAACGTGGGGCTGGAAGGAACATCAGGCTATTTCTACACTGCCAAATTAGTCCAGACTAAGCAAGCTAAGTTGGCCCATGGCCACACTTGCCTTTGGCTTGTCTGAACAAAGACGTTTCTTAGTTTAAACTAGCCAAAGTTTAGTCTAGACTAGTAAGACCCCTTGCTTAGTCTGGACTAGCCAGCTTAGTTTGAACTTTAATTCAAACTAAGCACATGCAAGACTTGAAATAATGGCTAGTTTAAACTGAAAAAAGTTTGAACTAAGCCATTAGTTCAAACAAGCCGCACCTTCTAGTTCGAACTAAAAAGTTAGTTTGAACTAGGATGCGTGGCTAGTTCGAACTAAAAAACTGTAGGTTCAGTTCAGACTAGCAAGTCTGAACTAAAAAAGCAGATGTAGACATACACATAAGTGAAGAATGAAATTGGGTAACCCAGGGAGATGGTAACTGACTGCAGGCTGCCTGATTTCCTACTAGGAAGCTCAGGCCAAAAAGCTTGGGAGCCCAGGCTTCTGTCTGGCTGAGTTGCTATGGAGGACCTGTGAAAAGTGGGAATAAGGGCTCCCCAGCAGCCCATGGGTTGCCATAGAGATAGTGTGTACATGAGGTATCAGGAAAACCATAATAATTTGAGCGTTTCAAATAGGCAGTTTCCAGTGAAAAGCTGTTCTGTGTGAAAATGTCCAACGGCTGTAATTCAAACTTAGAAATGAAATGCAAAGTAACATTTCTGCTAGACATGTTAATTTGCTAATGTTCACATATGTAACACTCAAAGGGTTATTATTAGTTTGGTTATAAAACATATAGAGTTTAATATAGCAACGTGAGTTAATTGCCATGGGTCACTTTGGGCTTTTCTGATTTTTTTTTTTTTTTTAATTCCTTTCATTAAGCGTTAGATCTTAGGACCTTTATGTGGGCCATGTAGCATTCCCTGACTCTGGGAAATTAAGGAAATCTCCACATATGTCTTATGTTTCATCATTAACGTCAGACATTTTAACACCTTTTTGAAAACTCTGGATGCTCAGGCTGCTCTGAACACTCTGAACAAACGTACCGGCATTTGCAATTTATCTGATAGATTTGAGGCTTGGTAAGCAAAGTTTAAAAAATAAATCCAAAAGAAAGAGGAGAAAAAAGGAAAAAAAACAACAACAACAAAACCCTCCTATCAAAAATCTGTATTATAAGAGGCAGGCAGCTACCAAACTTCACCTGGATCTATTGGAGACTTCCACTAGAGCCTGTGAATTCCACCTCTTCCTGGATGCTGGCTGATGATATCAGTGAGGCTCATGCCATGCTCTGTGCCTTTGTGATTACATTCATGGGGCGGCAATCTACGTGACTGATAGACAGGGATTCATGTTGTGCATCTGAAGAATTATAAACTTAAAGAAAAACTACTACCCCTGACTAAGCAATCATGAAGCAAAGATAGAACTATCCCTCAGCCACTCAAATCATTTTTGAGTTTGTTTTAACTTTAAAACCAGAAAGGCTTATTCCATCTCTCTCTTGTCAACTTATTTTGACATTGTTGCAGCATTGAGACTACAGTAACTTCCACAGGCCCAATCTAGAAAGACAGAGAACTACAGAGGTCATTTTGGTAGCACTAGTAGACAAACATGGGCATTTCCATTCCTAGTTAGAGCAATGCTCCATCATCAGCTCTAGTTCCCTGCCTGATGGAAGCTAAGAGCTGATGCTTCAGAGCAAGGCAAATATATAAAATATGCAATAAAATGTAGTGAACCTGGCCAATTATTCATTTCTGTTCTTGCAGAGAAGAAGTCCTTTCTGGGTTGTTCAGCAATCAGCTAATGCCCTGAAGCATGCAATTTGATTGTGCCTGTATTAGCAAGTAGAAAAGATAGGGTTTGCTTGGTTTTTTTGCTTATTTGACGTTTATAAAGGTGAGGGATATTGATTGATTTCCAGAACTGGAAGGTTAAAATTAGAATAATGCAGGTGAATAGTTTAGGCAGCCTTGATCAAAATTAATAATGGGAAGAAGTGATAGCTTCTCATTATAAGGAGAAAAAAAAATCCTTTCCTCTCCATAGTTTTTCTTTAAATAATCATTGTTGTTCTTTTTTCCCCCTGTGCATTTGTGCTGAAAACAAAATCCTTTTATATTCACTCTTGGAACTGCTGAGAAAATTATTAACTTGCATAGCAACAGATGTCTTTGGCCCCCAGTACATTTCTCTACTTGACCTTGGAAATCTGTCTTATCACCAACAAATGCTGTGAAATGTAGGCTAATTGAGCTAACACAGGGAATAGTGACAAAAGAAAGTGCCTTTGTCTTTATCTAGCATGCTGTATTATGGCTCTTCTGACTCTCTGAACACTTAAGGTGAAAAGATTTCAAATGACTCAAAAACAATGGACCATAAATGACATAGGAACATTAATAACTAAATTTATTATACATTTGTGGGGAAAATTATCCAGTACAGCAATTCTTAATGACATCTTCCATGGACTGTATATGTCGATGAATTTCAACTTCAACCATTTATGCTAAACAAGGTTAAAATGGCTCAAAGACTGACTGTATTTTAATGTACTATAAAGAAATTAAAAGCCTCCAGCAGTCCATAAAATATCATCCTTCAGTCCTGATTGCAATGCCCGTTATCACTGAAGGGTGCAGTTAATCATAGGGCAATAACAAAGTATGTGGGGCTGCTATAATTGCTAATAGGCACTATATAACTGATGCTTAACTGTTTTTAATTCTACTGTTTTTCTATTGCTTTAGCCAGAAACCAAGTCAGCCCCTTCATGCTTTTAATAGTTTAGTATAATGTGTACCATTATTTTTACTTCACTTGTTTAATTTACAGCTAAATGGTCTAATTATTGTTGGTGTGGCAAACACTGTATTTAGTTTATTAAAAGTGAAGTGTTGCACTCGTTTTGTTTGTCTAAACATTTATAAATAATTAACAATAAAACACGTTTAGTGTTATGTGTTATTCTAGGGTTGCATAAAGTTTAATCCCTTGACATTCACAATTTTGCTGACATGGATCATAATGCATTTTTGCATTGTTAAAGACATCACCAAAAACATACTGATATCTTTTCTCCTATTTCTGATGTGGGGTTATTGCAAATAACTCCCATGAATAGTTGTATAAGTTGTGCACATAAATTCCCTCATGACTGAATGGAAGAATAAAACCACCAACTAGAAACTCATTATTTTTGTATGGTTGGTCCATGCGTAAGAGGAAAAATACCCAAGGACACGTTTAGTAGTCATAACTATATAAGGGTTTTGGGGTTTTTTGCCATTATTGTTTTGAACTGTAGTAATAATGAGATTCAGCTGGTGCAATGCTCCTTTGGTTAGGTAGAGTCTGATGTCATGTGGTGAGTTACAAGTTAGAGCAACTGCAACATATATAGCAGACACTTCATTGGTACAAGTGATGACTGAGTTGTCTTGCATAGGAACGCTTCCGACTGTTGTAACTTGCGTCTTGAGCTACCAACGTGGTCCACCTCGAACTACAGTAAAGCACCAGAGTTTCGATGAATGCCTCAGGAATTGAGGGTATTCATATCTCTGAACTGTTTGTAACTCTGAGCAAACCATTATGGTTGTTCTTTCAGCCAATTACAACTGAACACTGACTTACCATAGCTTTTAAACTTACCTGTGGAGGGGAAAAAATGCTTGTTTTAATCATATTAATTTAAATTAAACAACCATGGAAACATTTTCCTTACTTGTCCTTCTTTTCTTAGTAGCTTACATTTAACACACTACTTTACTGTACAGAATTATTTTCCCTCATTGTGTACTTCCATTTCCAAATGAGGTTTGTGTAACTCTGAGGTTCTACTGTATAACTAACTGAACACATACAGAGTAAGGTGCTTTTAGCAGCCAAAGCATGGATATAGGCCCATATGTATTATAACAGTAGTGTTTGACCGGTGGATGATGAAGATAGATCAGTGTTAATCCAATCCCATGGGTATTTTTTTTTCTCTCTTCTACTCACCCTTCCTGCAGGGATTCATTTAGACAAGACAACATATCTGACTAATTCCCTTCAGTGGGAGGCAGGACCTTTCCTCCCAACTTCTCCTAACAGATCAAGACAGATCTCTGTTCCTGTCTGTCCTCTTGCACCTCCAGTTGGCATGGCAGAGAAGCAGTAATTTTCATTATAAGCTTTGAAAGATAAAAATTAAGTGACGATGGTGTGAGATTGACTAAAGTCTTGGTAATTTTATACAGGTTCTGCTTGGCATTTCATTCAGAGTAGCAGATGAGACACTGAAGTTGTCAGGTTTAGAAACCCAGCATTGCGTTGAAATTTTCACATTTCAATGATTATCTTTGAAACCGTAAATAACACAGCTCCCCTCCACCTTTGTTGTTTTAAATGACCACTAAGTTGCTGCAGACATTGACATCATTCATCTGGGAAGCTTGCTGCTCATCCTGGGGATGTGGATTTCTTTAGTCCTCAATATTTAAATATGTATCATCATAACTTTTTCATTTTATTCCACCTGTTCTTTTACTACTTCTTGCAGGGAGGATAATAATGATGAAAAACTCTTAAGAGACTTCTCCAAATATGTTGCAAAGAAGCTGAGATAGAAGACTTTATTTTACTTTAGGTTTTTGACCAGGTCGATTAGGGTCAGGACTTGGTGCACTCATGGTCAATTTACTGTGCAAAATCCTCTCTCTGTTCTGTGGACTATCCCAACAAGATTTAATGAGAATAAAGCATAAAAGCAAGAACCAAAAAAAAAAAAAATGTGATTCAATGTGCTAAAAAAAAATCTCTAATCTGGATATTAAAAAGAAGAGTGTTTCAGATACCTTGTGAACCACAAGTAACCTCTAACTGGACCATCACAAGGAAATGATAGAGGACAGTGATGAGCTGGCTGGTGCATAGGCAAATGTTGAAGTGAAGCATGTTAACATGAAATGCAATAAAAAAGCAAAGGTCAGCTAACTAGACACAATGTCCATTGCAGTATGCTGGGCCTCCAAATGTTTAAAATGGGGGGTTAGGATTGATCAAGGAAGGAGTAAATAGAAACAGTTAGTACAGTAAAGACAGTAAGGAAGCACTAAGGGTTTTGCAATCATAATATCAAATTAAGAATTAATGCAGCCAGGGTTCCAGAAGAGGAGCTAGGCTAGGGAACCTGAGGAGGGGGGAAGGCATTTCAGTCATGGATGAATATGAACGCCTGCAAAAAGATTTCACAAGAAAAAAAAATATTAGTTTGAAAAAATGAAGAAAATTATATTCAGGGTATTCAAGAAACACAGAAAAAGTAATTATTTTCTGTTGCATGTTGTAGAGAAATAAAGTGGCAAAACAAACTGAACAGACCATGAATGTTTAAAAGAAATGGTGTAGCAAAGTGAAAGTGAAGCTATTGTGCTGTGTATCCCTTTTAAAGCCCAGAACAGGCAAGTGGGAACAGAAACAGCGTGATTAATTTTGAACAGTAAACTTTTTCTTGTCACTCTGAAACTTTGAAGAGCAATTCTGTGTCAGATGTGGAGTTTGAACAAAATAAACCTGTTTTTCACACTGAATGTGTTGATGAAGAAGGCACATGAACCTAATCGCTACTGCATAATTTGCCGATCACAATAAAACTGTTTGTCTGTGCATAAATATAGGCAAAAATGATCTGATTTTCTCAGCTCATTGACTGATTACACCAGAGCCTAAATGAAAAATACAATGGACACTCTAAATTGTATGGGGGGTGGGGAGTAAAGAAAAGAAAAAGGGCAAGAAAAAGTCACTGATGTGGAAGTGGAATGAATGTTTTAAAAGCCATAGTAGCTTTTATATTATTGTGAACATTTACACTAACTTTGCTAATTCAGCATATTTGAAGTTTGCCTCAGTGGGAGAAACTTAGCAGCAATCAAATGTCATGACTTCAAAGCATATTCACAATGTTGTAATAAAATCATTGGATGGTCTTGCATCAAACTAGCATCTTAACACAACTCCTTACCATTGTAACCAAAATTAGATTGTTTCACAAGGCAGCACTTCAGAGAAAAGGGAACGTCCAGGACAATTCCAGAAATCTGAGATGGTTAGCAATTCTGCATTTCACTGATGTAGGAGCTACATAGGTTTAAATGGAGAGAACACAAATTGAAGTGGGCAAGGAAGACTCATGAACATGTATATTTTCATAATATTTTTCTTGTATAAAATGTCTCTCCCTGCTTGATATGTGAAAAAAAGCCCTGTGAACAATGCCATGTGAACAATCAATGGAGCAATAATCTGACTTTGTAACCTTTACCCTCACTGAGTAGTACTTTTTCTAGAATTATGTTCCATAGGGGTATCCATGTCAGTATAAATATAGCAAAAACAGTATAAGTTGTAACAAATTTCCTTGAGCATAATTTTTCCTGTGATGAAATGCACTTTATCAGATGCATGAATCTGATGAAGTGGGCTGCAGGCCACGAAAGCTTAAGCCCAAAGAAACGTGTTAGTCCTTAAAATGCCACAGGCTTTTCATTTTTTTTTTTTTTTTTGAGAATTAGTTATATTCAGCTCAGTAGGAGTAATTATATACTATTCAGGGCTGTCAGGCTCAGATTGTATTTCCCAGGTTGCATGTTGGGTGTCATAGTACTAATAGTAAATACAGCTTCTTCAAGCAGAAATGTGGAGTTTTCAGTTTGAAGTGTCCTTTAAATACTGGAAAAACGATGAGAGCCCTTTGCCATCATAAAGACTAACAACTTTATTTGGGCATAAGCTTTTGTGGGCTCCGTCCCACTTAGTTCAAAAGAAGTGGGTTGAAGCCCACAAAAGCTTATGCCCTAAGAATTTTTTTTGTTTTAATTTTTAAGGTTCCCCAGGACTTCTGTTGTTTTTCCTATATACTGTCAAACTGGACTACCTGAAATTTTTAGTTTGGCTTTTTTTCTTTTTTAACATTTTTTGATCTTCTTGAATAGTAAAGATTTTCTGGAATGATTGTGTCATAATTGACAGTTCCTCATGCTAGCAAATGTTAAAGCTAATAAACAAAGACCAGTGTCATATCTCTGTGTGATAAAAGTAAATTTGGATCCAGCTGTAGAAGTGTCTGTCTCAGTGACACCTACCTAGCTATGGTCACTAAAGAATATGAGAAAACGATGACTTAATGAACTTTCTGTAGAAACCTGGAGGACGTGCAACAGAAATGAAACACATAATTGTAGGTGTGAATCAAAAGATATTGAATTGCCTACTGTATTGTCAAATAATATGAAAGGCTAAGGCTTGCTGTTGGATGCTGAGTAAATGAATTTGAGCCTTACTCTGTTTTCCTGTCCACCTCACTAGGTATTTTAGAGAGTTGGCAGCTGTGTGAAGTTACATTGGTCAAAGAAAACATATTGTGTTGCCATTTTACCTTCCTTGCCTACTTTAAAATGGCACAAATTTATGAGACCCATTTCTGATCTCTGTAATCACAGATATGTACTTACCCTCTTGAGATAAATGATAGCTGTAACTTTGAAGTTCTGACAATGTTAATAGTCTATGCTGAAGTTTTCAGAAGCTGATTGAAAGTGATGTGCAATTAGACGAGTCGGTGTGTGTGTGAGAGAGAAAATGGGTGGGAGGAGGTTGGTGTGGTTGCACCCTTCTCTTTCAGCAAAAGAGCTACACTAGATAGATTGGGAAGGGAAATGTGAAAGGGGAATTTCCAAAGGGGTAGAAATCTGTGAGGGGAATATTTAAAATTGTGCAGCAGCAGCATCTTTGTCCAAAAAGCTACTTTTACCACTGATATATATTTGGAGGTTCATTTATGGTACAACTCTTCCTCCCCCCTTTTATTTTTTGTAATTCTGTATATAGGGATCTAATGGCTGTGTCATTTCTCATAGAGTTCCATATCGCAATGGAAGGAGAAAAAAATCAAGCACTGCAGATATCATCCTACAGACATCCATTGAAGTACCTTTACTTGCTGCCTGCTGTATTCAAGACTGTAGTTACACCTCACTTCCTCCCAGCAGTCTAGCTATAGCAAGTGACTGCATCTCTGTTCCCATAAGAGATGTGTCCATTTTGCCATCTGTGTCAAAGGTTCATGTGATTTTTCTATTATGGAATTAAGGCTGGATTGATACAGGGGCTATAGGGATGGAAAGCCCAAGCCCCAGCCTGAAGGAGAGCCCCAGGCTATAGTCCGTAAGGCCCCTGCCTGATCCGGCCCCCCACCATCCAGGCCCTACTCAGTACTTGCAGGGACTGCTGGGAGGGCCCCTGCCCTGCTGGTACTGGGGGACCCTCGAGCCAAGGTCTGGGCTCGACAGTCCCACACCACCTCTAGACCGGTTGGTCCACCCCCATGGGCAAGCAGAGACAGCACATGGTGCAGCTTTCCTGGGCCCATGGCCTTGGGCTGCTGCAGTGCACCATGTGCTAGGCAGCCCGGCCCACAGGGCCAGACTGCCGACTAGTTGGACTGAGAAATGGGTCAGGGTGGGAATGGCGTCTGGTCCCTTCACCAATGGCCTGCATGCAGGATACCATGGTGGAGTGGTGGGGCAGGTGGGAAGAACCACATTGGTGGAGTTGTGGGGCCCTATGGCAGGGGAACACCATTGTGATGGGCAAGCTGGGGGCCCAAAGCCAAGTAATCTGGCTCTTCATGGAATTGCACGATGAACTAAGCTTATGAACAGGGGCCACAGGAGTTGGGAAAGCAGAGGAATTTAATGATATTTAATTCTGGGCCTGGAGTGGTAGGCTTTAGACAGGGACTGTTAGTATAAAAAATAAAAAGTGTATTTTTTTAGATGGTTGAAGGATGAAGAGAAGACCATAATGACTGTCTTATGCAGGGTCACCCTCTATGATGTTAGTTCATCTTTGAAAGGTTCTTCAGAAAGAGCGTTCCATTACCCTGACCTACCACTTTTTGGAGGAGAAATTAAAGTCTGATACCTCTTTTGTGGAGATTGTGTGGTTCAACCCAGACCACTCAGAGGTTGCTCATGTGATAAATAAATTTATTAGTTTTCAAAAGTGCCACAGGACTCCTTGCTTAGTTTTGCTGAGCTAGATTAACATAGCTACCCCTTTGGAACCTCTTGTCCTGTAACCCTGATCCTTAAAATGCTCAGCTATAGCTTCCTACCTGGATGCTCCTAGCCATCATACAAACATGCAGCGTATGTTAGCCTCGTTCAACAGCTCTGACTCCAGCAAACTATTAGAAGTGCCACAACCACATTCTGATCTCCCCCGCCTTGGTTACTACTAGCCAAATGACCCCAACATACCCCTGTCACAAACTTCCCTAAGCTATCTGCTCTGAAATGCCTAGCCTTCTCCAGGAACATTCACAGTCATAAGGTCTGTTGTTCCTTTGAAAAGACAAAAGCACTACAACTTGTTGCTTTAACTGTAGTTAATAATCACTTCAATTTAGCATAAAAGAAAAGTCCATTAATTAAAGGTATAGGTTTTAAGTGTGTTCACATGTAAGTGATAAAGTCAGAAATGGTTACAAACAAATACAACTTGAAAATGCTTTCGAGTGAGTAGGCTTAAGAAAACTATGGTGTTAGTTATAAATAAGATTCTTACTATTCCTTCTTCCAGCTAGGTGGCTGACCATCCCATGGGGCAGGATCTCCCACAAAGTCCAAAATGTTTTCCTTTGTCTTAAGTGAAAGCTCTTTGCCTGTGCATCCATATTCAGTGTACAGAGACTGTCTCCTTGGATTGCAGGGCACAACTTTTCACCTTGCAAGGGCACTTGTCCTTTGTTTCTTTCCACTGATGAATGCCAAGATAGTTTCCTCTCTCTCTTTATGTCTTCCAAAGTCACTATTTTGTCCACAGACTCAGGGTGAGCTCAGTTGTTCTCCTCCTCCCATGGACTTCCCTCCCACTGGCTGATTCATACATAAATGAGGCTTTTACTGGGTTCATTCACAGTGCTACTGTGCTTCCGACCTGGGGGAAATGCTCCTCTCTGTGTTTGGTCATAGGCTTCAAAACAGAATAACCTTAAACAGATGTATTTGCTAACATAGTGTTAATGGGTCTTTTTAATTGTGATATTAATCACCAGTGTCATTAGCTTTCAGAGAAGACCTTAGCAGATATATCTCTAATACAATAACATTGTGTTCATTACAGTTGCTGCAATTCCTTGTCGTCTGATGTTCAGACCCCTGCCATAGTTAAATTGCTATTTTGCCCTTCCCCCAACTAGGTTGATGGCTTTGTTTGCCTTTTCCTACAGATACTTCCTTTTGTAAGTGGTGATGTGTTGGACCATGTATATTTTGAGAGTGGTTGAGAAGGAATAAAGCTCTGTTTCAACCAAAATCTGAAAGGAAGAGAGTGACTGAAATTTAAGAAGAGTGGGCCTGTGTCCTCAGACAATTGAATTCCTCCTTAATCAGCTCTGAGTCAGATAATATCACAGAGGTGAGGGAGCTTGTTGGCTGAAGGTGCACATCTGGATATAGAGATTGTGTGCTGGGCCATACAGAAGGATGGGACTGCACAGGGGAAGTAGCTCCAGTCAAGGCCTGCAGGGCCCACGTGGTGGGAAAGGGGTTGGTGAAAGGGGGGCACAAGGAGTGGGGAGCAGCTGCCACAGTACAGCGAGATCCAGCTGGAGAGCCTGATGAAAGGCTCAGGCAGGCTGCCTGTCACCCCTGGGCTGTAGTTTGCTCACTCCTGTAATATAACCTTTCAGAAGCCTACTAATGTAAGACTGTTGATTTCTTCTGGTATCAGCTACTAAATTCTAGCTTCTAAGTAGCCTAGCAATTCCTAAATCAAAGAGCCTGAAAGCCACTTGGTCTTTGTATGGAGTAGTAGAGACCTTCATTTCATGTCATGGCATGCAATTATTCACTAATTTGGCACAAAGTTGTCAAACATATGGTGGGATTTTCTCCCATGAAAGCTCATGTGATAAATAAATCTGTTAGTCTTTAAAAGTGCCACAGGACTCCTTGTTTCTGTTGCTGAACTAGACTAACATAGCTACCTCTTTGGACCACACTTATTTTGTGTTTCTAGTTGGCTCAAGCCTACGCTCTCTCCTTTTCCAATTTGTGGGTGCAGCATGAATCTTCAGGTCAAAGAAGGGGAGGTGGGGTTTGTTCCTCATTTTTCCCTTTCCCCTATATTGCTGCGGGGGATAGACAGAAGCTCGTTCTTTTCTCTTCCTCTTTCCTGGGTTTGTGGAATATGAGAGCAGTAGGGCTTTTTGAGACTGTTCGTTCAGCACTCCCTGTGTTGACCTGTATGGGACAAAATGTATAACAATTTTGGGATCAGACCAAATTCTTGTAACCAAACCTGTCAAGACCCCCCCACCCCCCGAAACACAAGATGCCATATGCTGATCAAGTATTCTTCCTAATGCCTTTCATTTTCATTATGATTGATAACTTTAATTTTTCTCACTAGTGATGGTCATGTAGAAAACATTGGATTCTTCATACTTGCAAACATTTTTAAAGTCAGCAAATTAGAGAGTGATTTGGAATGGATGGAACTGAGAGATAAAATGGGATTTCAAAACCACATTAACAGTAGCTCTGAGTGTTGTGTTTGTGGTTTCAGTTGTCATCCTGGATAAAAACAGCAGCATAAATAAAATAATGGTATAATTTGGAGATTTAAGCACATATTTATTACAGAACACAATCTTTGATGAATGTATGTTTGTGTTTAATTAACTGGGATTTTTCTTTATTGCTATTTTTGTGAAGCCAATGCTGGTTGTCCACCTGCAATAGGACCAGGAGTGCTAATGTATAGGCTTGTGAGGAAATCAAAAACCAATCTAAATGACCTAAAATAGTATAACATACAAAAAAGGATTTACAGTTATAATTTTTTTATCTTGGACTCTTCTGGAGCTAGAAGTGAGTACTCTATCCACTCAGGAGCTGGTAATCTGGCTTTCCCAACAGGATAAAGCTCTCATTCCTAGTCCTGTGCAGATGCAAGATATCAGTCTCTGCAATTTGCACATCCTTATCTGTAGAAAAGCTGTTATTGAACTAAGGCTGGGTTGTGCTCATCTTGGGCAGATGTAATTTGGGAATGCTGGCAGGAAATCCACACTTCCATGGGGCTAAGGGGAGAAGAAATATTTCAAGGTACCTTGATTTAGGATCTGCTTTTTGTAATTGCTCAGAGCAAGAGTTAGAGTAAATATGATGGGTTAAATGAAAAACAGGAGGCTGTCAAAAGAATCTCCTAGTCATCTATTGAGTAACTATGCTTTTTATCACCTCCACCTAAGTTTGTGTGCATGTATAGGTGCACATGTGTATGTACAGATGTGTGCGTCTGTGTATGCACATGTAAGCCAGGTCTATACTATAAACTTACTTCAGTAACTATGCTATTTCAGGGTATGAAAAATTGATACCCCCATACCAACATAACTCCCAGTATAGTCTGTGCTATGCTGATGGGAAGGTTTTTCTCGTTGGCCCAGATACCTCTTTTCTCGGAAGCAGATTAACTATTCCAATAGGAGAAGTGCTCACTTCAGCATAATAGTGTCTTCAGCTGAAGTGGTGAAGCTGACCAGTGAAGTGTTGTTGATGGCTGATTTGTGTCCATTTATCCTTTTGTGCAAGGACAGCCCAATCTGACCAATGTACATGGCAGAGGTGCATTTCTGGCACATGATAGCATCTACCACATTAGTGGATGTGCAGGTGAATGTGCTTATGGTGATGTGGCTGGGACCTGTGATGGTCTCACTGGAGCAGATGTGCAGGGAGAGGTGGCAACAGGATTTCTTGCAAGGATAGGTTCTTGGTTAGTGTTCTTCTTCTATGGTGCTCGGTTGCTGGTGAGTATTTGCTTCAGGTTGTGTGGGCTGGCTGTAAGCAAGAATAGGTCTCAAAAAATCTACAACCTATCCTAGAAGATGATCCCACACTTTAACAAGCTGAGGGAGACAGACCTATCCTAGCTTATAGGGAAAATGGAGCAAGGCTGTTCTCATTGACAGCAGGTGACAGAACTAGGAGTAATAGTTTCAAGTTGCAGTAAAGGAAGTCTAGGTTGGATATTAGGAGAAACCTTTTCACTAGGATGGTGGTGATGCCCTGGAATGGTTAATTTCCAAAGGAATAACTGTGTTAGTCTAGTCCAGCAAACAAACAAACAAACAAACAAAAAACATGGAGTCATGTGGCACTTTAAGACTAACAGATTTATTTTTTTGCATGAGCTTTCGTGGGAGAAAATCTCACTTTGGCAGATTCATTTGTCTTTGAAGCATCTGATGAAGTGGGATTTTCTCCCACGAAAGCTCATGCGAAAAATAAATCTGTTATTCTTAAAGTGCCACACGACTCCTGGAATGGTTACCTTGGGAAATGGTGGAATCACCATTCTCAACGGTTTATAAAATTGGAGCTTGACAAAACCCTGGCTGGGATATTTTATTTGGGGTTGGTCCTTCTTTGAGCAATGGGTTGGACTAAATGACCTCCTGAGGCCTCTTCCAATCCTATATTCTAGATCAGTGGTTCTCAACTGCTATGTCAAGACACAGTACTGTGTCACCACACATCAGTAAGTGTGTCACAGAGAGCCAGGGAAATGGCTGCATTTGGCCTGGAAGAGTGAGCTAGTGTGTCCTGTAAAGTTACAATATGTTGTCAAGTGTGTCAGGACCCAGAAAAGGTTGAGAACCACTGTTCTGTATGAATCTACTAACAGGAAGGTGGTTACTCGTGGAACTTCTAGACGTATTATTGTCTGGAACTTCTTGCCTGTCTGATACAGCCCATAGTGACTAGTTTCACCATTCAGGATCTTTATATGGCAAATCCTGATTTAGACCAAGCAGTCATAGAACTGCTGACTGCAGTACTGGAAGTATGTGTTGGGGGAGAAAAAACAGAGTACTGGGGCAAGTGATGGATATAGAAAGTAGAGAGGGTAATGGAGATACAGGAAGAGAAGAGGGAACCCAGCTTTCACATGAGAGAGACCCATGAAGAATATATCAGAGGTCAAAATGTAGCTTGAACATAACTCAGAAGAGGCAGATCTTTGAGAATGGGAGATGAAAATAATGTGTTCATGGGGGAAACAGTTCAGTTTTTGTTAGTCTGGAAGATGACAGTCCTAGCCTGCACAGGGAATTCAGCATAACATAAATTACTAAGGTGAGGGTTTTTAAAGTAACAGGATATTTAAAAATCCTACGATGATGCTGTCTGGGTTTAGGGGATTGTTTATGATTGTTCTTCAAACAGTCTTTTGTATTTGCAATAATTCAGAAGTGATATACCATGTTTTGGTACCAACAGAAAGGTTGTAATCTGCTAGGAATGATTCTGTGGTTTATATGGAGATGTTATATTTGCATTAGAAGTTAGGAACATGTTTGGTCTGTTTGCGTTCAAGTTATTGGATTCTGGGACACTTCCGGATTGGATGTCTACAAACCATTGTCTGCGTAATGGCCCATTGAGGAAGCACCCAGGCATACTGGGCCCAGGGAGAAACCTAATAAGCCACTAGGACTTGTCTCTGTGACTCAACTCCATTATGATTTGCAAAGAGTGCACAGCATGGGGAAAGCCAGAGGTGATAAAAGGCAGTCGGTCAAACACCATTTTGTGTTAAGTCTTCAGTCTCCAGTCTATCACCAACAGCTATCTCTAGAACTATTCCTCTAGGACTGAACAAAGGACTAAGACCCACCCAGGTGCTGGGTGTTACCACACGAATTCAACTAACCTGCAAACTCCAGATTCTTAGAGTCATAGGGTTGGAAGGGACCTCATGAGGTCATCTAGTCCAACCCCCTGCCAGAGGCAGGACCGCTCCCACTAAACCATCCCAGTCATGGTTTTGTCCAGCTGGGCCTTAAACACCTCCAAAGATGGAGAATCCACCACCTCCCTAGGCAGCTCATTCCAATGCTTCGCCACTTGCCTAGTAAAAAAGTTTTTTCTAATATCCAGCCTCGAGCTCCCTAACTGTAACTTGAGATCATTGCTCCTCGTTCTGCCCTCCCTTACTACCGAGAATAGTCGAGCTCCCTCCTCCTTGGAGCATCCCTTCAAGTAGTTGAAGGTTGCTATCAAATCCCCCCTCAATCTTCTCTTCTGCAGACTAAATAAGCCTAATGCTTCCAGTCTTTCCTCATAGGGCTTGTGCTCCAGCCCTTTGATCATTTTGGTTGCCCTCCTCTGAACTCTCTCTAGCATGTCCCTGTCCTTTTTGTAGTGGGGAGCCCAAAACTGAACACAGTATTCTAGATGTGGCCTCACCAGTGCAGAATAGAGGGGAATGATCACATCCCTTGATCTGCTGGTAATACTTCTTTTGATGCAGCCCAGTATGCCATTGGCCTTTTTGGCACCAAGATGCAGCCCAGTATGCCATTGGCCTTTTTGGCAGCAAGAGCACACTGCTGACTCACATCCAGCTTCCCATCCACCATGATCCCCAGGTCCTTTTCTGTAGTGCTGCTACTTAGCTGAAAGTTCCCCAGCCTGTAGAAGTGCATTGGGTTTTTCCATCCAAAGTGCAGGATTTTACACTTGTGTTTATTGAAGCTCATAAGATTTCTATTGGCCCACTGTTCCAATTTATCTAGGTCTCCCTGAATCCTGTCCTTGCCCTCCAATGTGTCTACTGGTCCCCCCAGCTTGGTGTCATCCGCAAATTTACTGAGAGTGCAGTCTATTCCATCATCCAGATCATTGATGAAAATGTTGAACAGAACTGGCCCCAGGACCGACCCCTGGGGCACACCACTTGTGACTGGTTGCCAGCTAGACATGGAACCATTGATTTCTACACGCTGAAACCGTTGATCTAATCAGTTTCAAAAGGGATAGCCGTGTTAGTCTAGTCCAGTAAAAAAACAACAACAAGGAGTTATGTATTAGTCTTAAAGTGCCACACAACTCCTTGTTGTTTTTTTACCATTGATCTAGCCAGTTTTCTATCCACCTTATAGTCCACCTATCCAACCCATACTTCCTTAATTTGCCAATGAGAATGCTGTGGGAAACTGTATCAAAAGCCTTGCTAAAATCAAGGTAGATAACATCAGTGGTTCTTCCTGCATCCAGAAAACCAGTCATCTGATCATAGAAGGAAATGAGATTGGTCAGGCATGATTTACCCTTGGTGAATCCATGCTGACTGTTCCTGATCACTTTATTTTCCTCTAAGTGTTTTAGGATGGATTCTTTGAGAACCTGCTACATAATTTTTCCAGGGATTGAGGTGAGGCTGACAGGTCTGTAATTCCCTGGATCCTCCTTTTTCTCTTTCTTGAAAATAGGCACTACATTTGCTCTTTTCCAATCCTCTGGCACCTCCCCCATTCTCCATGAGTTTTGAAAGATACTGGCCAGCGGTGCTGCTATCTCATCGGCCAATTCCCTTAGCACCCTTGGATGCAGTTCATCCGGCCCCATGGACTTGTGCACATCCAGTTTCTTTAAGCAGTCCCTAACCTGACCTTCCATCACCAAGGGCCTCTCTTCTTCTCTCCAATCTGCCATACCCATGGTAGTGGGCAGGGAGCTGACCCTGCCTGTGAAAACTGAAGCAAAAAAAGCATTGAGCACTTCAGCTTTTTCTTCATCCTCTGTCATGAGGATGCCTGCCTCATTCAGTAAGGGACCTACACCATCCCTGATCCTCTTCTTCTTATTAACATACTTGTACAACCCCTTCCTGTTATCCTTTACATCCCTCGCTAGCCACGACTCCATTTGTCCTTTGGCTTTTCTGATTTTAACCCTGCAGTCCCTAGCAATATCTTTATATGCCTCCTTGGTCATCTTACCAAGCTTCCACTTCCTGTAAGCATCCTTTTTATGTTTAAGCTCAGAGCAGAGTTCTCGGCTAAGCCATTCTGGCTGCCTGGCATGTTTGTTCTTTCTCCTAATTGGAATGGCAACTTCCTGTGCCCTTAGCAGGGTTTCTTTAAAATATAACTAACTCTGTTGGACTCTTTTCCCCTTCAGATTAGCTTCCCAAGGGATCCTGCCCATCAGTTCCCTGAGGGAGCCAAAATCTGCTTTTTTGAAGTCCAGGGTTTGTGTTTCGCTTCTTTCCTTCCTTCCTTTAATCAG
The DNA here is from genome assembly GCA_007922195.1 of Podocnemis expansa. Lineage (NCBI taxonomy): Eukaryota > Metazoa > Chordata > Testudines > Podocnemididae > Podocnemis > Podocnemis expansa. The sequence continues at coordinate 8,104,140 of ML682065.1, forward strand.
CATCCTGAACTCAACCATGTCATGGTCACTGTTGCTTAGCTTGCCATTTACCTCTACCTCCCTGGTCAATTCTTCCCTGTTTGTGAGCAGCATGTCGAGAGGTACAAGGCCCCTAGTTGGGTCCTCCAGCATTTGTACCAGAAAGTTGTCCCCAACACTCTCTAAAAACTTCCTGGATTGCCCATGCACTGCTGTATTGGCCTCCCAGCAGATGTCAGGGTAATTGAAGTCCCCCATCAGCACCAGGGCCTGTGATCTAGAAGCTTCCGCTAGTTGTCCATAGAACACCTCATCCACCTCCTGCTTCTGGTCTGGTGGTCTATAGCAGACCCCCACCACAACATCCCCCTTGTTGCTTTCCCCTCTCAATGTAACCCCCAGCCTTTCTACTGGCACGCTTCCACTTCCATAATGGAGCTCTGAGCAGTCATAGAGCTCTTTTACATACAACGCTACTCGTCCCCCTCTTCTTCCCTGCCTGTCCTTCCTGAACAGTTTATACCCATCCATGGCAGAGCTCCAGTCACGCAGACTATCCCACCATGTCTCTTATTCCAATGATATCATAGTTCCTTATCTGTGCTAGTACTACCAATTCTTCTTGCTTATTCCCCAGGCTACATGCATTAGTGTATAGGCACCTAAGATACCAGGCCAATCACCCTACTTTGTCATTTTGATTTTCAATACTAGTACATATACCTCCTTGCATTTTTTCTTGGAGTTGTCCTTCCCCACTCTCCTCATGTATGGGGGCTTCAGTAGAACACTTAAGACAATTATTTGATTCCCCCCCCCCCATGTTCCAACTACCTTCCCTTTTATTCCTGGTGTTACAGTCCCAGCAACCCCCAAGTTCCATCCCTTCCCCCAGATCTCCCACATTGTCACTTACCTGTGGGCTTTGGTCTCCTTCCCCCTTTGAACCTAGTTTAAAGCCCTCCTCAAAAGGTCAGCCAGTCTGTGCCCAGATATGCTCTTCCCCTTCTTGGACAGATGAAGGCCATCTCTGCCTATCAATCCTCCTTCCTGAAACAGTACTCCATGGTCAAGGAAGCCAAATCCCTCTTGACCACACCATTTTCGCAGCCAGGCATTCACCTCTAGGATGCATCCGTCTCTCGTCAGGCCTCTAGCCTTGACCGGAGGGATCGATGAGAACACCACCTGTGCTCCAAACTCCTTCACCCTCGCTCCCAGAGCCCTGTAGTCACATTTGATCTGCCAAGGATCACCTCTCGCAGTATCATTGGTATCATGGATAAGAAGCATGGGGTAGTAGTCTGAGGGGCGGATGAGTTTTGACAATCCCCCCATAACGTCTCAGATACATGCACCTGGCAGGCAGCATACCTCCCTAGAGGCCTTGTCAGGGTGATAGATGGGTGCCTCCGTTCCTCTCAGGAGTGAGTCCCCAATCACCACAACCCTGTGCTTCCTCTTAGGTGAGATGGCTGTGATCTGCCCAGCCTCTGGGGCACATGGCATCTCCTCTACCTCCTGCATTGTCTCTAGTGCCTCACAACGGTTCCTCACCACAATGGAGTGTAGGACGTGAGCAGGCGTGGAGCACTGTCTGCTGCCAGAGGTGACCAGCTGCCAGTATCCTCCCTCTACCATAGGCATCCCATCCGTCTCCAGAGCTGTGGCAATAGCCCTTGGCACCAGGATAGGGACCTCCTCCTTGCAGGTCTCATTGTGGACACTGTCAACACCTCCTCCTGTAACTCTCCTACCTGTTTCTGGAGAGATGCCACCAGAAGGCACCTATCACATAGACTCATCTTCCTAGCCTGATCATCAGGGGCAGGAAAATGAAGGCCACAGTCCCTGCAAGTCCACATCAGGATCTGTGTGGAGATGCCCATGGTCAGACAGTCTGTCTGGCTACAAACAGAGGCAAAGGAAACAGAAGGGGTGCTGGCACAAGCAGTGCAGCTCCTCTTCACCATCGTAGCTTCGCCAAACTCCTTCCCAAACTCCCTCGCAAACTCTCCTGTTTGCAGTCCCCTGGTTGCTCAAGCAGTGGCTTTTAAGGCCTTCTCTACCTAGGTCAGCCCTTGCCCCTTGTTAGTCACACAGGTGAAGGCCAATCACAAGGCTGCTAGAGGCTGGCGAATAAAGGTGAACAGGGAACAAATTCTTCAAGGACTTGCTTTCTATGGACTCTAAATAATTTGTATATTTGTGATTCACTTTGATGCTTTAACATCTGTCATATTTTGTTTCTTTTCTTTTTATATTAAACCTTTAATTTTAGTTTTAGTTACTAAAGGATGGGCTGCCAGCGTGGTATTTTGGGTAAGAGCCAAGCCTATATTGTTCTGGGTGATGTGGCTGATCTTTTGGGATCAGGAGAACCCATTTCTTTAAGAGACCCAGTGGCTCGGTGGGGACTGGAGTAGCTAATGTGCAGTAAAGGGGGCTGTTTCTATTTTGTTGTTCTTTGTGATGACTGGTACGGGAAGTCAGAAGCAAGTTTTGTGACTGATTGGGAGACTGGTTTAATTACCACCCATGAATGTTTTGGGAGTCTGTCTTCCAGTTTTGCAGCTTGACCTCATTTTTGCACATTCAGGAAGTTATCCCAGGAGGCCTGGGTCACACCTACTTTACTCCTTTACGTGATAACAGCAGATACTGAAATATGTTACTGCTTTACAATTGACTTCATAGCAGATTTTCACCAGCATCCCCTGCTGTCACATGCCTCTGCTCCCACAAACTGCACGCTACTCGCAGCTTCATGCTCCCAGTAATGCTCTATGTTGACAGGTGTGTGTGTGTGTGTTTTTCTCACTGCCAACAATTTACCCATACAGTCTTGGCTGAGTGGCCACACTCTCAGGGAAGCTCCCTTCTAAAGGAGGCCTCTCCCTACCATGCTGACCACTCATCCCTTCCTTCCTTCTGTGGCTCCTGCTATCTCCTTGCTGTGAGTCTCCAGTGAATCCCCCTACAGATCCTTCCTGTGAGCCTTCATAGGGCTGGTGTCATGAGCAGAATAGCTGTTTCCTGTCATCCTCATCCCAGCAGGCTCACTCAGCTGGCTCCATTCCCCCTTTGTGTAGAGTTACAGGGAGAGAGGGCTGGCTTAACCTTCAGTTTTCAGCCAGAACCCTGTCACAACTTGTATGACTTCAGGAAAAGAAAAGAAGGGACCTCAAACTTAAAATAAAAACAGCTGTTGTTGGGGGAAACAGAATCACATGAAGTGCATTGCAACCCGACTCATGGGATCACAGCATCACTCAATCGATTTTGAACTGACTGGCTCCCAGTCATCTTGGTGGAGTGGCAGCTGACTCCAAGCTGTGTGGTGGTATGGCACCCTGGTATGATACACTATAATCAGACTGAGGTGCCAAGCCCCGCCAGTCCCATTGGTCTGGTGTCATGATGCAGAACTGGACCACATATTGGAGATTTATCAGTGGGTCGCTAGTAATTCTCTTCTGAGCACGTGCAAACTGATTTTCACAGATTTGTAACTTGTCCAAAGTTGGGTGGATTTTTACAGTTCAATAAAAAGTTATATCTGTGACCCAAAGGCAGATTCATGTGACATTTCAAGTCCCCTCTTCAAAGCTAAGTGGTACATCTCAAATAAAAGGTTGGCAGATTTTTTTTTTTAAATGTACACAAAACAACATATTTTCCCCTAGTTTCATTATCTGTAATGAGCTAAACCCATTTGGCAAACTGAAAAAATCAGCCTGAGGCAGACACTTAACATGGAAAATTTAAGCTGAAATTATTAAAATTTGGCAATACTATAAGCAACTGAAAACAAGGTCTTACAACGTGTAAAGCAAACTTAATAATAGAGGGTGTTTGGTGTCCCATCCATAATATTCTCCTCCCACCTCATGGCTATGGTGTGGTTAGTTTTGAGAGAATCGGATGGCAACTTGATGTACAGTCTGCCTGTCTGACCAAGAAATGGCATTAATTTTACTTTCCCATAATGAATACTCCTCCAGCTAAGAAATTTGTGAGAGAATAGCTCTCTAACTGAGAGAGTGGGAAACCCTGAAAAATGCTGACTAAAGCCAGTGATGTGGCATTCAGGTTTTATCGGTACATCCCATTCAAGTTCATTAACTTCTCTGGAGCTACAAGACGTCGGGTTCCAAAACAACGTTTATAAGGAGGCCAAAGGTGCTGATAGCCAGTTAACCACACTGTAATCACTGTATATAATGGGAATGATTCAAGTCAGGGGTTGCAGCAGCACGCCCCTCAACCTTAGTGTCAGCATTTATGAAAAAAATATAATGAGGACAGACGTTAGATGAAGACTTTTCCTAATGGCTAAAATGACTGTAGCTAATCTTTCACCTCAGTGAGATCAGTTAGAGCATACGCAGGTTCATTATTTCAAATATGCTACATGAACTGTTGCAGCAATAGGTAGCGATGTGCAGGTGTTTGAAATCCTGTGTGGTTCATTGAAGGTAGCCTGTTTTCTCCTATTCTTGACAAGGTCAATTCTGTAAAATGTAGAAAGATGAAATGGTAATTCCAATCTTTGTGCAAATTGTCTTTTATTTCAGTAGAAATCTAACATGCCCTTCTATTACAGAAAATATGTATCTGCCAACAGAAAAGATTATCTGAACTGGTTTCCATTCTTCCCTAAAAGTCCTCCATGTTTCTGAAACTGGCAGAATAGTGGAAATTCAGATAAAATGGAGATATTACACAGTTACAGAGCTGGAAGTATAGAATTAATCTGTTAGAGCTGTGGAAAGGAAAAGAAATAGCAGCTTGACTTGGAAAATGTAGAACTTGCTTTAAATTCTGTTCTTTGTTGCCTTATTTCTTATTCAAATAGTAGCTCATTCTTACAGTTCTCTATGAGAAGATGTAGGATGACGTTTCAATTCCCACTTTCTGGGTATACCCAGTGCTGCACTGCATACAGTAATAGCGAATCATGGAAATTAGAACTGGACATGACCTCCAGAGAACAATTGCCTATCTACAGTATGTTCTCTGGTGATTTATTTTGTCAAGAGACAACTTTACAGCTAAAGACATTGCTTCTGAAACAAAGTTTGCATCTGTCTTTCTCTGGTGTCCAGGGATATAAAAAACAGATAGATTGGATCAGATGGTCCATCTAATGCAATATCTCTGTTTCTGTTAGTGGCCAATGTCATTTGCTTCAGTAGTCCCATAACTGCTTGCCTCCCCCCCCCCCTTTTTTAGCTTCTTTTGGCCATCATTAGAGACAAGGTACTGGGCTAGAGGGACCCTGGGTCTAGTACCCTGCACAAATCCTATCATCCAAAGAATGTAATGCATGTTCTGAATTTAAAATGACTTCACTAAAGTTGTATCAGGGTTGAATTTGACTAGGTATGCACCACTCCATGGGGGAAAGGAGAGTAAATCTTTCTATCAAACAACAGTGCACCTTTGCCAACTAAAAAGATGGGGTGTATCTCCCAGAGTCAGAGAGCGCTCTTGATTGATTTGAGAATGTGCTTTGTTTTGGCAACATAAAATCCCCTGTTTTGGGTCTAAAACAAAGCTTGAGGGACTGCTAGACTGCTAGCTTTCCTCTTCCCTTATGGAATACTGTGTAAGGCTTTTTTTTAGCATTGTCCTGTTAACATTAGTTTTCTGATTCTTTGTTACATTGCTGCATCCTTAAAAAAACAAAACAAAACACACACCTGGGGCATATGTGAGGTATAGGCTGAGCACACATTAATTTTAGACTTAGTCCTCTAGGCTTTATCCTTGTGAAGTCAGTGGAGCGACTCAGAGGAGTCAGGGTTGCAGTACAGACCCTTAGACAAATTAAAGAACAGAGAAGACCACAACTGATGACATGGCAGACTTGAAGTAAGTCTATTTCTCTTTTGAAATCTGAGAGGCAGGTAACTTCAAAGGCCGTGTAGCCAAAAATGTGACTTGTAACTCTGAAATATTAATGAAAGCTGTAAAAGTTGGTTTGAATGAAATTAAAAGGTGAGTAGCTTTTTATTTTATTTTATTTTATTTTATTTAGGCTGATTCACAAAGTCTTCAGCTATTTTCTGCATTGATTACTTTTCAAGGCAGAAACTCCCATGACTGAAACAACAAAAGTCTGGTGGCACCTTAAAGACCAACAGATCTCTTTGAGCAAAAGCTTTTGTGGGTTGCAACCCACTTTGTCACATGCATGATTCTTCATGCATGTGATAAAGTGGGTTGCAGCCCACAAAAGCTTATACTTAAAGAAACGTGCTAGTCTTTAAGGTGCCACAGAACTTTGCTATCTACAGACTAACACAGCTACCCCTCTGGAGCTTTTCCCATGACAGAGTTTCGCTTGTTCATAATAAAACAGATGTATTTTTATCGCAGTTTTGACAGTAAGCTTAAATCAAGAATCTAAAATGGGTTAATATTGTGAGGAAAGTCTTGTATTTATATGGATACAAACAGGCACTAAAAGGAAATGTTAGATTTCCTGCTTATAGAATCATAAAAGACCTGAAAATAGAGACTGTCCAAATACTTGGATATTTCAATAACTTCTGGGTTTACTCCTTCCATGTGTTTAGTAACTGTAAACAAGGAAATACTAACGTATTCCCCTGAGCTCAACCGTCTGCACCTCCCTAATGCTGTTTGGCTGGTGCAGATATGATGTCTTGAGGGTGCTCCTGACACAGTTTCCTTGTTGAGAGAGAATTAACTGTCAGGACTGCTGAGCTAGAGTTTCTCACTTATTTTGCTGTGAGGGTCACTCAGGATCCAGTGGTACATTGAATGTGCAGATTGTGAGGATTAGGTGTGAAAGGCAATAAAAAAAGAGATGCAAGGTGGTCTGATAAACTTCATTATGAATCTCAGGTGCTGTTTCCCCATGCTGTTGAATGGCAGCTCTGTAAATGATGCCACAATGTATAATACAATATTGATTCAGCATGCGTATTATTGACTGGAGAAGACATGCTAGAAAGCAAGCAATAGTGTAGTACTTGGTAAACAACTGCAGTGTCAAAATACTGGTTTTGTTTGTTAAACTTTAAACCAATTAAGGTTCTTCACCCAATACAGCAAAGTAGTGTTTTGTTTTAGCTCTTGACATATGTTTTAAGAAGCTGTTGTTCATTGTATGGAAGGAAATATTTGAAACAGTTTGTGTTTGCTGTATTATGCTCCAAGACCCTCACTTTCATAATTAAGAATCTGTCTGTTTTACACATGGTGCATAAAGAAGTTTGGGGATTCTTATTGATTATGAGATGTGACCATCATGACCCTGTTCTGGCAATCCAAATTTTTAATATGAATTTGCAATGAACTTTGTAGGGACAAAGGGCATATGGCTCCATCTTTTTAACAGCAAGTAGCCCAATGCAACTTGTTAGCAGAACTTTGTGCACAACCAGGAGGCTTATGAGTGGACATAATCAAAGAACAGTTGCATCAAGGTTTGTAGTATTGAGAGCACCCCGACAATGGCACACAGTTGTCCCTCACCCTGGCCCTTGACTTTTAAGACTTCTTCTTCCAGGTATTTATCAGTATCAGTCTGCTTAATTTAACACAATTATCTGCTGTCCTTACTGATGGAGGATTGGAGGAGTGCTAGGACAAGTGGGTTACTATCCTATCATAAATATAGAATAGAATAGAATCAAATCACAGGGTTGGAAGGGACCTTATGAGATCATCAAGTCCAACCTCTTGGGGCTTGAACCCAGGACCTTCTGCATATTAAGCAGAGGTGCTAACCACTACAATATAATCTTAATGTTCCTTGTATGCCCAAAATTGTCTGAATCCATCTATTTTTGCCATGCCCCCTAATCAGCAGGCCAAGCCATTCTTGAAACTGGGTTCCACTGAATGATGATGGATTATGGGTGACTTTTTTGACTGCCACCTGATGATAAGGAAGGATTCCTGCCCAGTTTGTTCACGACTACATATATGGGTTAGGAGACAGTGATTCTGTAGTCCCTTCTTCACCCTCAAAGCATCAGTGTAACACAAGTCAGTATTTGATCCATTCAGTAAAGAAATGCTGAAGTTATACTGCAAGCCATGCTTGCTTGCTTGTTTGGTTTTTAAATCTGTAAAGAAATGTGCTACTTTAATTATATATGTAGCTAATCATAGAAACTGGGCCTAGAAGGGACCTTGAGAAGCCATCAGGAACACCCACCTGCACTGAGGCAGGAGTAAGTAAACCCAGACCATCTCTGACAGGTGTTTGTCCAACTTTTTACTAAAAATTATCAGAGATGGGTACCACAACCTTCTTTGGAATCCTATTGCAAAATTAACTACACTTAGAAAGATTTTCCTACTATTTTACCTATATCTCCCTTGCAGCATATCAAGCCCATCTCTTCTTCTCCTACCTTCAGTGGGTATAGACAAAAATAGATTACAGACCTCTGTATAACAGCCCTTCATATTCCTGAAGACTGTTATCAGGCCTCCTCTTGAGTTGTCTTTTCTCAAGATTAAATATATCCAGGTTTTTTTTTTCCTTTAATCTTTCCATGTAAGATGTTTTGGACTATGTGACTTGTCTTTTGACTTGTCTTTCTTTTTGTTTTGTTCTGTTTTTCTCTTCTGGAATCCCTTGAATTTATCCACAGCTTTCCTAAAAGTAGCTCTTAGAATTTGACACTCACCAAAACTGAAAAATGTGGGAGAATTACATCATTACAATCCCAGCTTCTTTTCAGCAGTACTATGACCTGGACAGTCAGAGGCATTGCTGGCACTGGGCACCCCGGGGCATGTGCCCCAAACCCCAGCGCTGGTGCCCCGAATCTCTGGTGCAATCGGGCTGGAGATCCAGGGCCCAGTCGCCTGTGGCTGCGGCGATCCCATCCCCAGCCGGAGATCCGGGGCCCGGCTGCCCATGGTGGCGGCAGCCCCATCTGCACCTGGGGATGTGGGGCCTGGCCCCCTGCGGCCGCTTCTGGCCCCATCCCTGGCTGGGAATCTGGGACCCAGCTGCGGGCCACGTTGGGCAATCTGGTGTCCGACCACGTGTGCTGGCAGCAGCCCCATCCCTGGCTGGAGATACAGGACCCTGCCACCCGCGGCCGCTTCCGTCCCCTTCCCCAGCCGGGGATCCAGGGCCTAACCGCCCGCAGCAGCGCCTGGCCCTGTCTCTGGCCAGGGGGTGGGGCCTGCAGGCTGGGGGTGGGGCCTGGGCCCGTGCCCCATGTCCCTCCCGTGGCCAGCGATGCCTCTGTAGCCAGTCAGCCCCCACTTTTTAGTTGTGCATTTTATTTTTTCTTTCCTAATTATAATGCTTTGTCCATCTCCTTACTGTATTTCATCTTGTTGATTTCAGACCATTTCTCTTATTTTCCCAACATTGTTTTGAATTCTAATTGTGTCCTCCATGATTCTTGAAACCCCTTCCAGCATGGTGTTAGCAGGAAATTTATAGGTATACTCTTCAATCACTTATCCAGGGATTAAAGTAAGCCAAAATCCCCAGAACAGCATTCCAGAGCCCACTATTTTTAGGGAGGCAGCATTCTGCCCCTCCTCCCCCAAAATAGAGGAACAGACCAGGATGCAGCATTCCAGTGCATTCCCCCAGGGCTGGCTCACGGGGCTGTGCACAGCTGGCAGCTGTGGCCAGAAGACAGTCTTCCGGTCAGCATGGAAGTGCCCCAGGCTGGGCCTGGGAGTTTTTATAATTCTTGCCCTGAGCCTCAGCCTGTGCTGGGGTCAGTCCACATGGCAGCCATGTAAGGAGGCCCTGCGGCAGGAGAAGTGTTCGAGGACAAGCAACCCGGCCCGGTGGGGAAAGGGCACGGGGCAGGAGGAAGCTGCTGGCGGGGCAGGAGGATAGGGAAAGGTTTGGGGAGCTGGGGAGTTAGGGAGGGGCTCGAGGTGTCTGGGGGAGCAGGAGAAGCTGGTGGGGGGTTTGGGGGAGCAGGAGAAGTCAGTGGGGGAGATTGGGGTGTTGGGGGAGCAGGAGAAGCTGGCAGCAGAGCTGGGGGTAGGGAAGGAGTTGTAGGGAGATGGGGGAGGTGGGCTGGAGAGGTATGGAGGGTGCTGGGGGTTAAATGGGGTGAAGTGAAGATGGGGAGCTGGGTGGGTTAGGAGCGCTGGAGTGGGGACATGGGGTCAGGGAGCTTAGGGAGTGGGGATTTGGGCTGAGGAAGACAAGGGGAAAGAGTGGTCTGATGGGGGTAGGTGTTTTGGGGGCAGTAGCTGGGGTGGAGGCAGGCATTTATGGGACCGTAGTTGGAGTGGGGGCAGGCATTTGGGGGGCAGTAACTGGGGTGCATGAAGGGGGCCCAGAAGTGTGTGAAGGGGGCCTGGATATTTAGGAGGGTTCAGGGGCCCACCAAATTATACTTTAACCCCTGAAGTTATCCAAGACATTAATGACAGTACCATATCCAGGACTGACCTCTGAGGGAACTACTGGCTGTGCTGTCCCAGTTTGACAGTGAACTATTGATATCTACGTTTTGTTTTAACATAGTCTTTGAACCAGTTCTGCTAAATATGCACTTTAGAAAACACAGGACTGCTATACATATACAATGATGGAGTCCAAATTAGTTGTTACAACTCCAGTAAGGGATCTTAGAATCGCAGTGGATAATTCTCTGAAAACATCAACTCAGTATGTAGCAGCAGTCAAAAAAACTACCAATATTGGGAACCATTAGGAAAGGGGTAGAAAAGAGGGCAAAATGCATCATACATCATACATAGTATCTTGAATTCTACATGTGGATCTGGTCACCTTGTCTCAAAAAAAAAATGCATTGGATTTGAAAAAAAAAAAAAAAATAGAAGTGCAACTACAATGATTTGGGAGATGGAAAAGTTTCCATAGGAGGAGAGATTTATAAGACTGTGACTTTTCAGCTTGGAAGAGAGATGACTGAGGGGAATGTTTGAGAGGTCTATAAAATCATGATTGTTATGAAGAAAATAAATAAGGTAGAGTTATAGACTACCTTAAAACAGGAACAAGGGGTAACCAAGTGAAATTAGTAGGCAACAGGTTTTAATTGGTCATGGCTGGATTAAGGTGTCTGGGTGTCCAGACTACCACTTTTGAAAGCCCCCTTCCAGCCCCTGCCCCACTGTGGTAGTGGCCAACAGACATCATCTGTGGGGGGCTCAACCATAGGTAGGGAAGTGTGAGACCCCACAAAGCTGCATGACAGGCTTGTGCTTGGTGCAGAGGGAGTGAGGTGGAAAAGCAGCCAGTAATGGGGGATGTGAGGCACCCAGGCTAGAGAAGACAGTGCCTATGGTGCCAGCCAGCAATGCAATGCTCTGAAGGAGAAGGGTTCAAAAGAACTAAAAATTCCATGAAAGGTAGGTCCATCAATGGCCATCGTCAGGGATTGATGTTTGCAGAAGCTAGGAGTGGTGATCTTGGATCACTTGATGATTTCCTATTCTGTTCTTTCTTTCTGAAGCATTTAGTATTGGTCTACTATTGGAAGATCGGATGCTGCTCCATATGCCCATTGGTCGGACACAGTATGGCTACTATTTGTGATTTAATGTAGCATGCAAAACAAGCAACACGGCTACTCCTTTGCTTCTAGACTACATTTCTCTGTAATGCTAAAAATGACTGATCATAAATATTTAGTTTTGCAATGTTTTTTAAATTTATTATAACAAACTTTTCATAAGTGTGGTGATAAGGGTATTATTCCATATGGCCCTTGTCCCATAACATTAAGTTCATGATCTAGATAAGTGAGGAACATAGTAAATTTGTAGGCCCCAATGCTGCTTAGTATTTTGACTTCTATAATACCATCTTATCTATACTGCATATCCTGTGTTATGCAATATAGGAAAGCAGACACAGAAATACGTTTTGAAAGCTCATTTCAAAGCTGCGTCATGGTTTATGTTGTAAAGTGTTCTTCAGAGCCACTATAATGTTAGCTTTCAGCTATGGCTTTGTGTATTAAGTTTGTATACCAAATTCTGGCAAATGAAAGTGTGTGTCAAGGTACAATTTTATAAAGACATCATTGACTTTGTTACCAATATACCTGTAGCTAAATTCAGGGCTTCCACTATGAGTTCTTGCTGCTTAGGAGTTTATAATAGAGCTGTGAAGGATTTGTATGATAAAACTTGTCATATAAAGTCTTGGGAAGGGAACACATTTTGCCTTTCATTATACTGAATTTGTTTTTAGGAGGGGAAGAAACCATTAATGTTTACTACCCTGTTAATATATTTTTCATAGCATCTTGCTTGTCATAAAGGGTGCTAGATTGACAGCCCTGGAAAATTGCAGCCTGTGTCTAGCGAACAGATAAAGCAATGTAGGTTGCAACAGTAAAAGACTCCCTACATTAAAGCCAGTATATCTCATGTTTGTCAAGGAGATACCCCCTGAGTGTAAGAAAAGGTTATTCATGCATAATTCTGAGGGAACGAATATTTTGGTTTTCTTTTAATGTGAGATAGCAAGTTAAAAATTGACTCCTGTGGCTATTTTTTTTTTTAATAGAGAGACATACCCTAATGGCTGTGATTCATTCAGTGGATGTCGTAAATTATTTAAAATCCATTCTGATCTCACCCAGTTTTACACTTGTGTATGTCCATTTTCTTTAAGTGAGTTATTCCTGATTGACAAGAAGTATCAATAAGTTCAAAATTGTGTCCCAAGTTTTCCTTCCAGATCTAGAATCTGTTCCTTATTTTTGAAGCAGGTCTGTGACTGAGAGCTAAGGTAGCTAGTTGTCCTTTGAAAATACTCTTCATTTTTGCTGTGGGTCAGAAACTTTATGAAGTCTTTTAGAATAGAGATGAAATTAAAGTAATATAAACCAAATACTGGCAAACTATCTATTAGTGAAGTTATGACTTAACACTTTGCAGGCCACTGGAAAATGGCATTTTTTATCTGCGGGATCAAAATAGTAATTGATATGGATTTATATGGAAGACTCATCAGTTATGCTAATTTTACACTTCTGGTAAATATGTATGCATGTTCCTCTGAGAATGCCAGGCTAAACTGTGAATTTTAATTTGTCGCCCATCTGCTAAAAGGATTAAAACTCTTTAATTTCTAGTAGGATTTTATTCCGATTTTCTTGAGTTTCCTCTGTTGATGCCTCTCCTAACCATCCATCCTGAAAGCAATAGGTAGTTTTATCCCAGTATTTCCCATGCCCATCAAAAGGAATTGGATTATGAAACACCAGACAATGCTTTGCCATTATCATGGCAAGCCTCTGACTCATCTGTTTATGCCTACCTACTTACTACAGACTTATAATTATGGACACAGGCACATTGTCAAGTCACCCATCTCATAAAATGAACCAAGACAGGAAAAACATGGCTGATTTTTTAGGGTCAAATTCATCATGAAGTCAACAGAGGAGCACTAGACAGGAAATATTTGGAAACACAGCTGTGTGGTAGCATTTGGAAACATTCTGGCTTTTATTTTAATTGAATGAGAATGTTAATGAGCAAAGTGATGTTTATGGACAATCCCATTTTTTTACCTCCTTAAATTGACAGTGTCTTTTTCCATTGTCATATTTACCATTTGTTCCCTTATGATGCCCCTTATTTGAAGTTCTGCATTCGTAAAGGAATGCAATTGATACAGAGTCAAATTGTTCTTGACAGAGAGATTTTGAAAGCTTTGAGTGGATGTAAAAGGGGAAGTTTTATCTTCATAGAGTCTGCTCAGCTCATTTATCTGCATTAAGTATCTAACAGTTACACTGAACAGAGATGACATTTTAAATAAGAGTAAGTGCAGCTTAGCTTTTTAATGTCATTCTTGGGAGATGTGGAGTTGAAGTTTCTTCCCCCCACTCCTCCCCTGTTACTTGTATCACTCCGTATGGTTTAACTCATGGCACTTTACAGTTATGAAAAATAAAACAGTATCTCCATTCTAAATAGCTGGCTTTCTATTTTTCATGTTGCTTTATTAGGATGGTAGTCTTCATGTTTTTGCATCCACAGTGAAAGCACCATGACTCTCTGCAGCTGGTTTGTGTGTTGAGACCTTACTGTCTTGGACCGTGAATACCCCTAAGCCTCAATCACTCCCCCTCCCTAATTATTTCCTCCATACGTGTATCCTGCTGATGTAGAACTATACATGAGATTAGGACATCATATAAATTTAAAAAGTTGGTAATCCTCTTTCATTTTGGATATTCCATGCTTTACCAAAAATGATTATAAGTCTAAACTTGCAGAAGGGACAGACGTAGATATAGATATATAAACTGTAAGATTGAATTTCCAAGTCCTAGCAAAATTTCTGACTGAGGCCAAATATATGATCTTCATGCTTATACTGCAGAGTCCATGCCACCCTTTCCACCTCTCCTCTGTCTTACTGACAGGTGTGACATGGCCCTTGTAACAGCATGCTTAAACTAATCACTGTAGCAGATGAAAGGAGAAGCTGGGCTCTCCAGCCTGCACATCTTTACCAAAATAGTGGAATCAGCAAACTGGTAGTGTCTCCCTCTTTTTCTTCCTCTTGTTATTAGTGTCTGGCAACACCGCCATGTCTAGCCTTCCTGGATTTTTGGTTTCTCCCTGCTCTGGATTCTGCACCATCAATTGGCCTGAGATTTCTTTAAAGAAGGTTAGAAAGAAATTGTGGCATCCCCATTCTGAGTCCTCAGTGTGGCTTCCCCCCCCATTTTGGTGTTTTGCATCCTGCTTTCCCAATCAGTGCCTTCTCCACCTAGTGCCCCGCCCTGCCTAACTGATGTCTTGAGGTGAGCAGAGGTAAAAAAAAAAAAAAAAAAAAAAATACTTTTTTTTTTTCTTTGCCTGACCACACAATGTAAATGTATGTGATGTCTAGTTTCTCCATTGTTTAAAGACTCTAAAGATTCTAGTGGGTGGGGGGAAAACAAGGAGTCCTGTGGCACTTAAAGACTAACAGATTTATTTATCGCATGTGCTTTTCATGGGAGGAAATCGTACTTCATCAGATGTTTTGACGATGGGTGTGGAATCTGCTCATGTCTGCTAAATTGCACATGCTTTTCAAGACTGGGGCCCAAGTTAACACTGTAGTGCCTGTAATCTCTTTTGGATTAAAAGATAAAATGTTGTGTGTGTTTTTCTTTCTTTTTTTTTTTTAATAAATCTCTTTTTGTTTGTTTGTTTGTTTGTTTTCCTTTTCTTTTTGTAAAATTAGTTGTATTGGTTTATGTTGCTGGAAGCATTCTGATATTAACAATAGAAGAAGTCCGCAAATGATGCCTATGAAGTATGCAGGATGTCTATGTGATGGTACTGTGGTGCTTATGACCATCATCTACTTCAGACCAGCTCCATTACATTGTTGCTATTCAAGATGAAGTAGTTATTTCCTCTGTTTTCTGTTTTATTAAATGGTACATGTAACTAACTTTTGCTTTTTGTTTTTTATTCTTTCTTTTATTCAATCACAGTTTATACTCTAAATGATTGACTCTTCTCTGATAATTCAATAAGAGTAATAATATCAATGGTTCCATGTCTAGCTGGCAACCAGTCACGAGTGGTGTGCCCCAGGGGTCGGTCCTGGGGCCGGTTCTGTTCAACGTTTTCATCAATGATCTGGATGATGGAATAGACTGCACTCTCAGTAAGTTTGTGGATGACACCAAGCTGGGGGGACCAGTAGACATGTTGGAGGGCAAGGACAGGATTCAGGGAGACCTAGATAAATTGGAACAGTGGGCCAATAGAAATCTCATGAGCTTCAATAAGGACAAGTGTAAAATCCTGCACTTCGGACGGAAAAACCCCATGCACTGCTGCAGGCTGGGAAACATTCAGCTAAGTAGCAGCAGTGTAGAAAAGGACCTGGGGGTCATGGTGGATGGGAAGCTACATATGAGTCAGCAGTGTGCTCTTGCTGCCAAAAAGGCCAATGGCATACTGGGCTGCATCAAAAGAAGTATTACCAGCAGATCGAGGGATGTGGTCATTCCCTTCTATTCTGCACTGGTGAGGCCACATCTAGAATACTGTGTTCAGTTTTGGGCTCCCCACTACAAAAAGGACAGGGACATGCTAGAGAGAGTTCAGAGGAGGGCAACCAAAATGATTAAAGGGCTGGAGCACAAGCCCTATGAGGAAAGACTGAAAGCATTTGGCTTATTTAGTCTGCAGAAGAGAAGATTGAGGGGGGATTTGATAGCAACCTTCAACTACTTGAAGGGATGCTCTAAGGAAGATGGAGCTCGACTGTTCTCAGTAATAACAGAGGACAGAACGAGGAGCAATGGTCTCAAGTTGCGGTTAGGGAGGTCGAGGCTGGATATCAGAAAAATCTTTTTTACTAGGCGAGTGATGAAGCCTTGGAATGAGCTGCCGACGGAAGTGGTGGAATCTCCATCTTTGGAGGTGTTTAAGGCCCGGCTGGACAAAACCATGACTGGGATGGTTTAAGTGGGAGTGGTCCTGCGTCTGGCAGGGGGTTGGACTAGATGACCTATGAGGTCCCTTCCAACCCTATGATTCTATGATTCTGTTAGCGATGGTTTTGGTTCTATGAGGTGCACGGTGCAATTTGATCAAGAGAAATGGTATCTGTCAGGATTAGGGCCAGGCTAAACAATTGTGTACAAATCACATGAGCTCTGGGTTGCAGAAAAGTGTGATGTATGTAACATAAAACAAAAATGCAAGTTGCCTCTTTTGCAGTCTTACATATAGCTTTGGGTTATTTTAGCCAACTCTTCATCCCAGTGAGTGAATGTTCAGCCTCAGTATTGACCACAGTAGAGAGGTTATCAATTGATAGGAACCCTATGGTGCCAAACAGCGACAACACAGTGCTCTTTTGTAATAATTACTTTTATTAACCAGCCAAACAGTGAAATCTGTTACAGGGAAGAGAGAAAGGCCAATATGGAACATCTAGTGTTTGTATTAGACTCAGTGTATTTGTCGTCATCATCACAATGAGAGAATATACTGTGACTCAACTCATTTCATATGTTAGTGTTAGTTTTTGGTAATTGTTTTCTTCTTGTGTTTCAATTAATGGTGGGATTTAGGGGTATGTACTGAAAACGATCTGCTTAATTGAACTCTTTTCCAACCTTTCTGTCCTTTTCTATATTCCATCTGCATGCCAAATAATTGACTCTAAAGATTCTTGAGTAGATTTTTTTTCTTTTTACTATGCTGCTTTTGTTCTGTTTTGTTCACATCCTTCCATTTGTGTATCCAAGGTTGAAAAACACTCTATTCACCTGTATTCCTTCAGATATGAAAGGTTCGCTCTAGCATTAATCACCTGTGAAGAATTTCCTTTCCTTTTCTATTTTAACAAGATCTACAGTGGCATCTCCAGAAGCCTCTAGTTCTTGGGCACTCTAATTAGTAAAAAAAAAAAAGTTATTCCAACAAGGGTGTTTAAGAGCTACTCTTCTGGGGTGGTCAATGCATACACAGGTTTATAGTGAGTTGCTTTGAAGTGCTTAAGAGTTCCTGGAGGAAGGGAGAGGTGTGTTTCCAAATCCATAGTGTATCTGTCACTTGAATGGAGTTGTTGGTAGCATTGTGGGCCACAGACTCCTGTTGTTTAATAATCAGGTAAGGAGCACTCAATCGGAGGAAAGGAAGAATGTTGTTTTTTTGTTTGTTTGTTTGTTTGGGTATTTTTGTTTGTTTTTTGTTTGCTTGTTAGTTTTGTTGTTTTTTGTTTGTTTGTTTTTGTTTTTGTTTTTGTTTTTTTTTAATTCTTTCCTTCTCCTTTAATATGGCTGCATAATTGGTCATTGCTCCAATTAAAAAAAAATACACAATTGGTGACTCAGACAAATCCATTATTTTACCTCTGCCCAGGGTTATTCTTTTCTCAAAGCAACTTCAATCCTGTAGATCTAAGGCATTGGGTTACCAACCCTCCAGGTTTGTGCTGGAGCCTCCAGGAATTGAAGATTAATCATCAATTAAAATTTATAGCATGGGATGAAACATCCAGGAATATGGCCAATCAAAATTGGGAGCCTAAAAATGCATATTGGTGCAATATCTTTCATTTGCAGGTTCTTGTTGAGCCATCTGAAATGAAGCTTGTGTCTTCACCTTGGTTTTAGAGATTATAGTAGTGGAAATGTACTATTTTCATTCTCCCCTGCTTTGCTCAGTTATATGGGGAAGTAATTTTCTCAAGGAGGCAGATGATGGCTGAACAAAACCTGAACCCTCCTATTTTTCACTGAAGAAATGTCTGCAGAGGCCAGTGTGTCTCCCAAATTAAATATTTTACCTCTCAATAGCAATATGGTAGCAAAAAACCAACCAAACAAACCACCCTCATTCATCAAAATCCTGGTCTCATTAAAATCAAGGGAAGGTTTGCCACTGACATCAAGGGCCCAGGATTTCCCTCAGTGTTATTCGAACAAAAAGGAATTACATTGTGGAAATAGAAGATGGGATAATTCATCTACATCAGATCCTTGTGACATCATGACTAGAATACTGCACATATTGCACATTGTTTTGACACTTCTAATATCTGGAAAAGAGGGGCATAGCTGCGGGTGGGCCCAGTGGGCAGGGGCTCACCCATTGCCCAGCAGGGCCCACCCAGCCCAGTGCTCAGCAGTGGTGCAAGCTTGGCCGCTGCCCTCGTGGACCTGCCAGCAGCAGTCAGCCACGGCCATGAGTGGTGCTGTTGCAGCAGGCACATGGGAGGGGTTGACTTCTCTCCACCCATGTAGCTCTAGCCCTGGGCAGTCACTCTAATCTTTGTGTGGCAGGGACTCGGCAACGTCTCCTCTTCCCAGCACTCAGCTTGGCAGGAAACTTCCAGTCTTATGACTGGAAGTAGGACTGGCTGGGCCCACCACAGGGAGTCTGGTGTCCAGCCAGAAAGCAGGGGCTGCCTACACACCTGGTGAAAATATCAACAGATTGGAGGGGATTAAAAGAACAGCATCAGAAATGATTGCAGGGTTAGAGCACATAACTTATGAGAAGTGATTAAAGAAACAAAATATGTATTATTTTCTTAAGTGATTATTAAAGGATGAAGTACACATAAACATAATTACCTATAAATGCACAAAGGGTGCAAACATGAACACAGCAGAAGTAGAAGAATTGAGATCCATGCATTAAAATATGCCTTTTAGGGCAGGTCTTTTACCTGTATCATACTCCTGCAGTGTCTTCAGACAGTCTGGCCTTGAATAAAGAACCCAAGATGTAGTGTCCAGTAACAACATATTAATATTATCTTTGTCTATTTTATTGAAGGTTTTTCTTCCCCTTTCAAAATCAATCATGAACAAGGACCTATTAGCCCTTTGCAGAGATGGCAAAGATCCACCCTTGTACAGTAAATGGTGGAACGTGTATGAGTTACATGTCTTAAGTGGTGACTGTAAAGTGGAGTACCTCACTGCTTCTTTCTCATAAATGCTGAGAACTTCAATCTCTAGTATGCTCAATTTAAAGCAGTTTTGCACAGTAACTACTAGACACTGTTGAATTTATTAGCAGAAGTGAAGTTTAATGTCAGCATGTTTTGCTACTTCTAAGCTAAGTGCACAATTAATAAAATGTCCCTTGTTCAAAAAGAAAATTTAATTCATTTAAAAAAAATGACATGGTATTTAAAAAAAAAACAATTATGAAAGTTTGTTTTAGTGTAGGTGGACAGCGAGTGGGAGGAAGAGGGAGGAAAGTCTCCATCTCCCTTTACAAAGCAAAAGCTGCAAAGCTTTCTCCTGATTTAGTGGCCTTTCATGAAGACTGAAAGTTGCAGTAGGCTTCCTGCTGCCACCTCTTCTCCATCAAAGATCCTTTCAATGTACTGACATCTCTTGGCCAGCTATGGCAAAATGTATTTAGTGATGTCAGAGGACCCATTTAATTTGCTCCATAAGACCCATGATGTCATTTCTAGAAGAAGGATTAAGCCATTACTGTGCAGGTATTTAAGACACAATTCAACCCTTCTTTGACAAGGTTACAGGTCTAGTGAATCTGGGAAGCCATAGTTGTGGTATAGCTTGACTTTAACGATGCTATTCTCATAAGCAAACTTAGAGAAATGTGGTCTAAATAAAATAACCATAAAGTAGTTACACAACTGCTTGAAAGACTCTAGTCAAAGAATAGTTATCTGTGGTTTGTTGTCAGACTGGAAGGATATATCAAGTGGGATCCTGCAATGGTCAGGCCTGGATCTGATACCATTAAATATTTTATGAATGATTTGGATAATAGATTAGAAAATATGCATATAGAATTTGCTGGTAACAGCATGGTAAGAGGGGCTACAAGCACTTTGGGTGATGATCTTGGAATGTAAATAACCTTGACAAATTAGAGGATTTGTCTGAAATAAAGATGAAATTAGAAAAAGTACACAGTACTACTCTTAGGAAGGTTAAATCAAATGTGGGAATAATACGCTATGTGGCAGCACTGCAGAATAGGTCCTGGAATTATGATGGATCACAAAGTGAACATGAGTCAACGCTATGATGTAACTGGGGAAAAATCATTACAGGTCATGTTGACAGTAGCTTATGTGTAAGACATGGTAAAAATTGTCTTGTTCTACTCTGCTTGAGAATGGTGTCCAGTTTGGGATACCACACTTGAACAAAGATATGGATAAACTGGATAAAATCCAGAGGAGAGCTGATAAAAGTTTAGAAAACCTCTGAGGAAAGATTATAAAAACAGAGAAAGAAAGCTGAGGAGGAACCTGATAACTCTTCAGGTATGATCAGGGCTGTTATAAAGAGAACAGTAGTCAATTGTTCTTCGTGTCCAGAAGAAATAATGGAATTAATCTTCAGTGAGGGAAATTTAGGCTAAATATTAGGAAAAATGTTTTACTATAAGGATTAGCTATATTCAGTCCCAGGCTTTCAGGAGAGGTTGCAGAATCCCCATCATTGAAAAGTTCCATGAACACATGTGCAAACACCTGTCTGGGATTGTCTTTGTTTACTTGGCGTGTCACAGTGTGAGAGGCGGTCTTGATGACCTCCCCATGTCCTTTCCAAACTTAATTCCTGTGGTTCTATAGTGGCTTCAAATATAAACTCCATGCTGCCTGGATGAGTAAATTAAAACCTTAGAGAACTTTTATTTAATGACTTGGTGCAATTATGCATCTGGGACCAGACTATGCAAGGAATGTATTTAATCAAACTTCTAGTTGAAATTTCTCTATTTATGTAGCATTCATTCCAATATGTAGCCCATTGTAGTAAAGGAAAACACTCACATCCAGTGCATCCTGCATGTTGCTGTTATGTCCGCTGTCCCTGCTTCCTGACCTTATCCTGCATGGCTCTATGCTTTGTTAACCTTTCTTTTTACTGAAGTTGAGAAGGTGGGGATGTAGAGATGGGACATCTTTGTAACTTATGAATTCCAACGGTTAACCAACAGCAATGGTTAAGGTGGATTGAGTTCATTAAGCAAAACAGACCTGGTCCTCTGATCTACCTCTGCGGAGCTCTACTAGAGGTCCACTGGGCATTTAAGACAGAATTTGTGAACGCAGTTTTGACATTTAGGATGAATTTGACCAGCTTAATGGGAATGATTAGAATTTTAATCTAAGACTTTTTAATTACAATAAAACAACAAATGATGCCTCAGTTGAGAGTTTGACATGCACTGTGGCTTTAAGTTGTGTTTAATAAACATACTAGACAGTAATATCAATTTAGAAAAAAAGATAAGTGAGAATAAAATGCAAATTTAAATGCAAAGGTTAGGTAAGAACAGATGACTCATACTTTATCTATGTGGAAGTAATTATACGCTGAAAATTCAGAACACTGGTTCTGGATTCATAAAGAGCAATCACCATAGTGAGATTTATCTTCTAGCTAATTTTATGGGTAATGCAAAATTTTTAGAAGCTGCTGTTTAAGAGGGCTTGGGGGAAGGTCATTATTACTTCACTTCCCTCTTTCCTTTTTATTTTTTTGAAGATCTAGTTAACATGCATTTAATGTATTCACATTTACCATTTTTTCCCTCTTTTCTGAAATTTCCCTTCAAGGTTGTTGATGATCTCACATATATTTCTTCACACTTTCTGAGATTATTTGAAAGCCTGCTTCATGGTCCCACAGAAATGCTTGCTAATACTATTGAGAAGTAAAAGTATGCAAAACCACAATGATAAATAGTAAATTCTCAGAGGGGATTTGATAAATCATGGTTCTTTTTGATCTCTGTTTTAACTCACCTGTACATACCTTTTCAACTTACTGAGAGCAGCATCCATTTTTTTCTATGACCAAATGTCTTTGAAAATAAAATAAACTGTTAGTTATCAGGATTTTGCATAGATCTTGATTTAAATGTTCATAAAGATTGATGCCGACAAGCTGTTAGAAAATTCAGATTAATGAGAGGTTAAAAAATGCTTTGGCAGTTGTTAAAATAATGGAGAGGGAGAAACTCCAATGGATTTGTTCTATTTTTCTCATTTTTGGCTTCCCATTTTGTTTCTTTAAGTACAGGTTTTAAAATAATTGTATCTAAATAGCTCTCTGGTTGCAAGAAAGCTTTATTCAAGAAAATCAAATTATGGTTACTTTTAACCCAATGATTCTCTGAAATCATCAAAGGCCTTGCCATAAATTATCTTTTTGAAGACTGAATCTTATTCCATTTATATTTGGAAGTCAGGGTGCATTATCCCCATGCTCCTACCTAGTCATTCCACATTTGCAGTTTGAGAGGCAGCAGCAGTGTTGAAGAAAAAGGCGAAGGTCACTGGTCTGGGATTAGGACCTAGCAGTCTGCTGAAGGGCCCATGTGAATTTAGTGCAATTCTTGTTTGGTTATGATCTCTTTTTTCTCCATGCAGGGTATTGGAGGCCTGGTGTATGGATGTTTAGTGTTTGTCCTTGATAGTTTCATCCTTTTTTTGTATTTGGGTTTTATATGGAGAGATATGATGAATAGTAGACCAATATCCACATTTAATGTGAAAAGACTGTTCAAACTTGCATGAACACATGGACAGCATTTTTTCTCTCTCACTGGAATAATACATACACAGTGTAACACCTGCCTCATAAACCAAGCAAAAGAGAAAGCATGAGGTGTTCTGGAATATTAATGTGCAATTTATATTTTACATCTTTGGCAAAAAAAAAAAAGTCAATAAATTTTGTTCTATGTGTTAAATCACTGCCATAATTAATGTAAAACAAATGTGCAGGAGAAAAATCTAGTACCATTTTTAAAGGTCCATTTACTCTTCAAAAAGTTCCTTTTGTTTATGTAAACATCTTTGTTGTTCATACTGAAATAGATCCTCATCAGTGTAATTTAGCTCCACTGGCTCTACTGACTTTAATGTAGCAGTGATGTTTTGCATCACCAGGGGAAATACCCAACATGTTTCAGAAAATTTGAGCCACTTCTTCACCTGTAATAAATATTTATACCTGAGCATAACCATGACCCCCCCAAATTGAAATGACTATGTGATTCTTGGGGGGGGGGGTTATATTTTCTAATCTCAGAATTTGGCACTACTTTGAGAGAGAGAGGGAAGGCATCCTTTGATGGACAAATGAGGTTTGCAGATGAATGGCTGCTTGGAGGAATTCAGGACTCAGGAGATCTTTCTTTTGTGCCAATAGGGGAATACCACATCACCGTGCCCCCCGGCGGGACTCTAACACTCTAAGACAGCATTACTTACCATGTCTGTTCCTTGGCAGAGGTGGTGTGCTTTCAAAGAGAACTAGACTTCTCAATCTTCTGTGGCTGTTCTGCAAGGCCTACACTGTAAGGAAAGAGGAGATAGAAGGGGAAACCCAACCAGAGCTTGCCTTATCCTAGAAAAAGTTTAAGAAATACCATCCCACCACAACTCCTCTCCTTGTCATTGTCTCTTATTACTGCTCTCCCCTGGGACGTCCAGGAGTGCAAGTTACCTTACAGAGGACAGGAAGGAGTAGTAAGAATAAAAGACATTGTTTCCAGTGTGTATATGAGATCTGTACAATGGGAATCTTGGAAACTCAACCCCATTTAGAGCTTCAGCTAGGTTAGTATGACAGTTTTCCACTCCTAATTCAAGGCTGTTTTAATTGATTAATTGCAACCCACATAAAACTGCATTGGTTTTCTCCAGTGCTATCTCAATTTAGTGGATTGAATTCAGCATCACCAGCATTATTGCACTGTTTCCTGTCACTTTCTGTCGTCATTGGTAGCTTGTAAGTTCCCCAACTTCAAGAGTCCGAGGAAGTGGGATTTTCTCCGATTAAAGCTCATTCAAGAAATAGATGCATTAGTCTTTAAAAGTGCCACTAGACTCCTTGTTTGTTTATTGGTTGTGTGTGTGTCTTCAGATTTCTCAGTGTGCTTTTTTTGTTTTTTATTCAGGGTTGTGTCCATACAAGTCCTACACTGAGATTAGAATATACATCTTAACATTCATAATGAAAAAATGATTTTATTTCATATTCAAAATAAATTAATAACAGTTCAAAATATTGCAAATGAAATGCCGTCCTTATCCATTTCAGCAGAATAAATGAAAGGCTGTTTTAACATTGATAGGCTGACATTTTTGGAGGATGTTCTTGCAATCACTTATTTAAGCCAAAAGAAGGGACAGATAGAAGTGTAGAAGGATTTAGTTTATTTTGGAAAGGAAATTTATGAAGAAAAGCATGCATTTTGTTAATATATGTTCTATATAAAATATAGAACCAATTTATATGAGCCATATAATTACCTGGGAAGACCTAGATATAGATAGATAGACTCTTCAGATAGTTGGGGATTTATGTGAACTTATGTTCTAGTAAATGCTGAGGTAAAATTGAAATATTTTTCTTTGTGTATGAAAAATTAATTAAAGAGTGTTGTAGAAAAGAAGACAAATCAAATTAGGGAAAGTTTTTAGACAAGTCTAGAGCCATCTCCAAAATAGTTTATTCAAGATGACTCATGGTGTCTTGGAAGGAAAGGTCCAATGGAACTATGAATGCCATAAAACTTTCCCATCTTTTTTTTTTTTCCGTTTGTAAAAGTGGAATCAGGTGGTTTCTTCACCTCTAAATTTATCTGGCCTTTCATGTTAACAGAATGTAATAATAGATAAAAATGTAGATGGTAATTACAATACTGTATATGGTTTATTGAAGCATACCTGTGGAAAAAAGTGACATGAAATATTGAGGTCGTAGTTTGAAGAAAAATCTGAAGATAAGTTTTTGTAGTCAGTAATTCACAGATCAGCTGGATCTTGAATAATCATAAGGCTTTGGGTTAGTAAACTATTGAATGAGAAAGTGTAACACTGATTATATGGAATTTTGAAGTCAAATATGCTACAGAGTAAGAGTAGACTGGTAGGTATTGTTTCCTTTTGAAATACCATGAAGATGTGCTATTGTGTAGCCATTTCACACCATTCCTGATATCTGTAAGTATTTAACATTGTTTTTCCTGTGGGAATAAAAAATTAAGATTAGACATGCTGTCTCAATACAGTAGGATGTGTCTATTTGGAGAGTGCCTATCATCTTCCAGTGGGCAGCCAATCATACTCAAAAACTTTTAAAGTAGAAGTGTGATAACAGTTCTTAGCATACACAAGGTCTGATCCTATTAATACATGTCTGCTTACTAAATATGGCCCACTTGCCCACTTCTGTTAAAAAATTATTATAATATCTACCCTTCATTTCCAGATTTCTAGAGTTCACAGGTAAGGTAAGAGACCTACATCTAGAGTATTCAGTTAAGGTGAGAGACCTACATCTACTAAACTTTTTGGAGAATTACTATTTGCGTTCGTAAAAACTAGACTCTTTGAACCATGTCAAACAGTAGTTGTAAATTCTAGAAAACCAGTAGATACAGCTTAAAAATACTGGGTGAACTTGAAGATGGTCTTTTGGTCAGTGTGATGTTTTTTGAGAAATTTGGGCCTGCATTGGACACAATTTGATTAAGAGAGGATATAAAAGTTTTCTGGTCTGTAGAACAGAGATGATTGTTGGCACTAGAAAAGAATTAGGATGTCTCATAGCCCTTCTAATGACAAATTTCTTTACTTTCCCAATGTCAGCATTTTATAATCACAGCAAATCATCATTTAAATAATGTTCATTTAAATTAATATATATATCTCAGTATGTGCATGTGTATATGAAGGTTTTTATTCTGTGCATGCACACGCGCACACACACACGCACGCATGTGCACGAGGTGCTTTTCCATTTTAACAGGAATGCTGATAACATTACACCTGTTGTCTCTGAAAAGTGCTGGAAAACTTTATTAATTTATGATGTGGGAAGAGAGAAGTGAAAAAGGGTGTGCTGAAAAATTATCCACAGTAAGACATAGAGCTGACTAACAGTAATTTAAGTTTATTCTCACTATATAACTGTACTGCCGCAGTTTTAGGATTCCAGTCTATAAATCACTTCCTATTTAGCATTACATATTTTATACAGAAACAGACTATGATTTTTTTGTTTATTTTTCAACAGAAATGCCATGACTATTAAGCTCTGCATAGACAGCTTCTAGAATAAATAATTACTTGGGTGCATCACCTAATTTTTCAATTTTAAGTGCATTTTAAAAGGCAATATTTTCTAACGTCTTTCACATTGTGTGTGTTTCTTTTTAGATGTAAAGGGGCTGCTGTTTAGAGACCTCATATCTACATAGTGCTTGAAGATGGCAACAACTATATTTAGGTTCTCTGTCTGTGCAAGTTGTTTGATCAAAGTGGTTCTTATAGAAAAAGGCTGGTCCCCTCATCAGATGTGTCAAAAGTACTTCCTGGAGCTTTAGAATACAAATAATTACATATGTATTTAGAGGTTTACAGATTTTTTTTTTTTTTTTTTTGATGTTGGAAAAGTGGAGGAGAGGGATGGTAACATATGCTTCTACTTCATTATTTGTACAAACATATTTCCCTTTACTCCTTGGTGAACCCATGGCTTGCTACATATTATATACCAGGGGTGTCCAACCTTTTTTGGGTGAGGGGCCACATTGCAATTTTTCTCAGTCAGGGGGCCGGTGACAAAATTTTTGATAGAGAAGACACACAGATAGATCTTATTAATACACTTTAATGATGAGTGTGATAGTTGTCATTGCTTTTGCTTGCACTGTATACAGAGGACAAGGGGGCAGAGGTGCCTGTGTGTGGCGGTAAGGCAGAGCGTGGGGAGCAAGGCAGGAAAGGGAAGCATGGCAGAGAAGTGGAAGGGAAGATTGGTGAGCTGGGGGGAACAAAGCAGGTAGGTGGCAGGACTCGGGTACTTCCTGACAGGGACCCCACCAACTCTGCTCTCCTCGCTCCCTGCCAAGCACTGCTCAGGGCAAGGAGAGCAGCGTTGGGGAGAGGGAGAAGAGAACAGAGACAGGACAGAAACCCTGGCAGTTCTGCACTGGTCACAGGTTTTGGCACTGGGCATCTCTGTACCAGAGACATGCATGGGCAGCAATTTCTACGGAAGGGATTTTGCCACTAAGGTCAGAGGAAGGAGAGGGGTGCTGGGGCTAGGGGTGTGGGAGGAGACAGAACCGGGGGGATGTCCAGGTCAGGAAGTGGCTGGGTCCTGGTAACCAGCCACACTGCTTCCCTGCCCCTTCACCCTCCTGGAACGGCCACAGTTTGTCCTGTGTTTGTGCCCCTGTGTCCTCCTCACCCCCGCTCAGCACTGTTTTCCTTCCCCTGGAGTCGGCTTGCTCTCGGGCTTAATTCCTCCCCCTCCACACTAGACTGAGCACAATGCTCGCTCAGCTTACACACCCCCACCCCATCACCACATAGCACCTTGCTGGCTCAGCTTTCCAAACTCTTGTGGCAGCACGTTGTGGGCCGGATTAAAGCTGTTGGAGCGCCAGAGTCTGGCCGCCAAGGGAACAGCTTGGACAAGCCTGTTATATACATTTACAAGATAGCATTGCAACTGTTTTCTTTAGACTTCCATCTTATTGGCTTTTTTTCACACACAAGATATTTTGGTTCATGTGACAGCCGTTAAGGGTTATCCAGATTTGGTGTTATGGTTTCAATGACTTAGTTCTCTGTTTCAGAGGGGTAGCTGTGTTAGTCTGCGTACAGCAAAAAAACAAAAAGAGTTCTGTGGCGCATTAAGGAACAATAGATTTCTTTGGGCATAAGTTTTCACGGGCTAGAACCCATGAAAGCTTATGTCTAAAGAAATGTGTTAGTCTTTATGGTGAGACAGGACTCTTGGTTTTGTTTTCTATGAATTTCTTATTTCCTGCTGTGTAATAAGTAGCTTTAAGTGGTGCTAAATGCAAATATGTGCTTGAATATCTACTTTGCTGAATTCTTGCTGTAGTTAGTTATTTTAACTCAGCACATGGGGAATAAATGAATAGGCATTAAATTTCTTAATAGGTTATCTGTAGTTAAGTGAATAAAACACAGATGCCTAAACTTTCAGATGCTAAGAGTATTCTTAAAACTGGATGATCATAGGTAGTTTGCATGCACACACACACACACACACACACACACACACACACGTGCAAACTATGTTTTATATATATAAAACTTAAGAAGAAACTCACTCAGCAGCATTATTTCTGTGTACTTGATAAACAGGTAGAAATAGCTTGTGTTGAGTTCTCTGGCGTTTAAAATAAACATCAACCAAAACAATAATAGCCTGAAACATTCACAAAGGCAGTTAAGGGGAATAGCCCACTTGGCCTGTTGGAATTATTAGTCCCTGGGAGCTGCACTTTCACAGCTAACTTACAGCATATCAGAAGACATGTATGAGTCATATTTGACGATGTTGAAGGCCACATTTGGGCTCCTTGATTTTGAATATACTGTGACATTTTTGTGCTCACCTTCAAACTTCATGGTTCTCAATGTGCTAAAAGCTCAGGTTTCCTGAAAATCACAGCAAAAGTAGTTAAAGGTGAGTCTTCTTTAGCAAAGGAATATAGAATTAGGACTAGAAGCCCTTCACAAGAACTGAGGTGCTCCTTTTGAATTCAGGGGAATGATGTGATACACGTACAAAGCATCAGACTCATGTCATGCTTCCCTAGAGAAACAGGGCTTGTCCTTGAGCATCTGATGTTCACTGGAATGGAAATCAGCCTGCTGGCCAGCAAATTTAAATATGGAAGCACACAGACGTTAGGAAATTTGTGAATTAAAGTTGTCTGTGTGGTAAGGTTGTCTGATGCCTTGTGCATATCTGTCATGGTAGTCTCAGATAAAATGATGACATTATTTCCTCCACAAGATCACTCTCTTGGACTTAGTTCAGGGAATGAATCTGCATTGCCTGGGGATTGAGCTTATCTGTAGGACCCCATCTCATTAGTTCCAGTAGTAGAAAGATTGTTAGACAGAATGAATGGAGGATTGCAATAAGAAGAAGAGAAAGTCTTGTAGTTAAGGTGCTTGAATGAGGGTATTTGGTCCCTGGTTGTGCCACAAAATTGCTGTGTGGTGCTAGGTAAGTTTCTTAAACCAAGATTTTCACAGGTGCCCACTAACAGCATGTGCCTCATTTTCTGAGGGCCAGTGTGAGACTCCTGAGGCCTGATGTTCAAGGACTTCTGGGCATTTACAGATACAGCTGGTGCCAGCAGTTGTTGTGAAGTGTTCAGTATCCCTAGTGATATGGGAACTGTGATCTGGAGGAGTGAGCGCTGGTTTGGGAATTAGGCGGTCTTGAGTCCTGTCTCTGCCATTAACTCACTGTGTGGCCTTGGCTATTGGTTGTGCGTTCTGTGAAAAGAGTCTCATGATTCCAGCTGGTCAGACATTTTCTGACAAAATGTTTTGCTGTTGGCAAACTCCAGTTGGTTAACATTTAAATGTGCCAGGGGAATTCATCAGATCTGAAGAACTTCCAGTACAAATGGCAAATAAAGGAAAGTCCTCTTCAGGTTAGGAATGTAGAATTAGGAATATAGGACCTTGGCTACAAAAGAGCTGCTCCTCATCAATTCAGGAGAAGGATTTGCAGTTCCTCGGCAGCCTGCTGTCTGACTTCTCAGAAGATTTGAATCCCAGGCTTCCTAGCCATCCAGATATCCAGCTCCCATCTAATGAATTGCTGGGGCTCAGGCAGCATTAGGATCTTTGGAAATATTTTAAAAATTATTGCAATAAATAATATTTTTCTTTATTTTTTTTCAAAACATTTTTGGAATTCCCATTTTGTGGAAAAAAACTTGGTGCTTTTCGTCTGTTTTGTGATGAATTTTTGGAAAATTTGGAATTTCCCATAGAATAGGAATTTCAGTTTTTCTGGCCACCTCTCATAAAGACACTTCCTTGCCACATAAGAGTGTTATAAGGGTTAATTTCAAAGGGGTAGTCATGTTAGTCTAGTTCAGCAAAACAAAAAACAAAACAGACAAGGAGTCTGGTGGCAACTGTCTGACAAAGTGGGATTTTCTCCCACAAAAGCTCATGCAATAAATATATTTGTTAGTCTTTAAAAGTGCCATCAGACTCCTTGTTTGTTATAATGGTTAGTTAGTTCTACGAGTTTTGAAAATATCAAAAAACTGTAATATTCTGCAATATCAAATCTTAGATGCTTCTAGTTGTGTACAGATCCTAGTCTCAGTTTGTTTGACTGCTCAGACAGCTCTGAAACCTTGTTTGTTTTTAAGGATTTTGAAAGACTTAAAATGATCAATGCCAGTTGGTAAAGGAGTCTAGAGCTCGTTGTCTCCTGGTTAGCAGTTCAGGGCGCTCTACACTAAAGGGTATTTTCATCAGGAAAAGCAGTAGAAGGAACATCCATTTTGTCCGTCATCTCTGGAAGCTTCCTTCCAATGTGGCATGCTGATCCAAAATGCTGAAGGACAAGCTCTGTGTGAATGTAGTGTTGACAGACTTTAGCAACACTGTCCTGGCAAGCTCTGTGTATTCTTATATAGACTGCAGGCAGTGATTTTTGGCATTTGATAACTTGTCCAAATGTGAACAGATTTTCATGGGGGACAGCAAAATGTTTGATCCCAGGACAGTCGCCATGCCAGATTTCAAAGTCATGCTGCACACCATGGAGAAACATTGGTAAATGTGTGATGACATAGGGATAATAAATTTCAGATAAAGGCACCATAAGTAGTGCTGAAGGATTTGATTTGTAACATAGTTAAGCGAGTTACCAAAAGGCACATTTGATCAACTGTCTAATTCTTGATATGAATGTTATTTGGTATTCTAAATTTAGTTGGAGACATTTTTGAGCAGCCATTGTTTCCTTTCCCCCTTTTATCTATTTATCTCACTTTCATGATATTTATTTCATTTCTCTCTTTCTCTGTGACTGTCTCCTTCCCCTGCCCCCTTTTTGTGTATTTTTCCCTTTCTTTTTTTCTTCTTCATAGGTTTAGAGCAAAAGAAGAATACCTCCATGTTCCTGCTTAGATGCACTGTTTAATAATGATACATTGCATATTGCCCTTCTCACTCCAAAGTATTCCAGAGAGTTACATACATTGAAACCCCTTCACTCGCCACAAAAATGAAGCCACCTCTGGAATGGAATGTGGCACCTGCCTAACAGCGTACAGTAACACTACATAACCCTTTGATATAGAAAATATAGATGATTAAGTCTAGTCATAAGTTTTAGAGGGGTACCTGTGTTAGTCTGTATATAGCAAAAACAATGGCGACATTGACGAAGTCGGTTGCAGCCCACGAAAGCTTATGCCCAAAGAAATTGGTTATTCTTTAGGTGCCACAAGACTTCCAGTGAGTATGTGTGAAATGAAATGGGCAAGACATAATCACGCAAAAGAAGAATGAAAAGAACAGAGATAGCAGTGGTATTACAACACTTTGAGACCACAACAGAATTTGGGGCTAGGCACTACACAAGCATGGACATAGAACTTAATAGTCCAAAAAGACAAGACAGTCACATGTTTTCATTTACCCTTTGTTTATCACCGTATTGCAGTAGAGAGCTGAAAAACGGAAGAGCAGGTTTAGATATCTCTACTCCCACAGAGTAATTCCAGAAGTAGGATCTCTTTATTATGTAAGATGGTACTCGATATAAATGAAAGCATAACACACTTTGTCTCATAGATCAGGTAACTTAATAAAGTAAAAAAACAACAAGCAGTTGTGTGGCACTTTAAGACTAACAGGTTTATTTTTTGCATGCGCTTTCGTGGGAGAAGATCTGGACTAGACTAACACGGCTATCCCTTTGGAAACTTAATCAAGATCATTTTGGAAGTCTGTCCCTGTCCAAGACCATGCTTATACTACAAGGCTGTGCTTTCACTCTAACCCCCTTTCAGGGAAAAAAACAAAACAAAACAAAAAAAAACCCAAAACAAACAAAAAAACAACCAACTAAACAAACAAACAAACATGCCTGAGTATCTTTAGGGACTTTGAGTTGTTCACACCTTGATTTTTGCATACCCTTTAAAAATGGTATTTCTAACATCTCAGAGCCCTCTAATACCTTGCTGAGGCTTTGGGCTAGCTTCAGTATAGACTCGAAGAGGACAATGCCAGCTACAGCACTGAATCATTACCACTTCTTCTGGCTCTACCTACAATTGCCCTTGGAGGTTTCCCATGTAAGTACTGACCAGCAGGGCCACTGCCAGGATGCAGAAAGTATCTCAATTATTCTTGGTGTGTGAAAGAGTTAAGACTCAATGCTGAATCAGTCTGTTCTGCACACAGAGTAATGTGTATTTGTTGACAAAGGCAATTGGATAACCCATGCATCCTGTGCTGTGTGGGGAACTGGAGATGAGCAGTGTTCAGGCACGTTGTACACAATATTCTTGTAGTTTGAGCAAGAGCATACCCTAACCAGTGACAGCAAGAGAAATGCCTGTCTCATTCTCCACCTGTTTTCAGATGTGTTTCTATCTGACTAACAGATGAAGTAAAAAAGTCAGGACAGCTTGTGGGCCAAAAAAAGCTGACAAATCACTAGAGAGGGGTAGAGACATAGTGAAAACAGAGCTGTCAGTTTCAGTGATGATACTGCACATCTCACAGGTTTTGGTTTTGCTGTTTTATTTAATTGTTCAAACTACTAATTACACTGAGAAAAAATAAGGATTTCTCTACCCTCAAATCATTCTCACAATTACCCAATATATCACATTGTTCTCAATGAAACTGAAACTGTTGGCTGCCCTCAGGTAAGATGTCTACCACCACAAGTGTATTCAAGGATAAAACCGAGGAAATAGTTTATCAACTCCTCATTGTGGTGTGCACAGAGTTTAGTTTAGATTTATTTGCCCATTTTCTTTTCTTACTACAAACTACTGGCTATTATCCACCTGCATCCTTTCAAGGTAGTCATGTGGATGTTCATAGCACAGATACCCTAGTCTTTATTTTTTCCTAATAGGACAAAAGCCACATGGACCTCTTGTGTTAGTAGGCAGAAGGTAATCAAAACCATGAGGAAAGAGGAATATGGGGCTAGAGATGGAGACTGAGGAGTGTGGCTGTAGCGAGGTATGTAGGGGAATATGGGGAGCAAGCCTGAAGAGGTAGAAGAATGTCAGGAAGCAGGAAGAGGAAAGGAACAGGGTTGGAGCAATAAGGGACAAGGAAATGTTGATAGTTAAGAAGGGAGACATGAATGTGGTGATGTACGGGGTAAGGAGTCAGTTTAGGGCAGAGGAAAGGAGACTTGGGGACAAGGAAATGAGGAGGGAGATTGGTATAATGCTAGCTGGGAACAGAGGTGTGTGTAGGCATTTAAATTCCACTGCTTCTGGAGAGTATGGTCTGTGCCCCAAACCACGGCCCCATGGCCTCAGAGTTCAGCTTCTCCACTGATTATCAGGCAGGGAGCATGGTCCTGATTGCTCTCCCGTGTGCATGCCCCATCTTGGGAGCAGGAAGCAAAAATAAGGTGCCAAGATTATTTGTAACACAAGAGGAGGAGTCTCTGGAAATGGCAATATATGGGATGGGTAAGAGACGGAATATAAAATGTAGGAGATTGAGGGAAGCAAAGTTCTATGATTTAAAGGCAGGAGACAGAAGGGAAAGAGGTAGATAGTTTGGTAACTGAGACTTTCTCGGTGTGTCTTCACTGGCGATTTAAGTGGGCTTAAGTTGATTTAAACAATTCCCTGGCCACATTTGGAGTTCATTAAGTCAACTTAAGAACTTGCTTAAGTTAAATTAATAACTTTCACCATTAAAGTTGACTTTAAACGTTAAATCAACCTTATTAAGTTGACTTAACACAATGCACCCATTAAAGTCAACTTAATGAAGTTGACTTAAGCCTTGGGACCCATTTAAAGTCGACTTTATATGGGTCCCCTGGCTTAAGTTGTCTTTATTAAGTTGACTTAAACTAATGGGGCCTCACTAAGTCAATTCAATAAAGTCAACTTTAAGTCAGCCTTATTAAGTCAACCTACAGGAGCCCTTTAGTGTAGACATAGCCTATGAGAGGAGACGCTGAGGAAGTGGGTAGGGAAGCAAGACAGTGATCGAGGGTGATGAAGAGGGTAGAATGTTGTCTTTCTCAGTTCATTGGTTGATGTAACCCAGCAGAGGGAGAAAGCCAGTATTTGTCTTTATATAAGATCATATAAACTAGTGGGCAGTTTCACCACTCAGGGAGGGGAAACAGGGATCCAAACAACAGTTTTGTTTCATTTTGCTTTGTATTTTTTCCCCCTGTGTTCTTTCTTCAGGATTCATTTGGTTCTCCACAAAACAGTTATATCTGGGCTGTTCAAGGGCTGAAATTGTCCTTGGCATAATTCAAAGCAGTTGTAAGTGCCCAGAGATGTGTCTGCTCCTTGGCCAGCAAACATACTGCCACACACTCGACACAGTCCTTTCTTGAGCTTGTCATCAGTGGACCTCCACTACTGACAGGCTGTGTGGTACTAACAGCATCCTATTCATCCTCTTCCCCCTGTGTCAGAGGAGCCTTTGGCTCTCTCTTTAGGGTCATTTTCTGCCTTATGTGAATAACTGAGGCAGTATGAACAGGTGGAATAATTGATTAATTAATGGATTGATTTGCTAAGAATGTGGTGGCTTAAGAGCGATTGTTTCAGTTGTCTTCAGTTCCTTATTTATTTTCTCAGCATTAGCTTTTTCTTCCATGGATTTCATCACAGCATCTGTTTCTGTATCACAGGACCTAATGTGTGGCTGTGTGTAAATCCAATCGCTAGTTCAGCATCACATTAAATAGCTCCTGATGTTCGTTGTCAGTGAAACCAGATTGAATGATACAGCCTCAGTCCTTACTACTAATATGCTAGTAAGACATGATAACCTTTTGTCCCTGGCTATTAATATAACAGCTCCTTAATACTTCTGGTCAGATACTTAGCTAGGTTAAATCAGCATAACTGTATTGAATTCAGCAGAAAGATATTGATTTACATTAGCTAAGGATCTGGTGGTCCCACCTGAAATAACCCTAATGATGTTATGTCTACACTGATGTTAAACCCCAGTGGCTAGCTTCTGTCAGCTGACTGAGGATCATGGAGGTTGGGCTGCAGGCCTGGAAAACTTCAGTAAATATATCCTGGTTCAGGTGGGAGCTACAGCTATGGGAACAACAAGAGAGAAGGGTCGCAGAGCTCAGGCGTCAACTTGAGCCACAATGTCTACACTAACTAGACTAACCCGGCTGCCCCTTTGGAAATGTCTACACTATAGTTTTATAGCCTTGCAGCCTGAGCCCTGCAAGCCTGAATCTACTGACATAAGCCCATTCTAAGTGCTGAATTGCAGTAAATATACCTTTTTGAGATCACTGTGACACACAAATGACCCTTTCCTGTCAGGAATGCAAACATTAAAGCAATGCAAATCAGAATGATGAACCAGAACAAGGAACATTCTTAAAGAAGTAGGGATTCTCCTTTAAAAAATCACAGTCTTCTACCAACAGATTATTTAAAGACCTTGTGGAAGAAGTGTGACTTGAAAGGGTGTTAAAGTATTTCAGATGAAGGCTGTTTATGCACAGGATATGGTAGACTGTTCTAATGAGAGATGTAAAGTGGAAGGCAGCTTAGAAACGTTAGTTGCTCATTGTAAAAAAGAAATTGAAAGTACAGTGTTTTAAAATATGTTGTAATGCAAGTGCAGTGTAATGTTTTAGGGACACCCTGAGTATGAATGTGGAGGGTGGGAAACGAGAGAGGTGACAGTGTTTGTTGGCCTTCATGTCAGGAGCGTAGTGGAATTGTTGGCAAAAACTTTGTGGAGAAGGAGGGGGAACCTTTTTAAGGTTTAAAATGAAAGCAGCTTTTTCACTTTTCTTATTTATTTAGTGTTACATTGTGCTTTACGGTGCCCTTTCTGAAAGTTTGAACATATGTCAGAGACTAGAACTTTTTACAGTGGTTTGTTGCTCAGCCTCAGAAGGACAGATATTTTGGGTGTATTGCTGTCAATGTATTTCAGTCCAAGACTAAACAAATAAAAATAATACATCTTGAATGCACAGCTATTGTGTGAAAATAAGAAAAGGTTCTTAGACCTGGACATAACGCTTAGAATGTGCATTGAAGAAGCAGCTAATTATAGCATATATAGCTATGGGAGAGGAAATGGAATATATTGACAATTATTTGTTGTATCACGGGTGCCAGTATTGATTATTTTCTTTAAATCATTTCATATATTAACACACTGCAGGTCAGACTCATAGTTCCTCAGGCACAGCAACAAAGACTCAAGTGCCGATATGTCTTAGTCAGTGCTGGATTTAGACACAAGGCAAATAAGCTATGGCTTAGGGCCTCACGTTATGAAGAGCCTCTAAATATGTCAGAGATAATTAAGATGATGTATCCTAGTTGAAATTGTTTTGGCTTAAATAACTTTTCATATAAAATCCACCACCAGAATTCTGAATCCTGACCTTCCCAGCCTGATCCACAGGTTGTCCAACTTCACCTCAGACCTCAAGAGGACACAATGGGCCAGTGTATCATTTATTTTTTTCATTACTCTTTCTGCTACAATGTAATACACTTATTTATCATTATTTTTTGTGGTATGTGGCCTCTGAATCTTGACATAGCTTGGGGCTTCAGCATGTCTTAACCGGGTCCTGGAAAGCAGGGTTTTCCAGTTAGGGCGCTGGGTTTCTACTCATGAGGCCTGTATTCCCACACTGGTTTTGTCTCAGTCTTCCTTTGTAAATGACTTAATCTCTGTTCCTCAACTCCCTAGCTCCAAAACTGGGCTAATATTACTTCTGTCCCCCCACCCCAACTCCCTGACACAGCTGCAGTTCTTCTGTTTTATTTGTCTCAATTATAAATTCTTCACCCTAGCACAATGGGCCTCTGATCTCACATGGAATTCTAACTGCTTCTGTAATATGAATAATAAATAGTAATAATTGTGTCTCTCCATCTAGTCTGACTCTTGTTAGAACACTGGCTTCCAGTTCAAATATGCTTTAGAGGAATGCCTATGTTCTCTTCTAGAAGTTATTGTTTATTTTAAGGGAAGCTAAGGAATTGTAGCGTCCTGCCTTAGTGAGCCATTTATAAATATAAATTAAAGCTTATACCTCGGCTTGGAGGTAAGTAAATGTTGGTTATACTCCTATACAAATTAACTGACTTGTGCGGTGGGTTCGGTGAATAGAAAGCTAGAAACATAAGACAGTACGACTAATACACATTGCTTCCTACCGTCATTCCTTCCTTTAGTTCTTACTGATTCTGTGCCTTAGTACAGTAGTTTTGCTAAGGAGAACTGAAGAGAACTCTTTCTGGAACCCTTCTGGGTTTTGCCAATAGGAATCATAGTGAAATGACAAGACTTCTTTATTACAACCTGAAGCAGAAGATTCTGTATCCACACTGTCCCTTATTTTTACAATGCCAAGGAAAATAATACTAAATCTGAATATTTAACCCAAAATTGGGACAGAAACAATAATTAGACTCCAGAGAGGCCTCAGTGCAATAGAATCTTTGGGTACACAGTACTTAAGGTACACAAGCCCAAGGAGTACAGATAATATGTGATTAGTATAAAAATAGAGAAATTGGAAGCTGATATTAATTGAAGTGTCACATTTTATATCTTATTCCCCAAAAGCAATACTTTCAACTAAAACCTGGCCAGTCACTTCTAATTCACAGGTTGCTTTGCTCAGAATACTCTCCTTCATTTCCTAGAAAATAATGGTAATCACTGATCCAATATATTTGTCAGAAATTATTTGTTTCTTGGGGAGGTGGAAAGGCATTTTTTCTCTTAATCTTCCCTTCTACCAGCTCTGAGTTCCTAATATCTTTCAAATATGGACAAAGGTCATTTTGAAAGACCTCCGTGTTCTGAATTAAGTTGCTTATTATGGTACTTTATGCCTATCAACGAGGTGAGTCAGGTACTTTAGATTTCCAGTGGAGTATGCCTTTAAAAGAAATTGTGAAGGAATGGAACAAAGAAATCAATTAAACATCTCAAGGGAGCAATTAGCAAAATATACAAGGAATTTAAAAACACTTGAATGCATTTGTTTGCAAAAGGTTGGGTGGCCATTGTAGAGAGTATAATGTCATGTAGACAGGTATACTGGCCATCTGACCTTTCACAAAGAAATGCATTCAAATATTTTAAAATTCTGTGTACAGGAAGCCCTACCAATGTGAACTACTTGCCCCCCATCGCGCTTTTAGTGTGTTCCCTTAAAGAAAGGTGGAGAAAGGTGGGAAAGTGCAGGGAATACAAACAGAAGTGATGTTAATATAAAGGTCATTAAAAAAACAAACAAACAAACAAACAGACAAAAAAAAAAACAATGCATTAAAGTTTTCCAAAAAGAAGATCCAGAGTAACATTTTAAAATTGTCCTGGCACTCTAGATAGCATGATGATGAGTCTGGCATAGAGCTTATGACCT
The DNA here is from genome assembly GCA_007922195.1 of Podocnemis expansa. Classification (NCBI taxonomy): domain Eukaryota; kingdom Metazoa; phylum Chordata; order Testudines; family Podocnemididae; genus Podocnemis; species Podocnemis expansa. The sequence goes on from ML682065.1 coordinate 8,143,046, forward strand.
CTCTGCTACACATATGGGGAGAGGGGAGAGATGTGCATTTGAGTTTTCACCATTATGACAGATATTGCCAATATTCACAAGAAATACTCCTCAAAATATCATCCAGTAGAAGTGTTTTAGATAGAAGCATTCTGAAATGTATCAAGTGTTGTACATAAGATAAGGGAGATAATATTTGCATTCCACTTGGTGGTGGTTAGGACTGACTGGAGTACTGTGACCTGTTTTGGGTACTACACTCTAAGAAATATGTGAACAAATTGGAGAAAGTTCAAAGGAGACCAATAAGAACAACGAGGCCTAAAAAATTTTGGTTGTGTGGAAAGGTTTAAAGAAGTGGTCATGTTTAGTCATAAGAAGATAATATCTGAGTGGGGTATAAGTCTTTCAATATGTAAAACGTTTTTATAACAAGGATGGTAATCAATTGGTCTCCTATGTCCACTGAAGCTAGGACAGGATGCAGTGGTTTAGTTTGCAGCAAGAGAGATTTGGGTTAGATAATAGAAGCCTTTTTCCCAGTCTTCAAGATAGGCAAGCACTGGAGCAGGTTACCTAGGACAATGGTTTTCAAACATTTTTCCTTGGGACCCAGCTGAAAAAAAAATCATGTATGCTTGCAAACCAACAATTATACTTTTGAGCAATGCATTCGTCTTTTGGTGGCAGCAGCAGGGGGCGTCATGTCCCAGTAGCTAAAGGTCTGCATCCCAGTACTGGGTCCCATCCTACGGTTTGAAAACAACTGACCTAGAAATATATTGGCATCCTTGTCATTGGAGGCTTTTAAGAACAGTTTAGACAAACACCTGTCAGGTATGGTGCAAGTATAGTTGACTCAGTCTTACCACTGGACAAGATGACTTCTTCAGGTCTCTTGTAGCCGTATGTGCATCTAGGATTCCACTGTAGACAGAACAAAAACAAACGCAGAAGGACCACCGGATGATATGGTATAGTGAGGACATCTGGAGTTGAGAAAAATGGTAATTAGAGCAGGTGTTCCCACACTGTGGTGCACATTCCCCTGGAGGCAAAGGAAAAAAAACTGAGTGGTACATGGGAGAAATTATGTAATGGCGGATTTTGATTGATTGATTGCATATTCATATTGGATTATTCAGAGTTTTAAAGCTTCATCTGTGGGAATAAGCTATACGAAAAAAGCAATTATTGTACTTCAAAACATACTAATGAGAACAGTACACAGACACTTCCATACAGAGCCTTCTCTTCCAATCATCGTATAGCAGGGGTTCAGTTTCCTATTAACTGTCTAGTCCACCAAAATTCAGACTTAATCAAAAGGGACTTTTTGGTTGTATATGTCACACTGCAACTATAGCGGTACATAATGGTGAAATGTGGACATGTGGCTAAAGATAGGCATTGTTAAGAATTCACAAAATATCATTATGAGAAGGCTAGGGATCATAGCAGCTGGTAGATATGGAAGTGGGTATGAGATAAGAAAAGTTTGGAAATCTCTGATTTACAATATTCCAATATAAATGTTCTGGGAAGCCTGGTTGGTTGGCTGGTTGGTTAATGGCACCATTAAAAGAATTGAGGTGTGTGAAATGTTGGCAGAGTTCCTGTAAAATCCACTCCGTTAGCAAGAGAATTTCCTACTGGAAAATATTTTGTTTACACCCTTCTATATACAGTTTTAATCACGCTAACATAGGAGGCAAGTGTGAGTAGCTTTCTAGCAAGAGTAGATCTGGAGTGTGGGTTGAATAATCCTGATGGCTGAACCCTGCAAACTTCTAAGCCTGGGGAAATGATATGGGCTGTATATTGTAATGTAACATTTTATCTCCTTGTGCAAAGACCACCAAACCCAAGAAAGGAACATGTTGTGTCCCATTAGCATTTGTGAGGAAAGCATCTACTCACAGTTCCCAAGGGGTAGTCAGCAAAACAAACAAGGAGTCTGGTGGTACTTTTAAAGACTAACAAATCTGTTTATCGGATGAGCTTTTATGGGAGAAAACCCATGTCAAAGCCTCTGACAAAGCAGAGTTTTCTCTCACAAAAGGTTATGCAATAAATGAATTTGTTAGTCTTTAAAAATGACACCAGACTCCTTCTTTGTTTTTCATCTATGTTCAGGAAGATCAGACAATCTTCCTTTTTGTTCTGTTTGCACAGTACAGTGCCTAGCACCTACTTTGTGACTGGTGTGTGTAGACAGTCTAATAATACAAAAATTATATAGTAATAAGAAGGCTCTGCCCCTCAGATTTCAGCAATCTCACCAATGTTTGTTAGGGAGCGGCAGTCTTTCGTACAGATTTAGATTTCTCTGCACTGATAAAATCACAGAGTAATATCAGACCTATTACTGCCCTTTGTATTCCCTCCCCGCTCCAGCCTGTTAATGTGAGTATCTTAAAGTTGCATGGACAGCCCTAGGATCAGCACTGCCTGAAAGGTTGGGGATGCTGCCAGATTCTTAGCTGATGCCATGCTTAGGCAGAGCAGTGAACCACTCGGACCTCTATGGGCTGGAAATGTATATTTTAAAAAGCTTTAGTTAGAAAAATTACTCAGTTTTCTCACCACTACTCCAAATTCCAAGCACCAGCATGTCACAACTCTAGAAACATATTAATCTAGAGACGTAAGATGCGAGAGCAGCTGTCAGTGAAAGCTTCACTGTCGCTTTTGATTTTTATTTCTCAACACCTCCATAGTCTCCTGGAGTCCAATTCTGAAAGCCAGCCTGGGTCTGTAAGCATAAAACGTTGCCAATTAGAAAAAAAGGGGAGGGGGTTCTAATGAAAATAAATGTAAATCAGTGTAGAATTAAGGCATAAACTGCTATATTAACACAAACACACTTACATACAAGGAAATATTTATATTTTAATTAAAGGTTGTGATTCTGCCTTCTAAGGTACAGAAGTGTACCTAATCTTCACTGGCACCAGGGGCACATAGTGGTCCCCGAGTCTTTTGATTTCTTTTGGTTTTGTTTAATAAGAAAGGGGATCAGCTTTTGGTTGCCTAATTTCAGTAGAGAAGAATATGCATAGGTAGGGCTGGCAGGAATGAGGCGAAAGGGTAGGCTACTCATGGAAAATCATACATCCACCCAGGACTTACTAAAGTGAGGACGAAATGTCTAACGTGGGTAAATACAGTGAAATGCAGAGGGGGATCCCCAGTGAACATGACTTACTGGAGTTTCACATTTCTTTCAATGTGTCACCTCCCACCTAAAACAGAAGTGGGGATGTCTGATTGTGTGGTGTGCGAAGGGGCAATATGAATGCTGATGTCTCGTGGGAGTGTTTTGCAGTTGTATATATGCAATACATTGCTTAAAGATATGATTTGGTCATGGAGGTCATGGATTCGGTGTCTTTTGGAGCCTCTGTCAGCCCCAGAGCTGCTGCCCAGCAGCTGACCAGTGGATCTGGAGCATTCTGCCTTCCCTCATACTATTTTTTGTAGCCATCAGCGACAGGTTGCAGGTTCTGTGAATGTTTGTTTATTGCCTGGGACCCTTCCCTGACTTATACTAAAAGTACAGATATCCAAATCTTAACCTTAGTTATTGCCATTCTATTCGTTTAAAAACAAAGACTGCTGACTTAAAATAAGTCACTACTAACTCTGTGTGTGGCTCTTTGAACTCAGACTTATCGGGACAGTAGTAGAGCTCAGCCTTTGAATGTACTCCAGTGTGGGCAAAATTGTAAGCAGAGGTATAACTCCCATGAAAATGTCAAAAGGGGTTCAATATGCTTCTAGAAGAAATTTGTTTGCAGAGCTTCAGGTCTTTGGAGATTCACTGCAGTTCCAAGGAGCTGAAATAGCAATCAATGGCTATACTCAGTTATTTCCACCAGTCGTGAGACACAGAGTGGGATCAATGACTTTTTGGGGGCGGGGGTTGGGGATCCTTGAAATAGAGAGAGAGAATACACTGAATCGTCTGAAGCCTTCCACAACCTCTACTGTATCTTTCAAGCTAGTCTTCACAGGCCTGACCTAATGGGATTCATGATTTTGAAAATAGTGGTGGCTACCGTGACACATCCCTGTAACTGAGGGTAGTAATGGATGTTGTCAAAGCTACAGCAGAGTGCAGGAGTTTTGATAAATTGCATAACTCAATATATGGCTCATGTTCTCAATGTGCCTTGTAAGCTCTGTGAACATTTATATGTACAAAATGAAAGCAAGATTTCTGTTTTCTGAAGCTTTTAATTAAGCTTGCCAAAAATCATTCTGAGGGTATGTTTGTGGTGCAGTGGAAGTCAGTCAAGGATCAGGCTCAAGCTGTACCCCTCTCCCATCTACACACAAATCACAGTAAACCCAGGGGTCAAATCCAAGGTTCTGGGATCTTATGCTGGTGGAGGATCTGAGTCTGAGTCAAGTCAAGATCCAGCATTCAAGCCCTATTGGACTCACCCCCCCCCCCGACTCTGCCAAAAGTATACCACAATCCAAGAGTTCTCAGTCCTCAGGACAAGCAAGATTTTTTTCACACTGCATCATGAATGAAGGGCTAGAGCAGACTTATTTGGTAGGACACTAGGAAGCCTAGGGTACGAGTGGTTGAATTCAGACCCACATAACACAGTGTGGATGCTGGGCCACTAGGGTGGACTTAAGGACCAAGAATTGCAAATCTGAGTTACAAATGATGATAGATGCTTAAGTCTTACTTTAATAATTCCAGGGTCTGTGAAAATGAGTTCTGTTAGCTATGGGCTTTCATCTCAGTAGAGAAATATCCTTGGTTTAACACTTTTGGAAAAAGTACAACTAAAATGAGATAAATACAGCTTCAAATTTAAATTAAGATTATCTTTAGGCTAGCAATCTCATTTACTGTTTAGCAATTTTAATTCTAGTCAAGACTGTACAATTAGTGTCACCATCCCATTGCTATTTCTCATTGCTTTGTGGCTATATTTACTGCTGTGAAGGCAAGGCTACTCATGTGTAAAGTATAAGTCAAGATAATAAATTATTAAAGGTAGTGTACATCAACAATTATTACTACTGAATGCTGATGAGCTGGACTTCGTTCAGACACTGCAATTGCACTGCTGCATAACATGCAAAGAGAGCCTAATTAAAACACTTGGCACATCCTTAAATGTGTTTCTTCTCTTCACCACAAGATTAAAAAAACATAATATCCTTGAATCTGAATTTTTGTATTATGAGGATTCAAACTGTAATAAGTACCTCATTTCTGACAGATTTTTTCATATTAATAAGGATGTTTTGCTTCCACTGACTGTGTGTTTCAGGATGTTTGTATGAGGAAAGATGGCCATGTTGAATTGTATTATCAATCAGCTCTCATGTCTAAAACAAAGTTTTTTGTTGGTATCTCAAGTGTGGAAAACAAAACTTCCTTAATGGCAGTGATGATTTCAGAAAACAAAACAACAAAGAAACAAATTCTGAGAATGGGACCTGGTTATAAGGATGGGGAAATGTGCAAACTGACCGCAGTTCAGCAGAGCCATTCAAACATATTTTAAAGTTAAGTGCAGACTTGACTTCACTGGTACAGCAGTACACACTTCAAATTGTGATTTATGCCTGGACAAATTAAAACCTAAATCTGTTCAATGTAATTTTAACAACAGATAATATAATCAAAGATTCAGTTCAAAATCTATTTTTTGTGGCATGATATGGACTTTTACAACAGTGAGATGATGTGAAATTTTGTTTTATTTCTGAAACCTCTGTGCAGTAAAGAAACAAATCTTTAAGTGAGTCATACAGTATAAGCAAAACAAACAAGGAGAATGAATGGTGGTGCTTTTAAAGACACTGTTGCCAAAAAAAGCAAATACCATTTTGGGATATATTAACAGGAGTATTGTAAATAAGACGCGAGAAATACTTCTTCAAATCTCTTAGGCCCTGATTAGGCCTCAGCTGGAGCACTGTGCCCAGTTCTGGATGCCTCATTTCAGGAAAGATGGCAAATTGGAGAAAGTCCAGAGAAGAGCAACGCAAATGATTAGAGGTCTGAAACACTTGACTTACGATGGAAGAATGAAAGAGCTGAGTTTGTTTACTCTGGAAAAGAGGAGACTGAGAGGGGACATGATAACAGTTTTCAAGTACTTAAAAGGTTGTCATGAGGAGGAGGGAGTGAAAATTGTTCTCCTTAACTGCTGATGATAGAACAAGAAGCAAGGGACTTAAATTATGGCAAGGGAGATTTACATTGGGAAGTAGGACAACAGTCATTCCTATCCACTTGATTTACCGCTGGAATAAGTTGCCTTGGCAGGTTGTGGAGTCTTCGTCATTGGAAGTTTTTAAAGGTGTTGGTTAGACAAGCACATTTCAGAGATGGTTTAAGAGAGTATTTGATCTTCCCATGAGTGCAGGGGACTGGGCTCGAGGACCTGCAATGGTCCCTTCCAGTTCCTATGATTCTATGACTAACAAATTTATTTATCACCTGTGCTTTCATAGCAGAAAATTCCACTTCATCAGATGCTTGAATTTTCACCTACAAAAGCTCAGGTAATAAATAAATTTGTTAGTCTTTAAAAGTGCCCCCTGGCTCTGTCTTTGTTTTGGTGAACTAGACTAGTATGGCTACCCCTTTGGAACTTGACATACAGTACAAGGAAAATCTAACTGTGTATCAAGCCTGAGTACTAAGTTTCAGTTGGTCCGAGGGTGGAGTGTCAGAGGGAGGAAATCTTTGCCATCAGGCTCTGGAGTGATAAAAGACCAGCAATAATAATAAATAATAACAATAGCACTTTCCATGAAACGCTTTGCTAATGTATTTGGAATCCATGTTACTTAGGGATGGGGTAAATGGTCAATAAATGCACATTGAAGGCCTGGTGAATCTGCAGCAGTCAACTCCCCATAGCTCCATAAGTGCTCAGTAGGTTACATATAGACACATACAGAGAAGGAACAGAAAATTGAGCGTCAAATTATTGCAATAAAAATTTACAAACAAAACAAAACATGGAAGTCTAGCAGCACAAGTGTGCATGTTGTATTACAATAGATACAGTAAACTATGCCAAAAATATAACCGCTGCTTCTTGAAGAATTTATAATTTATGCCACTGCCACCACTCTGCAAATTAGGTTAAATATATGCTTGCTTTTAAGCACGAGTAATCCCATTCACAAAAGACATACTTGAGCATGTTATAAATGTTTACCTAATCCAAAATTAAAGATGGCAGCTAGTTTTCTGAGTTGTGTTTTCAAATGCATATACAGAACAACAAATCATTATTAGTATTTTTTTTTTTGCATTTTCTTCCTCTTGTAATACACTGTTGTACCAAGTGGCACACATTTGGGGAAAATTATTTCCATGAGAGGATGCTTCAGCACTATAGGGGATTATAAGATAATCGCCACAAACTACTTGATATTTTTGCACTACTTAAACCCTAATTTCCCTGGGTCCTTGAACATGACATTACAAACCTGAGAAAGGTAGAAGGCATCTTTGAAATTGACATGGCTCTACTACACTTTGTCACATTAACCAATTTTAAAAAGAGACTCTAACTCTTAATTATTTTCACTAATCAGAATTCAGCAAAGTTTTAAACAGACGAGTTGTGTTGTTATTATTAATGCATTTATTTATTGTTCATGTCATTACCCATCTTGTCCAGTCAAGCAACATGAATTTCATAGTCTTTCATAGAATGGAATGACTCTGTCAGCAGATCTTTGAAGGGGAAAGTCCCTTGGCAGAATGAGCAAGCAGCTCAAGGTCCAAGTAGTGCCTAAAGTAAATGGGAGCAGCAGAGGCTATTGGAGAGGAAAGATACAGAATTTAAGAGGTTCCTTTCACCCCAGAATTCCAATAAACAAAAGCAGAAGTAATCAGAACTCCATTTTGTCATAATTCCAGTTCAGGAGGATTATAACAGAATTAGAGTGTAATTCTTCACCCACCTTCACCCAGAGGCTATTTCATTGCCTCTTTATCTCTGGTGGCTTGGATAATATCTGGATTTCCTCAGCAAACAGTGTTCTTTAGAGGTGTGGAGTATTCTTTGAGGTGGAGACATCCACTAGAACTACATACATCTCCAAATGCAAATGTCTCTCCTCAAAGAAAGAGGCTGAGGGTTATGTTCCAATTACTAATAATCACTAAAGCACTTGGAAGTATCTGTCATTTCAGGTAGTCCACTTAGTAGGAATTTCTTCATTCTATCCTCCAATATAGGGGCATTCTGTTTTTCTCTCATTGACCAATGAATAAAATTGAGGGGGGACATATTCATTGTTTTCCTCCTGAGCGAAAGATCGCTCCAACAAGGGTCTTAAACATAGTGCTTCCTTCACTTAGGAGTACCCTCTTTGAACCTCCATTGAGTGGCACAGTTAATCTGGTATTAAAAAAAAATAAAGTATTCTAGTAGCAAATATATTGGGCTCATAGAATGAGGAGATTACAAGCTTTAGTAATAAAGCCCTTCTACACAGTTTTTCATATAGACTGCATAACTGTGAGACCACATCCATCTTTCACTCCAAAATTGCTATCAAATTTTCCTATCATTCAATTTCTTCACTCAGATAAGCAAACGAGGAGTCCTGGGCCATTTAAAGACTAAAAATATATGTTTATTGCATGGGCTTTCATGGGAGAAAATCCCAGTGAGGAAATGGGCTTTTCTCCCACTAAAGCCCATGCAATAAATATATTTGTTAATTTGTAAGTGCCACAGGACTCCTTGTTTGTTTGTTTTACTGAACTAGACTAACACAGCTGCCCCTTTGGATCTTGGCTTCATTCACTCACCAGTTGTGTTTCCAAAATCTCATTTCTTGTTTACCAAATCTCTACAAAAAAACAAGGGAGAAGATTACTGGTATATTACCTAGATAGAACTAAATCCTTTTGTAAGACTATAAGCCTGATAGTAACAAATGTCAGAGAGTGGCTATTTCATTACAGATATATTTGAAATGAATCATATATAATAGAATAATTCACAGCATGATATAAATGAGCAGACCACTTCATTGAATATCAGAACTGATTTTGCCAGAGCAAAAACTGCAGTGGTAGCATTTTTAAACATAGTTTCAACATCAGAAATACTTGGAGCCACTACCTTGGCTTCAGTTCATACATTTGCAGACCATTATTTGTTAGTCACTGCCTCAAGATCTGACCTGCTCTTTGGAATGGTGGGTTTGTAGTCTTATTTAAGGTAACTCTTAGTTCTCACCACCTCAAATGCTGACTGTAGGCTAATCATAAAATTGTAGAAGATTAGTGTTGAAGAGTCCTCAGGATGTCATGTAGTTCACCCCCTTGCTCAAAGCAAGGCAAATCATAATTAAATCAAGCCAGCCTTTAAAAACCTTTAAGGATGACAACTGAACCACCTACCTTGGTAATCCAGTTCAGTGCTTTACCACTCTCCTACTGAAAAAGTTGGTCCTAATAGCCAACCTAAATCTCCCCCTGCCCCTTCAGATCATGGCTCATAGTTCTGTAATCTACCATCAATGCAAATACTAATTTCATTCTTCCTGGAAACCTCTTTCAGGCAGTTAAAGGCTGCTATCAAATCCCCCCTCATTCTTCTATTCTTCAGAATAAACAAACTTAGATCCCTCAGCCTCTCTTCATACGTCATGTGTCCCAGGCCTCTACTCCCCCCCCCCCCTACACTGGCCTGTTTCTAATTTGTCCACATACTTTCTGTAGTGGAGCCCAAAACTGGGCACAGTATTCCAAATGAGTCCTCACCAGTATTGAGCACAGGGGAATAATCAATCTGCTGGCAGTGCTCCTACTAATTCAACCCACTATGCTCTTAACTTTCTTGGCAATAGGGCATATTGTTGATTCATATTTCAGCTTCCTGTCCCCCATAACCCACAGCTCCTTTTCTGCAGAAATTCTGCCTTGCCAGTCGGTCCCCTGCAGGGGTTAAAGTAAGCCAGAACACCCTGGAATGCACAGGAATAGCACTCCAGGCCCCTTTCTTTTTAGAAGCTCAGCATCTGAGGCCCCCTAAAAATAGGAAACGGAGCTCAACTGCTGTGTTCCAGAGCCCATCATTTAAAAATAGTGGGCACTGGAATGCAGTGGTCTGGCTCCATTTTCTATTTGTAGGGTCCCACCAAAAGCTGAGCCTCTAAAAATAGCAGGCCCTGGAATGGAATTCCAGCACGTTCCAGCCAGCAGAGAATTTCCCCCAGGCTGGGAGATTTTAAATCTCCCGCCCTGAGCCTCCTCTGACTGAGCATGCTCAGAGCCTCCGAGCATGATCAGTCAGAGCTGGCTCACAGCAGGAGGAGCAGCCTGTGGGTTGGCTGCTCCACTCCAGTGGCCAGGTAAGGGGCCCTGGGAGCAGGCCTAGGCTGGAGGAGGTTTGGGAGTCAGGAGCATGGGGCGGAGGCTACTCCAGCTCTGCAGTGCAGGTGGAGAGGTGAGCCAGGGCTGGAGCTGACATAGGGAGTGGCGGGGCAGACTCTTTCCCACGGGGCCGGCCCTGATCAGGGTCCCCCAGCTCCCTGTGGCTGCGGAGGGGTGCTGAGTAGGTGAGTGCCCCAGTGTCCCCTTAACCTGTAGCCCCAGCCCCCCAACTCCCTTGCTCCAACCATTCTCTGCTCCCATCTCCTGCTCCTGCCATCATCCACCCTTCTTCTGCCAGCATTTCATGCCCCTACCCCCTTCAGCACCCCAGCCTCCTGCATCTGCCCCCACCTCCTGATACCACCAACCCCTTCTTTGTCCCCATCTCTTTACCCCTGCGCCCTTCACTGCCATACCTACTGCCCCCTACCTCCTACCCCCATCCACCCCTTCTCTGCCCCATCTTCTGCCCATGCCCCCTTCACCACCCCCACCTCTTGCCGCCATCCGCCCCTTCTCTGCTCGATCTCCTGCCCATGCCCCCCTTCACTGCCTTGATGCTTCCTGCCTCCTGCCGTCCCCGTCATTCCCCCCCGTCTCCTACCCCTGCCCCCAACTAGCCCTTCAACACCTCCACCTCCTGCTTCTGTTCCATTTCTTCACACCCTGCGCCCTCATCCTTCATGGGTTGGGGCCTGCACATGCAGGAAGGCATGCTGGATAATATAAGAAGGGGGCCCACTGATTAGGTGGGTCCCGGGGCCCACCAAATTGTACTTCAGCCCCTGGTCCCTTGTCTGTAGCAGTGCATTGGATTCTTCCATACTAAGTGTGGGCTTCTATGTTTGTCCTTGTTGACCCTCATCAAATATCCTTTGGTTCAGTCCTTTAATTTGTCTAAGTTGCTCTGTATCCTATCCATGTTATCCAGCATAGCACCCAATCCCTTGAGTTTACTGTCATATGTAAACTTGCTAAGGGTGCATCCACCCCATCCTCCAGATCTTTAATGAAGATGTTGAACAAAACTGTCTAAGGACCAATCCCTGGAGCACTCTACTTGTTACTAGCTGCCAAGTAGACATCAAGCTGGTGATCACATATCACTAAGCCCAATGACCTAGCCAGTAATAGATGATCTAACTTACCATAATGATTTAATCACAGTAAGTGTGAGCCACATATTCTGTAATTCCATGAAGAAAGTGGCTGCTTATCTTATATCCATGGAAGTTCTTTGATATGTTCTGCACATATGGATCACATGACCTGGCCCCACAGGTTGGAATCTTATAAATGGGGAATTTGGATGATGAAGGAACTGAGTGGTGGTTGAGTTCCCTGTGTCATTAATGGCCTTGGAAGGACATGAGAGCAGGCAGTGCACACATGCAACCCCATTCGTATGTGCAGAACCTATTAAAGAACCACAGTTTCTATAAGGTAAGTAACTCTTCTTTCTTCTGACTGGTGTGTATGGGGAACACAGCTGGTCCCCATTCTTGTTCCACTGCTTCCTGCCCTCTGAAGTAACTGATAACCGTAGACTTCTTCAGTTTGCATTGATGCCAGGAACACACATGGTTCTTAGGCATTTCATGGGTTTGATTCCTATGTAATATCCCACAGGGAGGAGGGAGAGTCTGGTTATTAATCTTCTTTTGTCACTATAAGATTTAATATTGTAATGTTGCCAAACTATGTTTTAATTAGCTGTGTTGTCATAAAAGCAGATAGAGTCATGGTCTTACTGAATGGAAACCTTAGCAGGTATAACTGTTAGGTATCCCCACTGTGCTTAAAAATATAGAGTGCAATAGTTCTTACTCTTTCAGCTTGACAGCAACAGCAGCATCTGTTTTCATTTAGCCAAGTCCCAAGCTGAACATGCAATCAGTTCAGAATAGTTAAACGTATATACTGGATATAGCATATGGGACTTGTCTTTTCCCCTTCCCTAATTAAAAAAAAAAATCACAAACGCAATAAAATATTGTGAAAATGCCAATTTGTTTTATCCCCCAAAGACCTTCATAAAGTAGCCTGGAAATGCCTTTTATTTTTTTGTGTGTGTTGTATAATGTCTAACACAATGGTCTCCCTCTTCCAGTGGCATTTTGATGCTACCACAGTATAAATGTTCTTTAATAATAATAAGTGTGAAGGTGAAAGTTTAGTATCTGGCATTCTTATTGATGCTGAAGATTGGTTTCAATGGAACTGTTCAATGAGTAAGGTACACTTCAACTTGAGTGAATGGTTACAACCTTGTCTGAGGTCAGGATATTTAACTTATTGTCCTTGTACGGTGTTTTCCTGTTACTGTATGAAGGGGGCAAATCCTGCTTGTATTATTCACATAAGACTTAATATCAGTAGGACCATTTTCAAGATGTAAGTGAGCAGAATTTGGTCTCATGTTTTAAAATAGAAATATAACGATATACTGCCTGTGCTGTGTTTTTCCTGTCTTTTGATAAATACTATCTATATGCAATGAAACAGACCAGTAAAGATTTCCTTTTTAATTGCACACACTAGCTACAGTGAAGTAAACACAGACCTTAAGTTTATTTATTCATTTTATTAATTTTAGCATGTTGCAGCAAAGAATAAAAGTTCAAGTCAACAACAGGTGATTTTCCAGCCTCTGGAAAAGTGGGAGTTGCTCCCACAAAAATCTCATGCATTAAATAAATTTGTAAGTTTTTTAACAGTGCCGCAGGACTCCTTGTTTCTTTAGGCAATCTTACTGAATTTTCATGATTTCAAATGAAACAATCATAGAATCATAGGGCTGGAACGGACCTCCTGAGGACATCTAGTCGAGCCCCCTGTTAAAAGCAGGCTCACTCCCACTAAATTGTCCAAAGATCTTCCCTCACTTCATTTTGGAGATTATTTCACTTCCAGATGCACGTAATTGACTGAAATTTTAAGTTTTTATGTTATTTCCTACATATTGCTACTTAAAAAAAAAAATCCCCATATGGCTCTTGACTAGCATTGCAATTAGCTGCCGAGCATTGGGAAACACATGTTTTAATAAACGTTAAATCCCAAATTTTTACACACAAGGTAAAATTGAAGGCAATGGAAATTTTGCCACTGGTATTAGGGTCAGGATTTCACACATATTAAATCTTTAGCATTTCATTCTTTGCTTGATTTGATTAACTTGTTAATTGTGTAGAGTTAATCCAGATAGGGTAGGCTATTATAATGATTATTTTCTATGACCTTTAATATCACATATATATGTTAATTATGTGCCAGTGTTGGAACTCCCAGAAAGAGTTGTTTGATTTAGAAGTAAAAATAAATTTAAAAAAAATCAAAATAGTAAATTATTCTGAGTGCTCATGATAAAATGGGAAAAATGAAATTTGTTGCAGTATACAATTATGGTTTCATATTGATGTACTTGAATTGCATTTGCAATGGAAATTTGCTTACAATATTACCACTTCAATGTAGAAATGTCTAGTATACAGTGGACATGTTTGGTGATTATCAAATATTGGCTTACTATGTTGGTTAATTTATCTGTAATGTCCACTTCATTTAACCAAAATGTTACATTTTGTAGAGGTGGGGATTGAATATCAACACTCTTTACTTGAAAGATTGCAATGAACAGAGGGAAACAACTGATATGGGGACCATCTAATTTTACATAATAATTCCAGTTTGAGGTTTTGCTAGTGACTTTCCTCTTTAATAACTGTGCAACTTCATATCAGTTATTTACATTTCTGTGATATCAATATACTTTAATTTTCATGCTTTACAGTGAATGATTTCAAATACTTCTTTCCCCACTCCACAAAAATATCAAACATGGCTTCATCTGCATGCCAAGGAGAAATTAAATAATTTCAAATTTTGTAGAGCATTTATTAAAATTCAGCCACTATGCAAAACACTCTCCCATTCTTATTCCTGCTACCAGAGGAATCATAAAAGCTTCAGACTAAGCAAGATGACAAAAAAACAAAATCAGTTTGGCACCCCAGACAAGCATGACTGACACCCCCCCATTAAATCAATCAACTTTGTAAACTTTCCATGAGTGTGGAGGAACAGAAGCATTGCTTTTAAGATTCCTTCCAGCACTCATGTTGACACAATTTGGGATGAATACCAGTCTTTTGGAAACGTTTAAACACAAAACAAATTGACTTTACTTAAATGGTTTGACATTGCGGCATATATTTTTAACTTTAATTCTTTTATTTTCCACTCTTTTTCTCAAATTGATGGAATCAGATGCTATGCCAAAACCTATAAGGTTTCACTGCTCCCTTATCAGTTGTATTTGACAGGAAATTTATCAGTATGCTGCTGCAAGAGTACGTTGATTTCCATTATTCAAGTCTCATCTTCTTACAATGAGTGGGTGTTTTGTGGTCACTGTGACAAAGTGAACATTTGTAAACAGTTGCCGTAGTCCCAGTATGTTAAAAGTAGTGTTACATAATTTCTTGTGCCTAGAACAAAAAGTTGTCATTTTATTACGCTTTATTAGGAAATTTCTGCTCACTTCAATATCTCATAACCTGCTTATGGCACAATATCAGTGGTGACTACTGGTAACATGGACACCACTGAGTATGCTAAGTCTGAGATGGGACCCTGATATTTGAAGTTATGGACTTGACAAGACTCATTAGGCAGAAAATTATTTGTCTTCCATCGCTGGAAGTCTTTCAACAAATAGCTGTTTGGAAAGTGTTTCAAAAAAGACAAATAGTGATCAAGGACATGTTGTGCTCAACTAGAAAAATACTGTTTGAGCAACTAAACATTATTTTCCACATAGGCAATATGGAGCACTGGAAAAAGTAGTGTATGGTGGGAGAGGAATTTGTTCCTCCACTTAGATCAACACAAGAGGCAGAGCAGTGACTGAATTTGAACAGAAAGGGGCAGGAAGGTCACAGGGGATATCTTACCATCATCTTGCCAGTGGTGATTCCTAAGAATTTTGTTTCTGTGCCATTGCTGAGTTCTTCAGAATATTTTCTTTCTTTAAACTGTTTCCTGTGGATTTCACTGGGAAGAGAAGGTGTGTTCAGACTAGGATGAAGTGGAATTAAGTGCATCTCATTTAATGAAGCTATACTTGTGCCTAAATTCTGTAGTGTTAAGGTATAAAAACTAAATTCTCCACAGCTAAGCAGTTTTCCATAATTAGAAACGTTTTTCATTAGGCAAGAAAAAAAATAGTGGCTTCTTATATTAAGGACCATTCAGGGACATTGAGAAGTACAGGTAGTCCTCACTTAGTGACCGGGTTCCATTCCTGAAACCCGGTTGATAAACGAATTGGTCACTAAACGAGGAGCAGCCCTTACTGGTATTTCAGGCATAATGTACTTTACTGGTAGTGGGTTTTTCAACCATCGGTAGATAGTTTTAATGTCACCTTTGCATCATTTATAACATTTTTAATATATATTTTAAATGTTTTAAGCTCTAATGTACTGAACTTAGTTTGCATAGTGTACTGTAAATATAGGTAATCTGAGAGAGTTGATGCGAGTTCTCGTACATCACCATAATACCAACTCATCAGAGAGCCGGTCATAACTCTGAGGGGTCACTAAACGAGTAGGTCACTAAGTGAGGACTAGCTGTATATAGCCAAGATTCAGTATCCCTAAAGTCAGAGGCGTTGACAGCTTTACGCTATTCTGTCTTCTGTCTTCATTCTTGCAGTCATTCATCCCTCAGACAACGATTTACAAGCCCTGAAATTTAGGATGTTCAAGTCTGGGTCTGAAGCACACTACTGAACACACAAGCCTACATCCTACTTCTAGCAGGCATAGCTGATGTACTATATGAAAACAATATTTCAGAGTCAGGGCTGGCTGTAACATCATATATATCTGCCATGCACTGTTCATCTATTTCTAATGCAGATGAAGGGTTTTTATTTCTGTTGCAGAGAATTTTTTGCTTTTGCTAACATCATTTAAACTGTTTTTATTGTTTGCTGAAAATGCTCCAGAAGGTTGTAAATCAGCATATCTTGCAAATATAAAATGAGCAAGCAATACATTTTTGAAAAAAAAATACTGTATTTTAGATTGTACTGCTTAAATCACATAGTGGCTTAAACCTCTATAGATAGCTTCCTACATAGCAAAGCATATAGTTTTGGGAATATATTAATCCAAACAAGAATGAAAAGCCTTTGCAAAGTGTTTTAATAATAACAGTTTAAGTTGAACTCTTGCAGAGATTAAAACACTGTCATCTGAGAGACTGGTTTATCAAACCAGGAGGGGGCATGTGATCCAACAGATGTTCTACTGAGAATCTGAGAGCTTCATAGCATCAATAGTTATAAGAAAATAAACCACCCTGGACAGTGCATCAAGCAGGATCCTTGAAAGCTAATATATTCAATAGCAGTGTGAAGATCTTTAAATGTTTGGAGACCAAATGAAACAGGGTAAAATGGAAGGAAGGATGGAGATGAAACAGTTACTTGAATAGCAGACTGTGAAAGGAAATATATTTAGAGGGAGAGTGTTTTATCTTCTGTGATATGTTTGTGAATTGAAAAAGAGACAGCATTAGGAAAAGATTTTTACATCCCCTGGGACTTTTATGTTGCAGACAAGAATAGATAAGTGCAGTTGATTCTCTGTAGGTAGGAAGAACATCCATTTCTCAATGTCCACAGTTTTAACAGCAAAACTGATGTGGTGTTTGGTTTTGGTTTTACTGTTTTAAAACTTTATAGTGAAATATCATAGAATGTGTATCATAAGAAAGAAAGAAGAAAGAAAGCCCAAACCCCATAATTTTCAAACTACAATACAAATCATGGACTTGACCCACAACTAGTTGAGTCAGTGGGAGTGTCTTTCTGTTTATGTTTTATGAGGTGCGTGTGACTATTTACACATCAATGATTCATGTCTTTTCAAAAAGTACTATAGAATTTAATAGAAAATTCTAAGCTATCTATGGCCTTCTTCCCCATCCCAAGACATTTAATAGAATGAAACTATTTAATAGAATAGTTTTAAAAAACAAAGAAAGGCGATCATCTGTTATATTCATATTTGGGCACCTTAATAAATAGCCTGGTTATGCAAGGTGCTGATCATTTTCAGCTCTCGTCTTCAGAGGAACTACCTGTGCGAGTAAGGAGCAAGATTGATCCCACTGCATGGAAAGTGGTAGAGAAAACAATTATTATGAAAATGATTCACGAAATAGCAAAGTCTGCCCCAGCCTCTGAAAAACTTTAAAGTCTTTAATTTATATCACCAAACATGCTGTCGTTATACGAGTTCCAAAGGGTAGCTGTGTTAGTCTAGTTCAGCAAAACAAGTAAGCAGTCCTGTAGTGCTTTTAAAGACTACCAAATTTATTTATCGTATGAGCTTTCTTGGGAGAAAATCCCACTTCGTCAGGCGTTTCAGCATCTGATGAGGAGGCATTTTCTCCCAAGAAATGTCAGGTGATAGATAAATTTCTTAGTCTTTAAAAGTCCCACAGGACTCCTTGCTTGTTATAGTTATATATTTGTTTTCTTTTAGCTCGTTCACTGATATCAGTAGATTAGAGAGGGAATTAATATTACCAATACATAAAGACATTTTCATATAGGTTAGTGGTTTTCAAACTTTTTCCCTCAGGACCCAGTTTAAAAAAAGTCATTTGTGCCCATGATCCAACAATTATATCTTTCAAAAATGCATTCCAGTCTTGCAGTGGCTGCTGCAGACATTGTCATGACCCAGAACCTGAGGGTTTGCAACCCACTGCTGGGTCCCAACCCATAGTTTCAATACAGCTGGGTTAACTTCTTCAAACACTCAGCTGAAGGAAAGAAAAAGGTCAAAATGGTTAATTCTGTGAGCCCATGGCTGCACCATATCCCTAACCAAGTGGACTGTAGAGTTATTGCAATGATGTAGGATGGGGGTGGGTGGGTGGGTTGGTTGGTTGGTTTGTTTTGATCACCAGAGCAGTGAAAGTCATGTCTTCTTCATGCCTCTCTGGCTCAGCTCCGTGATCTGCAAATTTTGTACTTGCAATATAAATGTTTTTCCTTACATCAAACTCATTATTTCACTGGGTACTTACGGCAGTTCCAAGGATAAAGAGTGCTGAGAATCACTTTGTCCCCCACCCCCACCCCACCTGCCACCACGGGGACGCCTTCTTGTGTCATCGGGGCACCAGGACCCTAACAGCACCCGTCTTTCAGTCACTCAGCTACTCTCACTGAGGTAGGCAAGGTCTGACTTTGCCTTGCAGGTTCACAAGGGGTGCAGGCCAGTTCCCTAGTCTCTTTGAATTATTCCTCTGCAACATCTAGCTCCTAACATCGGCTTTCCAAAGACATTTCTGATCCTCTTTACCTCTGCAATATGCCCCAGTTTATCATTTTTATCTTAAACCACCACTCCTATAAACCACATAGCACATGTGAACATTTATAATAAAACAGAAATATGTATATTTAAGAGAAAATAAAGATTTAACTAAAAGTGAGAGTTATGAAAACAACTGGTGACTAATTTGTACTCTAAACTATGAACCATTTTTTATATAAACACATTTTTTTCTTTTTTAACTATTACCCATGCACATACAGCTTAGACTGATTATGAATCTCCACAATGAACTTTCTGTATGTACCTTACCTTTTACTCTTTATGGATAAATATCCTGTAAGACATGTGTTTGTTGTAGTGAGTTTATCAGGTCTGAAATGCAGCAAAATAAACTTCCCTTTTGCTTATTCAGTGTTCCCCTCTCTTCACTTTTAAAATGTGAGTTCTCATTAATTGTTTAGAAATAAAAGTTTTCCTAAGTTTGGCTAGAAATCATGAAGCTAACAATATGATGGCCAAGAAAAGAGTTTTCTAATAAGTTATTTTAGAAAAATGTGGTCTTTGAATCCTATGAAACTAGCATTGTTATATAGAAGAAAATATCACAGCGTTGTCAGGCAGATTCTCATTTGAAATGGCACATAAATCTATGCTTATATAGCTTTCTTCCTCACCATCTCCTTGAATTACTGGTTTTATTAAAATACTTGTTTGCATTCTTTCCAGACACCAGTCAACAAAATGGTATCCTATATAGATAAAATATATTGATCTGTTGGGAAACAGAAGATATTTTATGTAGTCTACCGTGTGAGACAGCATTAATATTTATTTGGGTTAAAAAAGCCTATTTAAAAAAAA
Source organism: Podocnemis expansa (assembly GCA_007922195.1). Lineage (NCBI taxonomy): Eukaryota > Metazoa > Chordata > Testudines > Podocnemididae > Podocnemis > Podocnemis expansa. Next base: position 8,162,642 of record ML682065.1, read on the forward strand.
ATGTCACCACAGAGGGAACAGCCCATGATAAATTTCCATGGTGGAATTTGAAGGAGCATATCCTCAGCTTTATGTGCTCTGTAAATGATGTTCAACTTCTGCAATGTCATTGGAGCCCCTACTAGATTACTTCAAAAAAGTTTAGTCATTTAAAGAGCAACTGAACTATTATTTATGGGCATAGATTAGCAAAGAATAAATAAAACAAAATTGTCAGGGCTGACTATCATTCACCATAGTTCCTGATTAGTATTTTCACATGCCTTCCAGGGCATTCCTTCTGAACTGCACCAGTGTAAGAACATAGCTTCAGAATTTTAACAGCAGAAGTGTGGCTGTTATCTAATCAGAACTTTGACATTCACCTAGTTATTCTAGATCAAACCCAGTAGCCTGTGTTTGAACTACAGCATATATTTTAGAAACACATACAGTATTGATTTAAGGACCTCAAGTGATAGAGAACCCACTAAATTCCTCGATATGTTCAGTTGTTGATCACTTCACCTAAAATGTACACCTTTGTTTCACTTTGAATTTGTCTAGTTTGGATTTCAAGCCATTGAACCTTGTAAATAAACCTATTCCGTCAAATATCTTAACACCATGTGTTTAGTCATTAGTTCAGAATGTGGTTTATCAGCTCTTGATTTTCTCAAAAGACTCATGCTTTTGGGTGAAATTCATCATACTGCAAAAGTACTTACCAAAGATCAGCACACTTATCTGCAACTCAGTCAAGTCTTGTGACATATCCAAGGAATGACTGGGCACGTGTGCAGGGTTCTGCATTGACCTGATTTTCAGAAACACAAGTATCCAAATTACATTGCATGAGGAGTTTGTTTTTTTTTTTAAGTATGATAATCAAAACAATTTGACATTCAAATACCTTCAATTATGTGCATAACTAACAAATATGTGCCATTAATCCTTTTGATGTGTGATTACATAATGCCCATTAAACATATTGTGAAGGCTTTTGAAGCAAGTAAGATGTGACCTGTTATGTAATACTGCTATGGTATTATATGACTGTGAAAATACTAACTTTTTTTTTAAAGAAAAATGTTCTCTTATGTAATCAAGGGATTAAAAAGAATAAACGTATTACTCTAATTTTAATATAATTAGCTTTTTGTTGAACATTAAAATTTGATGCAAGGTGTTACAATCTAAATTTTCTGTAGCCCTAATCGATGTTCAGTTATGCTAAGTAGAAAAAAGATGAATGAGACAAAACATTAGGAAACAGGATGAGTGAATTATCTTTGTGTTTCTGCCATTGTCTTACTGTAAGAAAAGTATAGAGGCTGCTGAACAACACAAGCATGATGCACTATACAAATAAGCAGTGAGATTTTCTATCATTCCCTCTTTATCTGAAAGCAACAAATTCTAAGAATTGTGGCATCAGCATGGAGTAAATCTTGTAGCTCTCAAAGGAACCATCATATTACTCTGTTTTCAGCAAAAATGATGAGACACATGGCATCTTGAGATACTTACAAAGAGAAGCAGGGAGGGGCATAAACTTTCATGACTTCTGGCCCACAAAAGCTTATGCCCTCCCATTGTATTTATTTACTTATTGTCATGCTTTATCTCTACACCTAGTGGTGGTCAATAATGAGCTGGTGGACTCCTTCAACAGACATGGTAACCAGGCATGAGACATCACTGTAGTAGTACATCCTAGAACCAATAGTCTGGAAGTGGGGAGCTTTGCATGGATAATGACGAGTTCAGGGTTTTCTGTTCCTAAGGAGGTGCAAGCCCGAGTCCCCTTCCAGATCCATTTAACTATGGTGATGTCAAGTAGCTGCCTTCCCTCTGATCCTCTCAGGATCATATCTAAGGTAAAACAAGAGGAAGTTATGGCCATCATGATAGCCTCTTACTCCCTGAGAAACATTTGCTGTCAGATTTCCTACAGATCTGCAACGAGTTCTCCATCTATCCAGATATGCTGCCTCCAAACCAGGGTCAAACACTGTACTCAGTCAACAGTTATTACATTTAGTGGCTAGGCTGTTGGCAGCTGGAGCGGGACTAACAGAGAATATTGTTTGCAAGTCCAGGAGACACTTCTGCAGAGTTGGAAACCCTTCATCAGGAAGACTTACTCCTTGAAGTGGAACAGATTTTCCACAGGGGAAATACAGAATGATTTGAGACACTTTGAGGCCATGATACCAAAGATTCTGTACTACATACTATTGCTGAAGCAAGTAGAACTAAGATTTTGCTCCTTTAAAGTCAATTTGACAGTAATATCAATGTACCACCCTCTGATACATTCACACTCCATCTTTTAACACCATGTGGTGCTGAGATTCCCCAACGGCCTTCTTCATCTGCCTTATGGTTAGAGGCCCTGTGACAGAGTGCATAGACCACTTATAGATAAGAAAGACACCAGAAAGCCCTATATGTAAGGCTAACCCTACCCTTTGATCCTTTCAATCAACTATAATAAAACAGAGGCCTTTCAAACTCTCCTCCTCCCCTCCCCCTAGAGACTTCAGGCATCTGGGGGAGAGAGCACCCTAAACAGAAAACTTTCGGAGAGACTCCTGAAGTCACAGTGGGAACTCCCATCCAGCAGATCTCCACCCTGGCACTTTCTGGGAACTTCAGTGAATTCCCAGAGTAAGCTTGAGAATGGGCCTGATTCACCAGCCCAGCAAGGACTCCTCACAAATGCTATGCATTGAAGTAAAGATGTACTGTTGGCTTTTTTCCTGTTTGAGGGGTCCTGGGAAGTTGTTCCTGGGTGCTCGGGGATATTTATCATTCTTTTTGATCACTAATGCAAAGAAGTTAAGACCCACAATGGCCAGGGTCTGCCTTGCAAAAAATAAAGAAAACTTGGGGCCTGTGTATAAGCCACCTGGTGTAACTGGACGTGATGAATGTCTCCTACCATCTGGGAGAAAAGCTTAAGGGGAATCTTTTACAGAACCTATTCTCATGTGGGAGTTTACTGTTTTCCTCTTGAGCTTACAGAGTCTTCATTCAAGCTCATTAAACTGTCTTGATGCCAAGATTATTTTTCTTGTTGCCATCACCTCGATGTAGAGACTTAGTGAACTACATGTTCTCATGACTGCATATTCATCCTTCCACAGGGACAAGGTGGTGATCAAAATGCAGCCTAAATTCATCCCCCAGTGGTCTCAGAACTGCACTCAGACTTCTGTTGCCTTTCCATTCTTCTTCCCAAAGACACACTTGTCCCCAGGAGAAAAGAAGCTTTATTATACGCTTTGTTTCATCAATAGAACCAAGCCTTTTAGACTTTCTTCCTTTTTCATCCTGGCTATATCTGATGTATTGACAGGTCAAGCCGTGTTGTTTCAGAGTCTCAAAATGGATTGAGCAATACATATCCACCTGCTATCAATTAAATAACAAATCTCTCCCTGTGCATATCAAGAAATAGTCCATCATGGCAATTTATTTGGTCTCATTCAGATATTTATTGCTCTGAGATCTGTGAGGCAGTCACATGGAGAAAGCCACAGACTTTTGTGGAATGGTATGCACTTAACATGGCTGCAAGGGCAGATGCCAAGTTTTGAAGAGCACTATTTAACTTTCTTTTTGACCAAAATATCAAGGATGCTTCAGTTACACAATCTGCCAAGTGTATTCCTTGCCAGCCGCCTATAGCAGAATCTATACTGACACGCACAACAAATAGTTACCTACCTTATCACAGCAATGGCTCTTTGAGACATTAAACTCAGCATACAGCAGCCCACCTGCCTTCCATCCCTGCTTTTCAAAGTCCTTTGCTGTATGATCTTTAACTGTTTCAAACAAAACAAAACAAAACAAAACACACACACACAAAAAAAACAAAAAACAAAAAACAAAACCTAGATTTCATAATTTCAAAGAATCATTATCCATTTATCCATGGAGTGTTAGTAATTGTGTGTTCTTTATGTTGCTCATCTGAACTGAGATTAATTAACAATATAGTTGTAACTGTGCTGGTCCCCAAAAATGAGAGATTAGGTGTCTGAGGTTCTATCTTTTATTGGCCTATCTTCTGCTGGTGAAGGACACAAGATATGGAGCTAAGCTCTGCGCTTAAAAGTTTCTCTCTTTACAGAAGCTCAGCCCATAAAAGATATCTCACTTTCTGTGTCTCGCTCTCTCATAATGTGGTCAGATAGTTCATAAATATGCCTGTGGAAGGCATTAGAGAGTAAAAATCTCTTTGTCTGTGGAATAGAAATTACAAATCAGTTCTATCATGTTGTGATCCATGCATAATGGAGAATACCATAAGCTTCCTGATTAACAGACATCAGGAGCTGAACATAAACAGAAATGTTTATGTACCATGATTTAATCAGGTGCTTCAACACATTGGTGTATTTTCTTTAAAGAGTAATGATGTAATGTTAATGTCACAAATGTTAATGAGACAAGGTAGGTGAGGTTACATCTTTTCTTGGACTAACTTTGTAGATGAACAAGGCAAGCTTTTGATCTCCACAGAGATGTTGTTCCAGTTAATGACATTTCCTTACTTTTCTCTCATGTAGCCTGTGACCAAAACAGCTAATCTAGTGTAGGCAGAAATATTAATTTAAGTCTAAACCAAAAAAGGCTCTTTTTTTCCCTGTAAGTTATACCTAGTTATTGCCAAATTTTCTTCAAATCTAGGCCTTCCCAGTGCTCCCATGAAATATTTTATTCCATTCTCTGGTAACCTGTCCTCTTCTGCTGCAGGATAAAGCTGTTTTCTATTCTTCTTGCTGTTTTTTTTCCCCCCATAAATAAATAAATTAAAAGTGAGCTGCTGGGATTGAAGCAACACAATCTGATTTGTGAGAGACAAAAATGGGTAATTCAACCTTTAGAGGAAGACATATTGAGATAAATCAATTACAGAAATAGTTTGTGACATTTCTTCAAAGTAGAACTAATGGGACTTTTACTGTGATGTAAAAAGCAAGTTGACATTCATTCTTGGTGGTCATTGCACCTTGTACCATATAGTATATGATTTTAGTATGAACCCATTTTTTTCCATTAAAATATAAAAAATTATATAGAATAGAACATCAAGCATCATACTGTTAAAGTATTAAAGGCTCAGTTCCTCCTTTCAGCACTCCTGCACATTTCCCCTGTATCCTCTTAATTGATTTTCAGGACTGTCTTGATACAGCCTTGTCATCATAGGTTTATCTCATTAACAGGATAATGTGTCTGTAGATGACCTTATTATTGGACTGTTTCACCACAGGACATTCTTATTAAATGTCCCCTCAAAAATAATAATGATGGGTCTGTTCAAGAATTGAGCACAGTGAGAAAGGCAAAAAGTCAAGCGCAGCTGGACATTGCAAAGGGAATTAAAACCAATAGTAAAAGGTTCTTTAGTCATATAAACAGAAATAAAACCAAGCAAGAAAAAGTGGGACCACTAAACACTGAGGATGGAGTAGAGATCAAGGATAATCTAGGCATGGCTGAATGTCTAAAGAAGTACTTTGCCTCTGTTTTTAATGAAGGTAATATGAGATTGGGGATAGAAATAGGGTAGCTAGTGGGAGCAAGGACATGAAAGTGGAAATTACTATCCCTGAGATATAAGCCAAACTCCAGCTGTTGGATGGAACTAAATCGGGGGCCCAGATAATCTCCCTCTGAGGATTTTAAAGGGTCTGGCTCATGAAATTGCCAGCCCATTAGCAAAAATTTTTAATGATTCTGTAGACTTGGGGGTTGTACTGTATGACTAGAGAACTGCTGATATAGTTCCTATTTTCAGGGAAGGGAATAGAAGTGATCTGGGTAACTACAAGCCTGTTTAGTTTAACCTCAGGAGTATGCAAAGTTTTGGAGAAAATTTTAAAGGAGACAGTACTTAAGGATATTGAGGATAACCGTAACTGGGATAAACTACAACATAGCTTTACAAACGGTAGATCATTCCAGACCAACCTGATCTCCTTTATTGAGAGGATAACAGATTGTTTAGATCAAGGGAATGTGGTGGACCTAATTGACTTAGATTTCAGCAAAGCATTTGATACAGTTCTAATTAGGGAATTATTAGTTCAGTTAAAAAGATGGTGATTAATATGAATATAGTAAGCTAAATAAGGAATTGGTTAAAGGGGAGGCTACAGCAAATCATACTGAAGGGTTAACTGTCAAGCTGGAGGTAGGTTACTAGTGGAGTCCCCCAGGGATCAGTCTTCGAACCTTGGCAAAAAGTGGCCTTGGTACAAAAAGCTGGAATGTGCTAATTAAGTTTGCAGATGACACCAAGTTGAGAGGTTTTGTTAATACAGAGAAGGATTGGGATATCATACAAAAGGACCTGGATGACCTTCTAAACTGGAGTATGAAGAATATGATAAAATTTAATAATGGAAAATGCAAGGTCATGCATTTGGGGACAGATAACAAGAATTTTCCCTATAAATTGGAGACTCATCAGGTGGAAGGGACTGAGGAGGAGAAGCGTTACCCCCCCCAAAAAATAAATCGAATCAGTTAATTTACTAATTTCCAGACCGTCCCGCAGTCTGGGGTTTAATTTGGAAAACCCTCAGGGGCAACGGGGTCCATTTTTCACCTAAACGGACAGATACCGGAACACCAGGGTAAATGTCCCAAGTGGGGGATACGGCTACGGCTCACCGATCAAGTACAGACCAGAAGCAATAAAAGACATGAAGCCAATGGTTGATCAAAGGCAAACATCAGATTTATTGTAATATCTACTCTGGAAACTGACAGGAACTTATATTTGCTTTACAGATAGCTTAACAATAATATAACACATTAAAACTATTCTATACAATTATAACATAGACACAAAACTTGGGTACACAAAAGAACATTCAGCAAGTGGGGAGATCTCAGCTCTTAATATTACTCCTTTAGATCTTAATCTGGATTTCTTGTCTCACTCTTTCTAAGTAGTTTACTTATAATCCTACAGTTACATTTTAAGGCTTTAGCTTCCTGGCAGTACTAAATTAATCTAAAGATTTTAGGGCCGTCTGCTAGTGTTCCTCCCCTCCTTGGGACCCTTTTCCTTACCCCAGAAGTTGGAGAAGAAGGCAGAGTCCCTCTTTCTGCTGCGAAATGGTGGATCTTTTGCTGGGAAATGGTGGCTGGCAGCTGCAGGCTGAAGATCTTTCTCTGTTCAGCCCTGGTCTGGTTGCCGTGGAAACTGGAACTTAGGCACAGCTCGAAGCTTGCAGGTGTGGTTGTTCAGAGACTGGAGATTAAGCCGTTGCTCACAAGCTCTACGTAGGACTGAGTTAGCTACCTACTTGTGAGTTTTATTGGAGGCCCTTCTGAGACTGAGTTAAAAACCCAGCTCAAGGACTGAATCGTGAGTCACCGCTCAGAGATCCAACCCCGTGCCTTTCAGAGACAGAGTCCGAAGACCCAGCTCCCAGGCTCCCACTAGAGACGTTGTCAGTCTCTCTAGGGGTGAGTGTGAGTGAGACTCCGTAGTGCAGCGGGAACATAGCCAGAGGCCAGTGGAACCCAGTAAGGAGTGGGAGAGATCTCCGAAGTTCTGCTCCGTGCAGCACCTTTTATTCGCTCTTCTGCCACTCCCATCTTCTCCTTGACCAATCTCAAAGGTGTGATTTCATCTCCACCCAATTGAAAAAGGGTGATTTCATCTATCACCTGCACAGTGCATGATCAAAATCAATACTTTTGATGGGTCCTTTTGACAGGGGGTGGACGCCTTAGAATACTTGATGGGAGGGGGACTGAGTGAGTTCAAAATCTTCCTCCATTTCACTTGCTGAATGTCCCTTGATTACCAGCTTTGTTTTAAACATTGATACATGATGATTTATGAATTCTTTACCACTGCTTATTATATATTATGCTGTTTTCCAGCTTGGACATAAAAATTCTGCTAGATTGCCTTGCACTATTTTCTACCCATATGTGTCCTTATATATTTTTATTTTTATTATTTATTTTTGTATTTTTGTAATACTAAAGAGATGGCAAAAATCTCAGGCTACAGAAGGATCTGGGAATACTGGTTGATCACAGGATTACTATGAGCTGCCAATGTAATGTGGTCATGAAATAAACTAATGTGGTCTGAGGTGCATCAGAAGAGGTATTTCAAGTAGAGACAGGGCAAAGTTAGTGCCGCTATACAAGGCATTGGTGAGAACTCATCTAGAATATTGCATGCAGTTCTGGTCCCCCATGTTTAAAAAAGATTAATTGAAATTGGAACAGGTGTGGAGAAGGACTACAAGGATGTTCTGTGGAATGGAAAACCTGCCTTATGAGAGGAATACGTATCAGGGAGGGAGAGGAATTATTTGAGTACGGCACCAATGTGGACACAAGAAGAAATGGATACAAACTGTCCACCAGGAAATTTATATTTGGAACTTAGATGCAGGTTTCTAACCATCAGAAGAGTAAAGTTCTGGAAGAGCCTTCCAAAGGGAGCTATGGGGGCAAAACACATAACTGCCTTCAAAACTGATCTTGAGAAGTTTATGGAGGGGATGGAATGATGGGATGGCCTAGTGGCATTGCCGGCGCTCGGCAATGGGGCACAAACTCCAAGTCCCAGTGCCAGTGTCCTGAGTCCAGCCAGGGACTCGGGGTTGGGCTTCTGGCTACTGGTGGCAGGATCCAGCGCCAGCCCTAACTCCGGCCTGGGGATGGGCTACCAGGCAGTAGCGGTAGAATCCAGGCCCAGATCCCCAACCCTAGCTGCCATCTGGCACTGGCCCTGACCCTGGACGAGGAGCTGGGACTGAGCTGCCAGGAGTGGCAGGATCTGAGGCAGGCTCGTACCCCAAACAGGGACCCAGAGTTAGGCCGATGGCTGATGACAGCAAGAGCCCAGGGGGCAGGGCCAGCACAGTAGGTTGGGGGCCTGGGCCCTGGGGAAGCAATGCCCCCGGGATCGCCTGCTTTGGAAATTGACTGATCTTTGACTATTGGTGGTGGGTATGCAAATAGGCTAAGAAGGGAGTGTAGATGGGCTGGGTTCTGAGTTATTACAGAGAATTCTTTCTTGGGTGACTGCCTGTTGAGACAAGTCCACGTGCTCAGGGTTTAACTGATCGCAATATTTGGGGTCAAGTAGGACCCCCCCCAGGGCTTTGGGAATTTTTCCCCTTCCTTTGTAGCATGGGACACGGCTCACGTGCTGGTGAATTCTCTGTATCGTAAAGTCCTTAAATGATGATTTGAGGACTTAAATAACTCAGTCATAGGTTAGAGGCTTATCACTGGAGAGGGTGGTTGATGTTTTGAGGCCAGCATTGTGCAGGAAGTCAGACTAGATGATCATACTGGTCTCTTCTGAGTCCATGAGCTATAAACTTAGTATTTTTTGTGAATCCCATCAATTAAGGTAAGTATTGCATTTTACAGTCAGAATAACTGACAATGGAAAATATTTAAGCCATGAAGCAGTGGATAGGAAACAAAATTTCCTCAGCACTTATTGGATGTTTTATGTCCCACCTTGCACTGGCTGTTTGACATAACCAGAACTGGATGTGCTATTTTATATACTTTCAAAAGACAACCTCACGGAGCTGCAACCCACAAGTCTTTATATTAATTGATTCTCAGAGCTTAAGGTTGATTTGTATTTCCAGGAACCACATGTATTGGAAATTACATATTTGGTAGAACCAGGAAAAGCATTGAGTATAATGAAGAGGTATTCAACAGAAAGAAATGCAAGGGAAAGTGAATCCCACCCCCCCCACCAAATACAGTGAAAAATGTCCACATAACAAAAAGTATCTAAGTTTGCCAAACATCTCCCTGGTGAAGCATTCTATTTCATCAACATAACTGAGGCTTCAAATCTGAGAGGTCACAGCTAGGCTTTTCATCTCTGAGTCAGCTTGTTATGCTGAACAAGACCTGATGATGCCAGTTAAGAGATGTGAAGGCCATGTACAGCTCTTTGTGGCCTGTAGGTTGATGAGAATGAGACAACATAATATACAACAGAGAACTTAGACTGAACTATTTGTGAAGAGATGAATGTGTATAACTCAAAAAGAAGAGCTTCTACAGTCGTTCCAACAGCATCTCCATCCTCAAAAAAGAAAAGAAAAGAAAAGAAAAATAAAAAGGACAATTTGGAATGTGTGCAAATGACACAAAACATTTATCTGCAAATATGCATATAAATATCAACTTCAAAACCACATCAAATGTAGAGTGGCCATCTTAAGGGAGTTTTATGGGACCCCTTGAAACAATGTTTGCAGTAATATTTCTGTGTCAGATTCTGCTCAGATGTGGTCACATGAGTAAGTCTAATAAGTATAGACTTTAATGGGACTACTTATATGAATAAAACATGGAAGATTCAGAGTTTTTAATATAAATGTACTTTAAAGTTAGAGGAATAATTTTATTGTTGCTTTGTTTCAGGGTTTTGTTTATTTTTTGTTTTGTTTTGTGTTGTGTTGTTTTTAAATGTAGGCCATATCTTGTGGCCTTTATTCATTCTTTACATAGTCTTTGCCTTGGTCACACACCCACTGATCTATGATACAACTCCACAAGAGGAAATAGTCCAAAAGCTCATCTAATTTGTTAATTTCACTAAAGCATAGCCTGTACACAATGAGCTGTTTATGAATGTAGACCCCCAGAGTATCAACAAGACTTCAACATCTGAGTCTCATTTTATTACATATTCTTCTAAAAATCTATATATTTTGTTCACTGCTAGAAGAAAAGAATGCCACCCCTGTTTATGTAAGCTTCTCTACTCTTAAAATAAATTCAGGAAGAACTTGTTTTCCAGCCGCATCTCTTGTTCAGGTACCTTTTTAAGACTCCAGTGTCATAACAATTTGTAGCTTTTATAAGTTTTCTGTCCTCATGGGGTTTTGCTTGTGTTTTCATCTTAATAACTGAAGTTCATGGCTAGCAGCACAGGATGCAACATGAATCCTTCTGTATCTGCACTTCCAATGTAAGGCAAGGTGTGATAACGTACAACCTCCTACACTGACGTTTCCATCTGTGAAAAGCAGCTTTCCATCAAGGTTTGATAGCATTCATTATAAGGTCTAGGAAGTGCTAATAAGTCTGTTTTGAGGGAGTCTGCTGTCTTCAGTGCCTCAAAATTCGGAGGGTTTTCTGTAGGGATAGAAGGGAACAATGTCCTGTGTTCTTTCTGGGAGCATGAAAGATAGGACATAAGGAGGCATTTCTGACTTGATAAGTCAGTGAAAGGAGAGAAAATAAAATTACAGGGAAAGTGGTGAAGAAGTGATGGGGATGGGGACTTTATGCAAGACAATCTATTAATTATGCCTGTGGATTTTTTTCCATGTTGCATTAAAATGGCCTTGTAGTACCATTCTTTCTTCATTCCAACTTTTTGACAATTACAAAATCCCTCCCCCCCTTTATGAAATGGACAATATACTTTTTTCAAGAACAACTCATGGGTTCAGTTTTAAAGTACTCCTCACTGGCATTCCTTTGTTCCCATTGATGTCAGTATTGAAATTCCTGTTAGGTCAATGCTCTGTACTTTTGAAAGCATCATCATGTGCCCTGTGCATCTTTTGTAGAATAGGCACCATACACTACTGTTTAAATAATATGAGTAACTGTGCACTGTGAAAAGGAAAATTTGTCAAAGTATTGGGAACATGTCTAAGTATCTGGATGGTCCAGATTATTTTCAAAGCCTGAGAAGAAGGAAATTAAATAACACCATAAGTGAAGAGAAAAGTAGAGTGTTTTACTGTACTTAACTACTTTACTGTAGAAAAGTAAGAGATACAGTACTAAGGAATCATGTACTATATGTTTTATTCAGACCAAATTTTATAATGACAAAGGAAACTTCTTCCCATTCATTCGTGCAAATAGATGAAATATTAAGTGTAAGCCACTGAACGTTATATGGATTTTTTTTAAACCGTTTACTTAAGAGGCAGGTTACTAAACATAATGCTCCCAAATCATTTGGTATAGAAAAACAGGCAAAAAGAGATTCCATTTTTGGGTAGGCACAAATCAGCCTACAAGCAATTTTCAAATGTAGTACTTTTAACTTATTTAGGAGGTCTTAGCACAAGGTTCTGATCAATCATTCTATCCTAGACGGTCCATGGTCGATAACTGAAACTTACTAGAGTAGCAATGACAATGACTGCATGCTTAAGCTTGCAGAATAGTTTTCATCTTGACTCCTTGTTTACACTCGACTCTCTCATTACCTTCTGAAAGGTCCACTATTAGATTGAAGTTTTCATGATTGGTCTCTGCCTGTCAATGATTTTTCTTTTTTTTTTTTTTTATTTACTAGCTGAATTTTCTCTTTTTATAAATACCTCCTATCTGACGCAAACACGGAGTCCAGTGGCACTTTTTAAGACTAAAAATATGTATTTTTATTATTTTTGTAATTGTTTAAAATTTTAAAATTTATTTTTTTAAATATGTTAGTTTTTAAATGTGCCACAGGACTCCTGGTTTGTTTGCTGAACTAGACTACTATGGATACCCCTCTGGAACTCGTATGAGACACATAATATAGATAGTCCCTGCTCAAGAGATCTACAGAGGAAGCAAAACAGATGCAGCTTACCGGATAGACCATTGTAGCTTGATTTATGAAAGAAGTGTGTTGAAAACAACATATCTAGCCTAAAGTATCTAGAATATACTGTGAGGTGCTGAAAAGAGAAAAATGAGGTTTTTTGACAGAGATAGTATCATCCCTTCTAAAAAGTTCTTGCATTTGTATCACTGGTGGTAAATCGGCTGTGATCCTGTGCCATTAGTGTTGGTTTATAGGAATAAAAATCCTTTAATACTGTACTAATTAAGAAAGTGCACCAAGGAGTTTTGAGCAATAGATGGGGATCATGTCCTTATATCACTGACTTTTACAAAGCTGGAAGTTTTTTGTTTTGTTTTGTTTTTTAATGTGTGTGAGGGGCTGGAAGGATACATATGGGAATGTTGGTGACTTCTCAGAATGAAACTGAGTTGTTCTGTTGATAGAGGCTCCTGCTGCATTAGAGCATGATGACAGTAAGGGGAAAATACATGTTTCTAGTTCTGGAAATAGTTTTGCTACTTTTCATGACAGTTCTACAGCTCTGATAGCTGAGATTTTAAAGATGAAATTTGAGATGAAGAATAAGAAATTAGCTTTCATCATTCTGTGTGTGTTTGGGCAGGGCATTTGTTACTGCAAAATGGGTAACTGCCTATACATGAAAATATGGTGTTTCCCTTTCCTAAAGCTGCACAGAAAATTATCAGGTAAAACTTAATTACCAAAAATTGAAAATCTCAGTCACAAGGTTCTTTTGAATATGTTACATATATAAAGGGAAATTTAGACCCACAACAAATGAAGTTTGAATTACATACAATGTGTATATGTGTGTACGCACGTGTAAATGAAAAAAATAACAACTGTGATGACACAACCGGATATTTTCAAGTTCTTTGCAGTTAATAATTAAGCTACACAAAACTACAGTACCACATGGCAGTTTAGGGCAAGAAGTAAAGAATACCATGGAAGCCTAAAACTAAAGGGTGTAGGGGATTTACTTAGACAAAATGTAATTACTGGCTTGGAGTTAGATCAGAATATGTTGGCTTCAAATCCCAATCTTTTATGAAAATTCATATAGCTCTTTAATGTTCATGAAGAGATGGAAATTGCGGAGTGAGGATTATAAGGCATATTTGAGAGGCATTTTAGCAAAATGACATTGCTTTATTTAGGTAACTTAATTAGACTTGAGTAGCACTCCTTTTCAATAACCAGTTTACTGCAGACGCTTGTAGGATGAAGTTAAAACCAGCCTTTCCACCACAAGCTTCTGGGTACCACTGCCAGTGAACTCACAAATGAGAGACAAATTGCCTATCAGCAATAGCAACGACAATATTGTACAAAACTGCCAAGTCTCTAATTCCATTAAGTCTTTGGGAATACATTGTTTGCTCAGTGAAATCCAGCCACACACAATATCAGCTTGGAACATTCAGAGGCTTTTTTTTTTTTTCTTTTTTTCTTTTTTTTAGAACTACAAGAAAACACTGAACCCTGTCAGGCTATAAAATTGTGACTTGTCTCCAATATTGTATATCCAGAGGATGATCGTGTTTTTCTAGCAGTGTAAGCTTAGTAGAAAACTCTTGTCAGTGGAAGTAGAATAAGGAGCAAGTGTCTGAGTGAAGAAAATAACAAGAACTAAACACCATGAAAACATGGATACATAAAAACATTTCTCACACATCTCATGAGAGATGTGATAATATACAATTCCCTGCTCCATATAGAAATATAGTACTAGATGACACCTAGTGGGGTTTTGCATTAACTACAAGAATATATGACAATATCCAAAGGAGCAGCTGTATTAGTCTAATTCAGCAATACAAATGAGGAGTTTCCCCATCGTCAACATATCTGAAGAAGTGGGCTTGTCTCCCATGAAAGCTCATGAGACAAACACATTTGTTGATCTTTAACATGACCACAGGACCCTTGTTTGTTTTACAAGACTGTATATAGCCCAGAAAAACTATGGAGGACATGCCCCTAAATGTGTGATTTCTGTCTGAGAACCACAGCTCCCAATGATTTTAGTTAGAGACATGAGATGGAAACCAAATTCATAATAAAACACTTGTTCACACTGAACATTATTCACGTCTGCTGAAAAAAAATATTTTTTGAAATACTGTATTTTGATTGGACATATTAAATTGTTAGCACTACCTTATTCACCCACGCCTGTTTTCAAAACTGTACACTGAGATTAGAGCAATGGCTTTTTTGCATGCAGTTTATGTAGAAACCCAGCTTCACTATGGTGCATTTGGGTTCACACTCATAATGTACATATAGACATGCAAAGCCAATTTATCTGCACATAATTGGAAATTATGCTTTTGTTGGGCAAGGGTAATGCTGTGTAGACATAGGCTTTGTTTTGGATCTCTTGCACAAACTTTGTCACTGTCTCTTTGAAAATTTAAGTATACATCAGTATATTCTTAGGGCCTGATCCAGTTCCGTAATATTATAATCAATAGCATCAACTTTTGTGGTAATCTGACTGTGCCTCTAATTCTTAATTGAGTTAACAGGGAAACCAAGAAAATATATATATGAGGACAGTGTCATCTTGTGGGAACATGCAGGTAATGGATCTTACACACCACACTGTCCATGAGGCTAGCTGAGCAGGAAGGAGGGTATATCCTAGGTGAAAGGCAAACAAGGACGCTATTGCTTCCCACCCTCTGGGGTTCCCCAGCTGGAGTGAAACTTTATTTGTGTTTAGAGCCCCAAAGGACTCATAGTTGGTGGATGTCCCATAGGAGATGTGCTGAATTAACCTGAACCCAGCCCCTTCAAGGCTAGATCTAACTATTTTGTGCACTGTTCTAGCCATGTCTCTTGTTCCCAGCAGGGTGGGAAGGCTTGCATCATTATGTTCTCATTGCTCATAGATTTAGTGCCAATGGAGCCTGTAGACTAGCTTGCACCTGAGAGTGAATCTGATGCTTGGAACAGTTAATTTTATGAATAAATAGCTCAAAATCAGAACCAGCATGTCTTCTGTTTCTTTCCAAACAGATAGCCTTGTTAGTCTAGTCCAGAAAAAAAAAAAAAACAGCAAGGAGTCGTGTGGCACTTTGAGACTAACAGATTTATTTTTCGCATGAGCTTTCATGGGAGAAAATCCCACTTCCGCCACACGACACCTTGCTGTTTTTTTTTTATTTTTTTTTCTGTTTCTTTGTCATCCTACCATTCAGTTTCCCTAACGCCAAAACAGGGATAAGGCCTTATCCTCCAGAAGTACTTAAACTAGCAAACCTGGTTAGTAGAAAACTTTGAGGATGCCGTCTGAGTTGCTATGCTTAATTTGCTAATTATGGGTTAATTATAAAAATGATCTTCAAAGTTTACATAGTGAGTTTCCACAAGTAATGTAGTTCCTTTTGTGATTTGTAAATGGATTTCACTGTGTGCCTCTCCATTGTGCACACGAGCATCATAAACAGGCTTGTCCAACCTGTGGCCCAGGGACCAGACTCCAGCCCACCAAGGGCTTTCTTCAGGCCCAACGAGAGGTGCCACATGAGCCTAAGAGCTACGGTGGGCTGAGGCCCTTATCAGTTACCCACCATGCCTACAGCACAGCTACAACCCCTCCCATGTCCCGCCTTGCTTCCCACCCTCTGCCTTGCCCCCTCACACAGGAGCAACTGTCCCCCTTGTCCTCTGTACACAGTGCAAGCAAAAGCAATGCCAAATATCACACAAATATTTATTCAAGTTTATTAATAAGATTGATTTGTATGTTTTATCTATCAAAAATTTTCTCATCATCCCTTTGACTGAGAAAGCATTGCAGTGTGGCCCCCCACCCAAAAAGGTTGGATGCTCTGATCATAAAGAAAGCATTTTAAAATTGGTGCTTATAAGGGAAACAGGAACTTTAATTCAATTGCACAGAGAAGATTTAATTAATATTTCTACTCATAAGTTGATCAATAGATACCTAAAATATTTTTTGCAAAATCCAATAAATATTAAAGCCAGCAGCAGCATTCCACCCTTACTCCAAAATTAGCCAACCACAATATAGTAATAATAATATGTTGCATGTTGTTACTACAGAACAGGATTTGGACTAAATTCAAGATCCCTTTTCTTTGGGGAAGTGACTCCTGGCCACATCACAGTGGTGATATGTAAAAGTCTCAGTTATAGGAGACAGGGCCTACCCATTCAAGCTCTTACTCATGCAAATAGTCCCTTTGGCTTCATTAGTGATAGGGGCTTGAAGGAGCAGACTCACTGATTCTAAACTTTTTACAACGTGCATGTGTGTCTTTATAATTTGCCTGCAGAGCACCCTCCATAACTGTATTATTAATAAAGACATATGAGTCTTTAACTGTCATGGTATTGTTTGATTTCTAGTGCTTTTAGTTAGCCTTACCTTTTTTAAAGACAATTAGGCATCTGTGACCATGTTTTTCTTTGTGACCTGTTGATTGACTTTAAATGGGCAAAATATTGCAAAATAATTAAAACATGCATATATATAAACACAGTCATGCATTTTTTCCCTACTTTCTGTCACATTAGTCAATCACCTGGTAGTATTTGTGTCACCTCCATTTCTGCCTGCAGCTGATAGAGATGTCAAAAAGGAGCAGATTTCTAACAATTGAGGGTTCTCAGCACTTCACAGTATTGGGTCCTTGGAAAAAAATTCTAAAACCAGCTTCCTGGGTGAATGCTGGTCTTTATAAGTAACTGAAAAGAGAGAGAGAGAAAAAAACCCACCACCTTCCCATTGACATCAGTAAATTTGGGATTTTTATGCTTTATTTCAACCTGTTTAGACAGTTTAAATCTCCCATCAGCCCCTCTCATGCAGCTGCCATTAGAAAACCTGAAAAATGTCTTAGGGGAAAGCTGTATTGACTGTGTCTCAGTGATTTGTCTCAGAGATGAGAAGTAATTCTTTCACTGTACTCCTTGTTGATTAGGCATCAACTGGTGTAATGTGTCCAGTTCTGGGTGCCTCGTTTCAAGAATGATTTGGAGAAACTGGAAACAGTTCAGAGAAGAGCAACACAAATGATTAAAGGCCTGGCATGCTTGACTTATGAGGGAAGATTGAAAGAGTTGGGTTTGTTTCGTCTAGAAAAGATGAGACTGAGAGGCGTCATGATAACTTTTTTCAAGTATCTAAAAGGTTGACACGAGGAGGAAGGAGAAAAATTGTTCTCCTTAACTGCCAATGATAGGACAAGAAGCAATGGTCTTGTATTACAGCAAGGGAGGTTTAGTTTGGACATTAGAAAAATTTCTTAGCTATTAGGGTGATTAACCACTGGAATAGTTGCCTTGGCAAGTTGTGGAATCTCCATCATTGGAAGTGTTTAAGAGCAGGTTAGACAAGCACCTGTCAGGGATGTTTTAAGAGGGTGCTTGGTCCTGCCATGAGTGCAGGGGACTGGACTTGATGACCTTTCATGGTCCCTTCCAGTTTCTATGGTTCTGTGGCCAATGTAGAAAGCCATTCTGCAGGGCCTTGGTATCCCATAAGCACAGCTACTCCATTGTCCCAGCAGCATATCTCCTTGTCAAGATTTATGTGGTGTGGAAGGTTTTGATCTAACCTTCAATACTATGAACAAATCCTGCAGGCTTTACTCAGATCACTCTTCCTTTAAATAAGTACTTCAAGATTTAGCCCCAATGATTGGCTATGGCAGTATGCTATAATTGAATGTTTTGTCTTGTAGAGCAGACCTGAATGCCTTGATATTAAATGAATCCAGTAGGAAGTAGATGACTTGTGTGTGCATTTGCAGTGTATGATCTGATGCCTACAGTTAAAATAAAATTAAAGACCTTGTTAAGAGACTCTCAAGAATTAATCTCCACCAGCCTACATGGCGCAGAGGGCTTAAATACTTTATTGATCAAACTGGCATGCATAGACTTTCTTACAGCAGCTTTTTAAGCATTAAAACTCAGCTTGTGCTTCTGCATTTACTAGTGAATGTGCTCGTGAAATTAAAGATTGTAGTGTTCTGTAAAAATCTTACATATTGTTCAGAGGTGCAATGCTTATTATGGCATGAGTAGTGTCTTTGCCCTCTGTTTAATATTGCATAAAGGAAACTGTAGTGTTTGGGAATTAGTCACATCAATCAGCTGTGATCTTTGGAAGTCAGCATCTTAAATATTAGTGGCCAGACTGCTGTTCTGCTTCTCTTCCCTTCTCCTGTGGAGTATTGATTTTTGTAATACATTCTACAGTAATCCCACTAGATGGAGCAGGGTAGCAGCGATGTGATGTTGGCTGATGCACTAGGGGAAAAACATGATTGTCAGACAGGGAATGCCAAAAGAGAGAAAAGAAATGAAGGGTGGGGGGAGGAGAGAGTGGCTATGCAAAGAAGCAAAAAGCAAAAGTGAGAAAGATATAGTTCAGACACCGAGAAACAAAGGGGGGGGAACCCCTTATCGAGAATTAGTTGAAGTAACTAAAAATCCTTTCTACTAGTACGAAGAGAGAAATTAGATTGAATTTTTAAAGGCTGATTGCATTTTCTCTGAACATATTTAAAATATCTCCTCAATCTATTTTGCTTAGACTTGCTCTTCCTGCCCTGGGACAGATAGGGTTGGAGAATAGGAATTCTTTATGAAGCTATACACTTTATCTTGAGATTCTTATTTAAGTCTGAAGCATCCTCTGCAGTGACTGTTAAGGTACAGATGTTTTTTTGAAGTCACAGTGGGCTGCTTTATTTTCATTCTGGTATATGTACAAAGAGTGACTGCTTTAAAATTATTCTTTGCCCAGTGCTTTAAGAAAAAAAAAATATGCAAGTAGTCTCCTTTCCCCTGCTGACCCCTCTCCCCAGATGGTCAGCAAGGGTGAGAGTACTCTGTGCCCCTGTGTACCATCACAAAAAAAGCACTGTCTTTGCATACTACTGTTATCATGAAGTGTTTACTGTTGCCACAGTAAGAAAGGAAAGCAATGGCTCAGTCTTAAAATGCAAATAGCCACATAGTGGTAATTGCTCCATTGCTGATGTTTAGATATCTGCTGAAAACAGATCTTGGTGCTCAGCCTGGCTTTGAAATGAATATTAAGTACAAAGCTAAAAGTAGATAATCAGATATTGTAAAAGTAGTGAGCTTGCTGATACAGATTTTATCTTGTTGCTCATTAAGCAGTAGCAGGAAGAGGTAGAAAAAGGAAACTTATAATAAATCAGTGTTAATAACATTTTCGAGGTAATTTTAAATAAGTATGGTTGTTCTCTGTTGGTGAATGAATCTGTAAATGATTAAAATTAGATAAATCAGAATGTAGAAGGTTGGAAATTGTGAGTTAAAAACTGTTCAATCTGCAAGCATTTAAATGCTCATAAATCAATACAATTTCTAGTAGCTTTCTTTCCCTTCTCATAAAATCATCACTGTTGACATAGCAGGATACTGATCAAGACTCACTGAAGTCATTCAAATTCTTTCCATTGACTTTGTGAGATTGGATTACACCCTGCAAGTCTGATGCTGAATTTACTGAAGTCATTGCAGTGCCCCCATTGACTTTAGTGGATGCAGGCTGGAGCGCTACCAGAACTGAGTCTTGTATGCCTCTGCCTTCTGTCACTGTGTTTTCATACATTTAAAATATTCATAAATTTTAAGACTAAAAAGGACTATTAGGTTCATCTACTCTGACTTCCTGCTTCAATAGGCCATAGAATTTTATCCTATTATTCCTGTGTCAAGTCCATGTTTTCTAGCTGACCTTAAGCATCTTTAATAGAAAGACATCTAGTCCTGATTTAAAGACTCCAAGTGGTGGTTAATTATCTTCCTTGTGAAAAGTGTGCACCTTATTTTCTATCTAAATGTATGTAGTTTTCAGCTTCTAGCCATCAGATCTTGCTTATGCATGAAAAACCGGAATAGCTAATGCTGGTCTGTAATGAATGTTGTGGCCTCAGAGAGAATGACAATGTAGAGAGATGCTGTTTTTTACCTGAAGCCAGGATGCAGAGAGGGAATAGATACTTATATACTGAGCTAAGAATTCTGTCAGCCATACAGAACTTAGGGGACCTGAAAGATACCCCAATTAAAAACAGAATCATTTGTAGGACATGTGATTCCAGCTTACAGGAGAGGTTATTGAAAGAAAAAGGTCTAACTCTAGAGAAGTGCCTCCAGGTACCAACAGGTCCCAAAACAATGACAACTACTAGTGTGGATCCAATACATACGAACAAGTTAAAGGTACCCAAGAAGCAGGACAGAAACAGAAGAATCCCAAATACAGGCATGTAACAGGCTGGTCCCCATATCCAATATGGTGTCTGTCCATTTAACAAAGAAAATGGATTGTGCCCATCCTTCTTCTAAAGTGGACACAGCTTCTAAAGACCACACCGCTTTAGATAAAACAGCTACCAGTTAATTGATCAGACTACAATTCTAAGTGAGAAAATGGCCAATCAAGGCAAGATCACGATATAAATGAGTCAGGATTGACCACAGAGAAATGAAAGGTAAAACTTGCATATTAACCTAACATCTCTACCTAAACTGACCTCATGGTCCAAATTTATACTCTAGGTGTTCAGCTGTCAGATGTCTGTACAGCCAGTCTCTGCCTGAGACCAGGCAGGGCCCAGATCTTGCTTGAAGTTGTTTCAAGATGGAGATTCCCAGGCAAAAAAATCCCAAATCCTCCCAAATATTTTTCTTTGTTTCCAAAGCCACTTGACCCCTTCCTTTCTGGGCCGAGGTGGTCTCTTTGTACAGTCAGAGCCACAGAACTCTATTTGCATATCTTTGTTATCTCCTCTAGGGACTTGGTTGCTTCAGCTTTGGTTGTGTACATGCTGCTGGGAGAGAGTTTGGTTTGTCTCCCACCCCTGACGCATGCAAAACATATTGCACATCTGGGCACATACATGATGCTTCAGGAAACACGATACTGTATTAATCCTGTAAAATAGGTAACTATCGCATAGATCATAGCCCATCTGTGCATCTTGTAACAAGACATCATGATATAAATTGTGTATATACTGGGGAAAGCCACACAAAAGGCTGAAAGTAAAAAGCCCATCTTCTAGCAGCAGTTCAAAAGGAGTAGACAACAGAATCACTGTTTACCCTAATGTTTCAGCTATCCCAGCAAATTGAAAGCAGCCATATATATGCTGACTGAGGAAATTGAGACTTTTACTATGACTTCAGCACAGTGAAAGCCTCTCAGTATACAAACACTGCAAAAGAGGGCTGTCAACCCCTCATCTGCCATATTTACAACTATGCTCTTAGAACAGTGACTAGTTTGATTCTAGGTGGGTTGTGGAGCCAGCTGCAATGTAATTCCAGGAAAAAAAAAATGGACAGTGCAAGTCATGAATTTTATTTCAGTATAATGGTGGAACATTTTCAACTTGAGAGAGGAGGGAAAATAGTCACTCTCTGCAATGTCAGGCATTCAAAAAGAATACAAGTCCATATTTCAACACCCATTTGGTAAATTGAAGCTAGGAACAAAGCTCAGTGTGTGTGGTCATGAGGTCACCAAACTGTGCAATACCATTAGCCTTAGAGAAGCCACTGAAGAAGGAACCATTAAACTTACAAAGTCCACAAAGAAAATGAACAAGTGAGTAGCAGTGAGGAAACTGTAAAGTAAATAAGGATCTATACTGACCCAAGGACAGCGGGAAGAACATCAAGAGAAGGCAAAGTCAGTTCCCAACAACTGAGTGAATACTGCCTGATTTGTCTAGGCAAAAGTGTTCAATTCATGATGTGAATAAAAGATACAGGCATGTGTTACTAAATGAGTCATCTTGCCTCATGACCACCATTGCCACATCTTTGGTTGGTACTATTCTGCATGAATGCCTATGGGTATGAGTCCAGCCTCCCAGGTGTTAGATAAACTCCCGTGCAACAAGATTGTAGCTGGTGACATTCTTACTGTATATGGAGATGACAGGGAAGAGTCAATCCAAGACCTCTAAGAGTCTCTGGCTAGACTCTGAAGGTACGTCTACCCTGAAGCCTTAGGTCAACTTAAGGAAGTTTAAATCAAAATACATACTCCCCATTTGCATGCTGTACTTTTATTAAGTCAATGTAAGTGCTTCCTTAAGTTGACTTAATAACACCACGCCTTACGGCTGACTTAACACTTAAGTCAACTTTATTAATTTGACTTTTGCCAGTGTAGACAGGGAATAGTGTTTGTTGACTTAATTGGCCTCTAGGCCACCTCCCAGAGTTCCTGTTCACCAGGAAGGGTCAGCCTAGCACCTGCCAGTGTGGAAGTAGGCAGTCGACAGGAGTTTTCAGTGTGGATGCTCTAAGTCGACTTAACAAGGTTGACTTTAAGTCAACTTAAAGTTGACTTTGTTAAGTTGACTTAACAGAGCCTCAGTTGTAGACATACCCTCTGAAACTGAGAACAATAAAGGAACTGCCCAGACTGAAGGATGTGAAGGGACTTACGGGGATATCGAGTAGTTGATAGGCATGGCTAGCTATGCCTTTTTAGTTTTTGTTCTTACCTGTTAGAAGCTTGTGACTCCTTGAGGCACTTCCTACACAATGGTACAGTGGGGGAATGGTCAGAGAGCCAGAAACAGGAATTTGAAAGTACACAGAAAACCCTAAACCCAGTTCTTATTTTAAAGTACTGCTACCCTGCAGAGCAACTAGAACCAATGTCCCCTCTAATTATTCATAGACTGTGTGCGCAAACAATTTCGTCATGTGCACAAGAACATTTTTTGTGAGCACCAATATTAGGACTACTGAATTTTTTGTGTGCACTTTATTTTGTTGTGTGTGCAGGTTTCATGACGTGTGTGTGCACGCACACGTGCACAGCTTAGAGGGAATAGTGATTGTAACACCTGAGAATCAGCAGCACTGCAGCAATGCCAGAAGCATCAGAGCAATTGCTGTTTGAACTGTGACTGCAAAGAAAAGGAATATGCTTGGATAACAATGGAGCAACCAGCTGTGCTCTTTGGAATGAAACAATTCCATCAGTTCACCTTAGGACATCAGGTGGCTCAGCAGTCTGGTTGCAAGCCATGAGAAAGCAACACAAAGAATTCAGGGCTGATTGCACCGACGTGACTACAGCACATGCTAGGGAGACTGCAGTGGTATGAGAGGAGGGTAAGGCATTGCCCATGAAAGTCGGCACTGTGGCAAATACACTGGCTTACAGGGTTCCACACTGTTAATTCTGCTTGCCGGGTTATTGTCTATCAACAGGTATTTGCATCTCTGATGGCAGCCTCCAGGCAAGCGAACAAAGAATGGAGTTGAATGAGATGTTACTGGTACTAAACATTTCATGCTTCAGGGCTGGCCAGCTCACAAAGAGCAAGTGCCACAGAAGGTTACGCCCATCACCAGGCAAGTGATGAATGGTGTTTGCAAGATAGGACTTTGAGTAAAGGGGGCATCAGTAATCCTTGCAGATTTCTGAGCTAACATCACAATGTGGCTACATGCTTCCCACTTGAGGACAGAATCATGAAATGAGCCAAGAAGTGTATCTGCTGGCCAGGCAACATTTGAAGCATCCCAAAATAAAGAGCACTTTTGGAAGAGCTGGGTGGAGCCCCAGAGCAAGTCAGTGACAGAACCCAGGAACCCATCTGTCAACCTTATCTAAAGGTCAGTGATTTTTGTGGAAGCCATCCCATTGACTACAGCGGGTTATGGATCAAGTCCATAATGATTAAAGCCCACTACACATCATGTGAAAGTGTGTCAGCAGCAGTGAGCGAGAGATGAAACAGGAAAAAAAAAAGGCATAGGCTGAGAAATAACATACACAGCAAACATATAACTGTCTATTTTCTATTTGAAAAACTTCTGGCCACATTGCATTTTCCTATTTGCATGTACCTAAATCAAACAGCAAATTAAAAAGTGAACATTTTTTTCCAGACTGCTGAAACGTGAAAAAATGTTCTGTTCTTTATTTTCTATTGTGAAATCATTACTCAAGAAGATTGTTTAGATTTGGGAAGCTGTGACACTACTGTAGGACTTTTTGATTGGTTGGTTGGTTTGGTTTGTTGTTGTTTGTTTGTTTGTTTCCCTCTTAAACTTACAGTGAAAAGATGTTTTACTTAGAATTGTGGAACTGCTAGTGTCATCTAACTTCTTGTACTTAATTTCATTATTAATATTTTTCTGAGATATCCTTATTATCATGTACATACAACACATCCTTGTAGGGCTATTCTTTTTTGACCAAGCATCTGTCTACTGCCTAGGGATTTCAACATGTTTTCATTTTGATATTCTTTTTCTTGAATAGCTAACCTTTTCAGGTATGCTAGAACATGTTCAACTGGCAAAAGTATGGCATAATCTCTGGCCCTGGTTTCTCCTGTTGTCACAACCATATTTCTGACCAGATGATATTCTAGAAAGAAAAATGGCATGTAGACCACAAAACCAGTATTTGATTTCAAGCCTTGATGCACCAGTACTCCAGGGGAAAATGATCTTGATAGGATGGTGTTCCACAGTGTAACCTGAGACAGCATGGGGACTGTAAATTTACAAAACTGAAGTTTGCTACTGAAAATTGGTGAGCAAATTTTAGTGTGCATTTATGGTGTTATATTGATTGGATACTTTGAAGGTTGTTGGTGCAGATGAATTGACTTTTCTGCAGCAATACTATAGAAGATTGTTCAGTAAAAATTGTAAAAACACATTAGCTTGACACGCATAGCTGGCATAAAAATGCAACATTTGTATCCAGCCTTTTAAAATGAATTCCCCTTAAATTAAATTTTAGAACATAATATTCTTCTGCATTCTTTTTAAAACGTTTTTTCTCTGTAAGAACATTAGGTATTTACTGACATTAATAGTATTTGAACATAATGAATACATGACTGATTACTTCTCCTAAGTTATTAGGAACTGAAGGTCATCCTACAAGTCTTTCAATATGTCTTTCAATATATATTTTCTCCAATTTTCCATGAGGTCTTCAATAAGATGTACAAACTGGATGTCATTGGGTATTAATGATTTCCATATTGGAAATATGAAGCACACAAAAGCTTTTCTTCTTTGATTTTTTTAACTCTTTTTGTAACTGGCATTCCATTCACTGCAAAGGTCAAACTCAAATTATGGTAATTAGAATTTATTTTTACTAAGTAGCTATATCAATTTCTTAGACAAGTAAATGTACTAGGACATGTTAGTATTTAAATATCAACATTGTTTCCTTTCTTGTCTTTGTCAAAAAGCCCACACTCATTTTGCTTATGCTGTAGAATCATTGTAAAACTAGGCATTGTAAGACATGTCATATTCATTTGGCTGTGTATTAGAAAATAAAGGTTTTATCCAGTGTGGGCTGTATTAGCATTAAAAAATATTTTAGCATCCTCTGATTTACTACCTCTTTTTAAATTTAACCTTTGCACTGATCAGAAATAATTCATTCTCTAGCTTGCTTACAAATGCTGGCAATATTTATATATTTATATTATGGTAATGCCTACAGGCCAGCTGAGGTTGTGGTTTCATTATGCAAATAGAATGAGTCAGTCCCTGCCCTCAGGAGCTTACACTCTCCGTTAGAGAGGCAAAGCATTGTGGGAAAAAGTTATCACAAGCAAAGTAAATATTGTGCTGATGTGTCTTTTGCATTTTAGTTCTGCTTTATTTATTTTTTTGCTTTGCTTTTTGTGTGTTTATGGTGGATGGGCGTAAAGGTTAGGTCGAAGGTGACTATATAGCAAGGCAGGGAAAGGAGGAAGTGAAAATGGATAGAAATCAGTCATGGAGGGAGGCTGACAACAAGCAACTGTGTTGAATTAAACAGCCAAGTCAGGAAAACTAGAGACTGTCCAGAGAAAACTATTATTCCCTCTAGGATTACCTATATTAAAATAGAATGCTGCATGACTCAATCCGTTTTAACCCACTTTGTCTGGATTGGTGGAAAGCTATGAAAGGCATGCAAATGAACTAGCATGAATATGCTTCTCAGATCACAGGGTCATTGGTAAGCCCTCAATTTGAGGATCATCTCTACCATGGATTTACATGTGGGTCCTGAAATCACTCAGGAATCAATCCTGAAACCACAGATCCACCTGCAATAGGTAAAGTCTTTTCCTAGAGGTTAAGCTGCCTTCTGGTAGAAAGTTCTTTCTTTTTCCTTCCTTCTCTGTCCCTTTTCAACTTTGAGGGCAAGGTACTTCTCCACGAAACCGGCCTCTCTCATGCTATAAATAAATTTGCTAGTCTTATAAAGTGCCACAGGACTCTTTGTGTGTTTTGCTGAATTAGGCTAGCACGGCTACCTCCTTTGGCACTGTATGATAGAGGATTTAATGTCATTTAGTTTGGTTGCTGAGTTGCTCCTCCCAACTTATGATGTTCACATCAGTGTTCTTAAGATATTTTTTTTTCTGTGCATCTTTGTGGCGTTTTATGTGATCCCCACAAGATCTCTGACCATGCGTGAGCTGAGTGTAGAGAGCTGTATTTCAGTCAGGATAGTGCCTAACTAGTCCTTCCTTTTCTTCTGTACCCCTGAGCATATGGCATGGGCACGCATGCTAAATATCTTAACTTTAATATGACACTCTTAATTTTCTCCCTCTTATGTATAACTCTGATATGACGGATGTAATCTTCCATTTCTGTCTGGGTATTTTTCTGAGCAGCTTTAAGAGAGAAAAATGAGATTCAGCTCCATATTTAATTTACCCGAAATCACTCTTTGTTTACACACATGGTATGCATCCCCTTCCCCAAAGATTATATCCACATATGTTTATCACCCTCCTCTTTTTCGACAGTTGGGTACAAGTAGATATCTAGTTTCTTTATCCTAAATCAATTATTTCTACTGCAAAATGAATCATCGCTGTGGTACTGGGTCCAACTCAGACATAAATGGGAAAGCTATCCAGAACTGAGGTCAGTGAAGTGTGTTGTAGAGTCATTTAATCAATATATATTTGGACTCACATGCATGAGCTGAGATTCTTGTATCATCTTGATCTTTAATGTGTGTTGTTTGTTCTAAATTGGAAGTTCTGGACTTCACAGTGAATGCAATTTGTAGAAATAAATGAGAAAAGTGGTTTAATTAGTGTTGATTGCGCTTGGTCATCAGACAATTGGATTCAGGTTTCAGACGTTGATGCATGTATTGGTGAGGTACGAGACCCTAGATAAAATAAATAAAAGGGGGGGGCTTCCCTCCCCTGTGGAGAGAGCTGCATTTCTCCCCCAGTATCTTTACATCACTATGTCCACACCTTCATCTTCAGAAAATGTGTTGCTTGGGGACTGCAAAATTGTCACACAGATTATACTGCTCCAGGAGGTGGGAACCTGAGCACTTCAGAAGGCGCACTAATCCACTCACATTCCAGTTTTTTTATTTTGGCAAATGGGATTCTGAAGACATTCCTCTACCACCGCCCCCCTCCCCGCCAGTATGAATTGACTGCTCAGGATCTACAGTTCCAGTGCACAGCAGTTCTTACTTTCCCATTTCCAAAGGGATAGCTGTGTTAGTCTAGTCCAGCAAAAATAAAAAAACAAGGAATCGTGTGGCACTTTAAGACTAACAGATTTATTTTTTTGCATGAGCTTTCATTGAAGCATCTGATGAAGTGGGATTTTTTCCCACAAAAGCCCATGTGAAAAATAAATCTGTTAGTCTTAAAGTGCCACATGACTCCTTACTTTCCCAGCTTCCTAAAGAGCTGGGACCATGTTGGACTGAAGAAGAGGGAAATGCTGGCCCATCAGCAATGCAGTGTTGCAAGCCAAAGTCATCTTCCCAGCCCACCCAAACTGTGTGAGGAGTGAGCTTATGGGAGGGCTTTCTCTCTTCTTTCCACATGAAGAGGGACAGTAATGGTAGACTGACAGACCTGCTTATTCTTCTATCTTGTCCAAACCTTGGGGTCTATAATGGACTGGGAAAAGGGAAATTCTTTTTCACTCATATGGAATGCAGCCTCATGCTTCCCAGTTGACCAGAAAATAGGGTAGACAATAATAGGGCAACATGAACAACAGCAGTAGTTGATAACTATTTCACAAAGCCAAAGTAGTGAGAGGTCCTCAAGGACACATCTAATTCTTCGGCATCTCCAGAAAGATCTTGAGGGTCCAGATCATATTTATGTGACACTCTGTGACATCAAAATGTTATCCCAGAACTTGAGAAGATGTTAAATAATGGTCAATAGTGCAAAAAGAAACTAAAACAAACAAACCAACCAAAAAAAGCCCAAATAACCCCCCCAAAAGTAGGGTAAAAGTGTGTGTCACAGCCCCACAATGTAGGACTATTCTGCCAGAAGTTAAACTGAACTTGACTCCTTCTGCTTATGTGTAAGGAAACCTAAACCTTCTCAGACCTAATCATTATTTCCTTTTAGCTCTATCAGCATTGCATTGATCCTCCTTGCTGAAGTAAACCTGTTCCTTTTCTTCTAGATTAGATCTGTGACCTTCCAGATTTCTTGACATATTTGATCTCCTTGGCAATTCTATCCCCAGCTGCACTGGAAGGCAGCTGACAAAACTCCCCTTGGTGTTTGGAATCGTAACAGCCATTTTTTACCAGGAAAAATTAAAGACAATTACTTACTTGCTCAGTAGAAAAGGGTTTAGAATTTCAGTACTTGGCAGCGTGCTTGCTTGCGTGTATGTGGAATGCTTAAAAAAAGTCCCATGTCTTACTTATGTGACTGTGGCAACCTTGTTGTCAAAACACGACATTATAGCACCATGAGCAGTGTGGCAAACCAATGTCATGAGGCATTTCCACCTGCTTGAATGTTGCTTTCTCATTTAAAAGAATAATTCTACACTTTAAACATAAAACATTTTAGTTAATTATTAAGTAGCAAAAATATGTAACTTATAAAATCTGTATTAATATTAATAAAGTATGAATAGCAGGGGAAAACTTATCTGTTGCCTTTCTGACTGTGACTTTAGATCCTTGGTTTCTTCATATATCAAGTTTTTAATAAAATTCTTTCAGTTATACCTTGGTTTGCACTGTGACTGGGTAGTATATAGACTTCAAGGTGCATGGTTATAGTTGTGTTCCAGCTTTCAAATCCTATTCACATAAGTGCAAATCCTTCCTTTTCCTTTGTGAGTTTGAAAGGTCACAATCACTTTGAAACTGGTGTAGTTCTCCTGAGCAGAGTGTTTACTCTGCTCCATGCTTTACCGGGCTTCCTTCTCCCCAGTTTCAATGTGTTTTGGGGTTTTTTTTGGGGGGGGGGGTTGGGGGAGGAATCTATGGATTTGTGCAGATTCACTGGTTATTTAGCTTCCTAGAAATCATTGTGTTGGCAAGATGTGGCCAATCACCAGCAGTATCCACTGACTGGGATGGGAGGGAGACCCACAAAATGCAGGTTGTGGCTTTCTGGTTCTATGGTAAATGGAGATTAGGACACATTCCTTTCCTAGCTTGGACTCACACACTGGGGACTGGAGAATGTGATGAAGAAAAAGCCACTGCCAGCATGGGCCTCTCCCAAATCAGGAGAATCTCCAGCTGGGGAGATCTAGACCTGTGGTTTTTCTGTCTCATTGTAATACAAGATGGACAATGCAGAGGAGCAGCATAAAGAGACCCAGGCCCCAGATATCTGTTGTTTCCTTTTCAGCTGTCCTTTGTTTGTTGGTCTCTTAGACTGCAAACTCAGGAAATATGCCTTTCTTGTACTTAGCATGAGAAACACATAAGCAGTAATTTCAAAGGGGCAGCCATGTTAGTCAACGTCAGTGAACCAAGAAAGGAGTCCTTTGGTACTTAAAGACTAACAGATTACTCTGTGGCCTGATCCCATGACTTAAACTTCACTGCATTTATTTTCCTCACATTCTGTAAGTTTCCCCATCTGCAAAGCATCTGATGAAGTGGGATTTTCTCCAATGAAACTTCCTGTAATAAATAAATTTGTTAGTTTTTAAGTGCCACAGGAATCCTTGCTTGGTTTGATAAGCGATAATAGTACTCATAGATGAGGTCTGGTCTACACGGCTGTTGGCAGATGGGAGATACGCAAACTAGATAGTGTACCTTGCGTACGTGTCATCGATGTGCTTACACTAATGAACTGTGGCACCTTCTCAGTGCTTCATTGATGGGAAATGCCTTCCTATTGATACAGCCTTACTTCTTTCAGGGGTGTGGAGTACTGGCATTGACTGGAGAGACCATTGGGGATTGGCTGAGTTGGTCTGTACAACCTGCTCAATTAATTCTGTTACATCAATCACTGTGGAACCTGCAGTGTAGACATACCCACAGGCTATGTGCTAGAATATAGATTTACCCTGTAAGTCTTTCCCCAAACGTAGTGAGTGGATTAACGTAATTCATTAGTTTGAGTTTTACATGGGTGCTTTTGACATGCTGTTGTACGCTACTTTCGAGCATTAACTTACCCCTAAATGATCACCAAACATACCCTGGAGCTAATTATACAACTCTGATTACTTTTTCCCTGCTTGTTCTACTTATTTTGTTTGTTGTGGCAGTAAGATTAATGTGTAATCATTATGTAAGTTAAATACAATAAAGGTTTCACACTTAAAATTCTAAAAATTCGAGTAATTTTAAAGTCAACCTTTCTATAGAACTATTAAATGCGCTTAGTGTGCCCTGTTTATTGTGAAATGTTATACAACACGTAGCACAAACTGTGTATAATCCAGGAATTAATATATATGGGCAAGTTTCAAATGTAATGCCTGAATATTCTGGCATTATTTTTAACAGTAAAAGCTTAATTCTAATTTAATAGATTTTTGCATAACACTTGTTTTATATATAAAAAGCAGAGAGAAAATCATTGCTCATGATAATAATTTAAAGATTTAAGTGTTTCCAGATTTCTTTGGAAAGCCACACCTCACTGAAATGGGTGAAATTGGTGTAAAAAGAGTTCCTGCCTTTCTTTGGTTGAGAAGAAATGTACTGCCAGTTTTTTAAAGAAAATTTAGCACCTACAGCATATTTTAGATGCAGCAGAAATTGCACAGTCCTTAAAGTAGCAGGATCCATGTATCTCACCCAAGATTTTCTCTTGTCCTGAAGCCAGAGCTTGTTTTCAGAAGACATTGCTATGTGCATCTCTGCAAGGCATTTAACAATCTCCTTCCTGCAAGTTCTTGAGTCTGGAGCCTAGTTATCCTTCTCTTTTTTGCTATAGCCATGTTTTAACAATAGTGCTGTGTAGAATTTTCTCCTTTTTATATTCTAAAATTGTATTTTTTTTTCTGTACTTACAAATAACCTTTGCATGCAAGCCAAATACAGAAAAGTTTATCCCAAAAAAATGTATGTTTCAGAAATTGGTGAGCGTATTAGAATGGAGTTGTAATAGATGCTGTTTCACAACCTGAAATATGGAATACCCTTGCAGCCCATCTTTTTCATAAAACTTTGAAGTATATTCAGTATACATTTCTTACCAAACAGACCTGCTGAATAGTGGGAGGAGCCAGTTGCTCAATTACTTCCACTTTTCCACTCTACTTGGCCCTGATTAGGCTTCAGCAGGAGTATTATATCCAGTTCTGGGTGCCACATTTCAGGAAAGATGTGGACAAATTGGATAAAATCTAGAGAAGAGCAACAAGAATGATCAGAGGTCTGGAAAACACAACTTATGAGGGAAGATTGAAAGGGCTGGGGATGTTTAGCCTGGAAGAGAAGAGACTGAGTGAGGACATGATAACACCTTTCAAGTACCCAAAAGGTTGTCACAAGAAGGAAAGAGAAAAATTGTTGTCCTTAACTGCAGCCACTAGGACAAGAAACAAAGGGCTTAAATTACAGCAAAGGGGATTTAGGTTAGACATTAGGAAGAAAATTCCTAAGCATCACTGTGATTAACCACTGGAATAAGTTGCCTAGCCAGGTTGTAGAATCGCTGTCACTGGAAGTTTTTAAGAGCAAGTTAGACAAGCACCTGTCAGAGATGATTTAAAAGGATATTTGGTCTTTCCATGACTGCAGGGGACTGGACTCGATGACCTCTCATGCTCCCTTGCAAATTCGATGATTCTACTCATGGAGAAGAACTTGTATCTGTGCTCATAATGAAGAAAAATAATTCACACAAGAAACAGCAAATTTTATCTATTATCTAAATAGTAGGGGATTCCTACAAGAAATTCTCTAATGGTCAGTGGTGTTGCTGGTGCCAGTCTTGCGGGGCTTGAGCCCCGAGTCCCAGCACCTGAACCCCATGTCTGCCGCTGGGCCGGCTGCGGTGGTGGCTGCAGTGCCAGCACGTGA
Organism: Podocnemis expansa; assembly: GCA_007922195.1. Taxonomy (NCBI): domain Eukaryota; kingdom Metazoa; phylum Chordata; order Testudines; family Podocnemididae; genus Podocnemis; species Podocnemis expansa. Next base: position 8,195,593 of record ML682065.1, read on the forward strand.
GCCCCGAATGTCAGAGCACCAAGCCCTGGATCTTTTTCCAGGCTAGCAGTGCTCCTTCTCATGATAAATTCTATCCACAGCAAGATATCTTAATGGTGACTTCTGTCTTTAAGTACTGTTATTAACCGTTTCTTCCCCAAACATTAAGATGGCTTCTTCATATCCCTCTGTGCCTGTTTCTTATCTGAGTCTCCTCTCTTTTTTCTTTTCTTTATTTTTTTTTTTAAATATCTTGGACAAGTCATTACTTGGATAGTGGCTCTGCAGCAATACTACTACTACTTTCTACTACTACTACTTGATAATAATAAGCTTCAAACATATCTTTTGGTTTATCTATTTTATTTATTTCTTTGCACTCTTTTCCTTTTTTGAAAATTTTCTTTTAAGTGAGTTCATGTTGTATAGATCCTGCCTGCCAAATTATACTATGCATTTTTTTTTGGAAATGTACTGCTTAGTAGTAATTTTTTTTTTTTTTTTTTTTTTTTTTTTTTTTCTGTTTTATGGCGTTTCACTTCTGAGAATGATTTCTACTTCAAATGGCTGCAAGGCCATGATTACTTCTGAGAATGTTGCACTCAATTTGTCTGTGCAAAAAAAGTGAGGTAGACTCATAATACATCTTTTCTTAGGCCTGTGGAACAGCAGATGCAGGACAGTTACTTTCACAAACATCCACATATTATTTCTTTCATATTTAAAAATATAATAAACTAGTATACAATGGGTAGCTTTATAGAAAAACTGGGAATGACAGAGCCCTGATTTGGCACAAATCCAGTAAGCATGTGAGGTAGGTTTTAAACTCAGTTTAATAGGTGGGAGACAAAAGATAACAGGTGAGTCCAAAACATGGAGATGTGAATGAAGAGTCAAAATCTGAAAGGAAATATGGACAGTCACTGAAGGGACAAAGAAGAGAAGAGGGAATTTAGAATGGAAATTCAATGGACATCTTAGATATCTGTATACAAATACAGAAAGTATAGGGAATAAACAAGAAGAACTAAAAATACTAGTGAATAATCACAAGAAGTAATTCTTCTACTCTACTCAGCACTAGTAGAGCCTTAGTTGGAGTATTGTATCCAGTTCCAGGTGCCAGACTTTGGGAACAATGTGAATAGAATAGAATCAAATTATAGGGTTGGAAGGGATCTCATGAGATCATCGAGTCCAGCCCCCTGGGGCTTGAACCCAGGGCCTTCTGCATATTAAGCAGAAGTGCTAGCCAACTGGAGGAAGTCCAGGGGAGAGCAACCAAACCGATTAAAGGTATAGAAAACATGACCTACAAAGAAGGATAGAAAAAAATTGGGCTTGTTTAGTCTGGAAAAAAGACTTGGGGGTGGGAGTCATGATAGTCTTCAAGCATATGAAAGGTTTTTATAAAGAGGAGGAGCATAGTTTTTTCTCCTTAGCCACTGAGGACAGAACAGCAAGTATTGGGTTTAAATTGCTGTAATGGAGATTTAGGTGAGATGTTAGAAGAACTGTCATAACTGTCAGGGTAGTTAATCTCTGGAATGAATTGCCGAGGGAAGTTGTGGGATCTCAATCATTGGAGACTTTTAAGGACGAATTAGATAACCAACTGTCAGGGACAGTCTAGACTGTAGTTAGTCTGCCTCAGTGCAGGAGAGAATGAGGTGACCAGTCCTCCATTTCTGTAATTCTAAATGCTTGTATTGTATTGAAATACAATGGCAAATAAAAGCATTCTTAAAGTTAAGCACATGCCTCAGTATTTCACTAAATCAGGATTTCTCACAATAATGAAAAGTGGCACTTTGTTAGGCCTTCTCTTATTCAGAAAGTAGTAATAGATTAATTTCAGAACTGTTTGATATTATGTGACAGCCCTGTAAAAGCTCCCTCTTTTGTATGATTGTAAGGTTGCTATATATGGATCCATTCATTTAATCCTATGAACTCTGCAGAGAACCGAAGCACTGTTTCTGATTCTGGACCTCTAGGTCTAACTTCAGAATGCAGATGCTTTGCCTAATACATACTGCTGTCTTTGCTCCAAAATGCCACTTGTTCTTTCAAGGCTCCCCAGTAACTATTGCATGCTTCCAGAAATTCTGTCAAAGTTTTGGAACCTCTAGTTTACTGTTTCCTGTTTTGATGACTTCACAGTAGAGAAAGCAGGGGAGCACAGACTTTGAGAGGAATTTCTAAAGCAATCACACTGCTCAGAGACAAACCACAAGAGATATTCAGATCTATGAAAAAAATGTATGATGTGCATGAGCTCTCATAGGTGAAAATCCCATTTTGTCAGATGCTGTGAAGATGGGGGAACTTCACAAAGTGGGATTTTCTCCCATGAAAGGTCATTCAATAAATAAATGTGTTAGTCTTCAAGTGCCACAGGGCTCCTTGTTTGTTTTACTGAACTAGATTAACACGGCTGCCCCTTTGGAATTTAAAAACTGTACGCAAAACTCTCCCTCAGTTCCATTTGCATTTGGACAGTGTCCCAGAAACCTGTTTTCTTCCTTCCTAACCTTGCTACTTCTCGCATCTTCTCTAACATCTCTTGTAATTGAGCCTTCTTTTTACAAAGTTCAGGTGTTTCCCCATCCAGTGACTTTTGTATTGGACTTCAAGTCCATCATCTGATCCATTTCTGGTGTCAAACCATCTTGCAGAGATGTTGTTGCTGGTTTTTGTTTTGTTTTGTTTTTGTTTTGTTTGGGGGGGGGCAGTAGCATTCTCATTTTCCTAGGGAGCTCCCGTTTGCTTGGAAAACCAACTAGCTTAATACATACTGACTGTTCTCCATTGTTAGCACTCTGCCAGTTGCCATAATTTGTCCTGGGACCTCCTAGAAGGTTTCAGCAGGAGAAGAAAGGTACAAGATGAAAGTAAAGTACAATCTTAAATTCAAAATGGTGCCCATAAGAGAAAATTGAATTTGCATATATATACTAGACAGTCACATTGCTCATTTGGAAGAAAATTCAGTCATTTTGGATTAATATTAAAGCACTGCTAAGGACTCTAGGTGAGATCCTCAACTACTATGAAGCACCGTATCTCTGCTGAAGTTGGTGAGCTACACCAGTTTATAGCAGTTGAGCATCTGATGCACTGGTTCTTATCTCACTCTTGAGATTGACACGAATCTATTTCCGTTAATTAATGGCACCAGAATTACTCCTAGTTAAGTGGGTTGGGAAATCAGACTTAGGCTCATTTGAGAAGGGTTTTGCTATTATCTTCAAACTCACTTATTTTTCTGAATCTTATTCTTTCACTTTGTTGACTCCAGCCAGTCATTTACTGTCTCAAATTATAGATTTTGCTTAAAATTTTCCAAGAATTCTCCAGTTTTATAACCCTTTGTAGTATCAATTGCTGTTAATATAGCATTAAATCTCCATTTGATTTAGCACTCTGTACATATAAAAATCTCTCTCTCTTTTTTCCCCCCATTTTACATTCAGAAACAGTATCATCAGAGGATTTGCTAGATGGCAAATGGAAACTTGACTGGATAATTTTCTATTCTTTAGTATTTTCTAAATTGCTGGTTCATCCTCTGCAGCTGCCTTGCATTTTATAGGTCCACTAAATTTGATGACCATCAAGGGTTGTTAAACAATATACTGTGATAAAAATAGTTCCCTCTGCTGACATTAGGTGTTTTCTAAAACTAGCTCCATAAATTGTATCAACAAAAGCTATTCATGCTTTTTTTACTGGAAATCTATAGCAGATAATTTAACGTGTAGAAGTAAAATTAGGAGAAAGATGGATAATATGGCTTTCAAATTATGGGTGTGACCCAGCTCATGTGAATAATTCCTGCTTTTACAAGAAGTCCTGGTTTTAATGAGATGTTTCATCCTATATAAATAAGGGCTACTCAAGTAAGTGTAGCTGGATCAGAACATATGTCTAAAACATAATGTTCAAGTGTATTTTGTGCTGAGTTTTTCTGCAGTCCAACATCTGACAAGATGAAGGGATTGGATGTACGTGTCCACTTGTGAGAAGTGATGCGATATAAAACAATGAATCAAAAGTGTCAGCAGTTCCCAATATTTGGGAGAAAATATCATCATATTGTGTTTTCAAACAAGCTGTTAAAGGTGCAGACTGATGAGCTGATTTTTAGTATGGCGCTTTAAATAAAATCATGTAAATAAGAATTAAGCAGTCAATTAGCTTGATCGAATTGGTGAAAAGTGTTGGATAAGGAGTAGCACTTTGGAGGTACTGACAACTTCAGCAGGAGAAAAAGGAGGAATAAAAAAAGGAGAGAGAAAGTTTCTGAGTGAATAAACAGCACATTAAAGAGAACAGTAGAGAGTCAGCAGTGCAGGGAAGCTGATAATCAGATGTATCACAGCAGGAGAGGCCATCCAAAGAAACAATGGATTGATTATTCAGCTAATCAAAGGAATCAGGGAGGCTTTTTTTTTTTGCCATTTCTATTTGCCACAGAGCCATACACTGCCTGCTCATGAAAGTGTAATAATTCCATGCATATAACATATACTGCCCCTTTCCCTTTAGTTTGAATATATGAGGTGAAAAAATGGCTTAATTCTAGGAAGTAATGGACCTAGAGGTAAAAAAGGGAATGGGATTGCAAAGAATAAGAGTGTCAAGAATTAAGGCTGGGAATTTAAAAGAGCCCAAGGATATGTCAACCTTGCAAATTAAAATCTGTGGCTTTGATCCTGGGCTAATTGCCATAGGCCCATGGTGTCAATCTGTTGGGCCAAAAATATTAGTATAGGTTGTTTGGGCTTGGTTGGAGCCTGGGCTCTGCAACATAGTTGGAGGATCCACAGTCCTCCATGGTCTCATAGACCAGGCTCTAGCTTGAACAGGAACATCTGCACACCTTTTTTAAGCCCTGCAGCCTCAGCTCCTGTAGCCTGAGTCAGTTGAATGGGTGCTGAGACTTTGTGCTGCAGGTTTTGTTTGCAGTGTGGACATACTCTAATAGGGTTTTAAGTTCCAGAGTGGTAGCCATGTCAGTCTACTTCAGCTAAACTAATAAGGAGGCCTTTGTATTAACACATGTATTAAGGCATAAGCTTTTGTGGGCATACCCCACTACCTCAGATGCATCAAGTGAAAACTGCAGTATGTTAGGTATATAATATGCGCATGGGAAGGAGGCTTGAGTTAACAAGGTCAGTTCAAACATTATAGATGTATCACATTAACAAACAATTTGAAGAGAAACTGAGAATGTTTAGAGGAAAAATTACCTTTTGTAGGGTATGTCTACACTGTCGACTTAAGCAAAGCTCTGGCCACATTTGGAGTTCATTATGTTGACTTAAGGGCTTCCTTAAATTGACTTAATAACCCCTGCCCTTAACGACTACTTTAAGGGTTAAGTCAACTGTATACTGTTGACTTAACACAATGTGGCCATTCAAGTCAACTTAATAAAGTTGGCTTAGTGCAGTGGGGCCATTTATGTTGACATTATAAAGTCAAATTAATGCAGTGTGGCCTCACTAAGCCAACTTAATAAGGTCCACTTAAAGTCGACTTTAAGTAGACCTTATTAAGTCAACTTAACTGAGCCCTGTAGTGTAGATATAGCTGTAGTGAGCTAGCCACTCACCACTCCCTATTCGGAACCAATCTGATAGTGTTAACTTTGCAAATGAATTCCAGCTCTGCAGTTTCATGCTGTTTCTGATATGATTTTTTTTCTAAAGTATGATAACTTTCAAGTCAATTACTAAGTGCCAGGGAGAGTGAAGTGCTCTCCTACTGGTTTCTGAATATTACCTTTTTTGATGTCTAATTTGTATCCATTTACTATTTTGCATAGAGAGAGTCTGGTTTGGCCACTGTAAACATTTTCACCTTCTCATCAGATGCTAGTCATTATAAGTGACACACAAGGCTCCTGATTTGTTGTAAGGGGTTTTTGATATTTAGTGGATTTTAAATGCCTGCCGTAACAACCTTTGAAGTTCCCAGCTGGTGGGGGGGGGGATAGGGGGTGAAGAAAATACAGCAGATTAAATGTATCTTTGGATTTTTGTAAAGTAGTTGATATTGTGTCCCACAGTAACTTATCCGACATTAATTTCAAATTGGCTTGTATAGGAGTGCTGTGATTTGATATGAACACTGGCTTAATGGCCAAATGGAAATGGTACTAATAAAACAGCAATTTATCAAACTGAGAGGAATTGCCTCTTAGGGTTTTGTAGGGTCTGGTGCAAGAGGTGGTGTTATTTAACACCCTCACTAATGATGTTTCATCCGTTATAAAGCACATGGCACTGTTATGGGATTTGCAGATGAACCACAAATTGTGCAATATTTTAAATTGCAGTGAAAGGAGAGTGAATATATAAGAAATCTGAAAGATTAGATTCCTGCTATAGATAGAAGGTAACAAAATAAGATTAATCTTAAAAACTTTGAAAGACTTAAAAAAAAATACTGCATGAGTTTTTATGGGGGAAAATCCCACTCTGACAGATGCTTGAATGTGATAAATGAATGTGTTAGTCTTTAAAAGTTCCGCAAGTCTCCTTGTTTGTGTTGCTGAACTAGACTGCCATGGCTACTCCTTTGGGTCTTAGAAACTGTCCACTGCTACATCTCAGGGGTTGGGCAGGAGAAGACCTTTCAGGAGATAATGGACAACAATGAATTTGCGATGTGAAATGACTGTGTAAGAACTCAATGAGGTTTCAGCAATGACATAATGTGAGACAAAAACATAATCATAGTCCGTTTCTGTAGTGATCTGTATAGAATTTATTTCTGGCCCACGTTACCAGATCCTGTCAAACTACAGAGTTCAGAGAGAAATAAATAATGAATGGTGGCTGGAAGGACTGACCTGGGAGGAAAGATTAAAAGAACTGTATATTTATACTATAGTTTAGCTGTAATAGCTAAAGGATATGATGTTCTACTCTACAAATATACAATTATGATTCACTGAACTTTTTTACTGCCGTCCCTTTCTCTGTGTGAATGTGTTCATAAGGATCTGATGAAGTGGGCTGCAGCTGAAAGAAATTTGTTAGTCTTGAAGGCTATGTCTGCACTGGCACATTTGTCTGGATTAAGGAGGATTAATCTGGACTAATTTAGCCCATGGCCACACTAGGCTTTCCTTAGTTTGAGCTAAGAAGTTTCTTAGTTCAAACTAAGGGGATTAGGTCGAACTAAAAACATGTTCTAGTTCAAACTAAGCATTACTTTGAACTAGAACACATTGTTATTCCGAATTTATAAGCACGGAGTTAGTTCAAACTAACAAGTTCGCACTAGCTTTGGCTAATGAAGACATAGACTAAGGTGCCACAGGACATTCATTGTTTTTGCTACATAGAGATGAATGTGGCTATCCCTCTGGGTCTTTTTCTTCTTCTTTTTTATTTTTAAAATACAAAAAAAAAAAAAGTGCTAGGTATTTCAGAATGCATATAAAGGATTAGGTCAAATGGTCATGTACTCATTAAATGCAACAACTACATGTTCAATTGGATTAATAGACATCCATAAAATTGTCAGATAGTTTTTTTGGATGGGGCCAGTGGAGGGAGAAAACTTGTTTATTTTTTTCTGGTGTACACTCAACAGTAGTTTGTGTGTGTGTCTGTATGTATATTTGTGTGTTCCATCAGCATTTATTAAATAAATTATATGTCAAGAAACATTTTAAGTTATTGAAAGGGGGAAAAATTGTCCTGAAAAAATAGAAAGGCAAAAAAGACTTAAAGGGGTTGTGAAGATCTAAAATAGAATTTGATTCTCTACCCTATAATGGAGGCTTTTTTACAAAGGTGATCAACAAGTTACTCAGATTTATTTTAAAACTTAAATCATATTCTTTCATTGCACTAGGCTGGACATTACTGTAACTAGTAAAATATATAACTTGTTTGCTCTTCAAATATAATTTTCATCCGTACATTCAGAAGGAAATAAATTAATTCATGCTTCATTATTTTTACTTCTCATAGGTACAGTATTGGTATATTTTTAAATAATGTCATTGCTCAGTCCTTTTTCATATAAATAATCCTTCAGTTGGACTGTTCACATGGATAAAGAATATTTATGTAAAGTTTATAGTAAGACAGAACCAAAGGTTGTTTAAAAAGAGAATTTTTGAAGGTCAAAAATTATATATTTGAAAACACACAGTTCATTACTTATACTGGTATTTCTAAAATCTAATATTATGAAAAATGTTTAAAAAACAGTTACTTTTTCTATTTTTCTTTTTTTACACTTAATTCACCTTGAGCAATCATAATGACTGTTATTTATCGAACATAACGATGAGTGTGCACCAGAAAATAACAGATCCCTGGCCTGAAGGTTTACTTGTATAAAAGCATGCAAAGACATGCCTACATGCCCAACTTTACAAGTTCCAAAGGGATAGCCATGTTAGTCTAGTCCAGAGGAAAAGAAAAAAAAAACAAAAACATGAGTCCTGTGGCATGAATATGGAATTAGTATTCAAATTAGATTGTGTGAAAGCAGCATTAAACCATGACTGTGGCTTCTTTTCCCATTACAACAGGTAATTTGACTTAAGCCTTTCCAGGATTTGAACCTTACAACTGCTCTGATTTGCTGTTACTGTATGACCTGATCCCACATTTTATACTCCCTTGCATTTATTTTCCTTCCATTCTGTAATTTTCCCCGTCTTCAAAGCATCTGGTGAAGTGGGATTTTCTCCCATGAAAGCTCTTGCAAAAAATGAATCTGTTAGTCTTTAAGTGCCACAAGACTCCTCCCCTCCCCAACTTTACAAACCGTCAACAGTTTTATGGAGTTCAGTGAGATGTCTCACAGTATAGCAAATTAAGCATGTGTGTAAGTCTCTATGTATGGTCATGACTGTGGGCTGTTCTTCACCGTAGTGGGATTTTGGCAACAATCAAAGGGAGATAGGCGAGGAACTTAAATTACCTTGTGTATCCTCCTTTGACTGCCTACCGCCTACTTACCATGGTGTCCTCAGTGCTCTGACATGAAGGGAAATGCCCTTCCTTCCATTCAGCACTATTCCACTTGCTGGGATGGTTTTCAGCGATCAGCCTCCTGATCTGCTAAGTCGGTCTTTACAGACCTGGTCGGTCAATTGGGAAGATCAATCTGATGGCAGTGAATTTGCCACCATCAGTGAAGATTAGAGGGAGAAGCGGAAGTAATGCAACATAGAACGAGAGAAACGATGGCTCCAGTCTTGCAAACAGTCCCACTAAGGTGACACATGGTAGATTAGTGTTGGCGCCAAGGGGGAGGTGGGAAACTGAATGAAAATGGCCTTGGGAAGGAGGAGTTGGATTAAGATCAGCAGAGATTTATTGGGAGTCTACTCCAAGCATACAGCATTTGGAAGAAGAAAAACAAAGAAAGGAAGAGTAAATGTTACGCTACTTTTTCCAGTCAAGTTCAAAAGGGACAGTTGTGTTAGTTTAGTAAAAGAAAAAAACCAAGGAGTCTTGAGGCACTTAAAGATTAACAGATTTATTTATCACACGTGGGAACAAGCATCTGACAAAGTGGGATTTTCTCCAATAAAAGCTAATGTGATAAATAAATCTGTTAGTCTTTAAGTGCCACAAAACTCCTTGCCACGCCCCCATCAGTTTCACTTCCTGTATCTCAGACAATGCTGCTGCTCTGTTTGGGCTGCCAGTATTGCTAGGAAAAAATATTTATGCATGCATGCCTGTACACAAGTTTTAAGAATGGATATATAGGTATGTGTGTGTGCACATATATATAAATTTCAAACATTATTTCTGGACTTAAACTACCAGACCCTGCTTTTTGAAATATAGTCCTAGTTCCCTGGGAGGAAAAATGGAGTCTGAAAGTTCAGAAATGCATTTAGAGAAGAGGCAGAAAGATAAAAGTTGATAGGATGAGCTCCTAAATCAAAGCAATGATGAAGAAAAATCTATCACCAAATCATGTGAATTCTAGTTTGAAAGGGATGTTTCTACTGTAAGAATGTTTCTCACTTCCTGACTTTGCTTTTTGTATACAAATTACTTTGAAGGATTCTTTTAAAAACACCTTTTTTAAACAGTTCAGCCACATTTTTTTTATTTATATATATATACATATATAAAAATAAATAAAAGGTGACTGGATAGCGTAGTGGTTAAGCGTGCCATAGTGGTTAAGAGTGACGCCCTTTGACACGGGAGACTGGGGTTCAAATCCTGGTGGGTACCTGTCTACCTTCCCAGTAGGGGTCCTTCGGCAAAAGACCCACTAACGCCTCACTTTCCTACCTCGAATAGGAGAGTGACATGAACTAGGAGAGTCATGCTGGCTCGGACATCACCCGGATTAACAAGGTCTGTGCCAGATGTTGGGGAACCAGGACAATCTGACGATAAGTGGGCTACTGGAACAAACCATACATGGACGAGACAAGAGAACCTGGAATTGAGGGAATGCTACTACGACAGTAGACCTAATGAGAGGGGATATATGAAACGTATGGGGGAACTATGGATGGCCAAAAGACCTACATCCACACTAACTGAGAAACAGCTAGTTACCCAACGCTTCAACATAGTAAAGAGGCAGCTGCTCTCACAACTGGAGATAGACCAACTCCACCTTACATCCCGGACTCAAGAAGACGACCCAACGGAACAACGAGATGTGCAGCCAACACCTGAAGCTGGAACTTCACTGCCACCCCCTCCATTACAGAGCACAGCAGCTGATATGAGGCATAAGATCATGGATAAACTAGATACAGTCAACACTCGAGACCGATTACCAAGGCTCGTTGGAGAAGTACCATCAGATATTATGCTAGAAGATGCCAATAGAGCCCTAATGACAATTCCTACTACCACCATAACTCAAACCAATGAATTGGTATACGCTACAGCCTCTGTAATCCTGGAGATGCTTGGCTACATGATCAAGAAGAACAGCAGTACATACCCCCCCTGGAAATTGACGTGGGAAGATAAGATCAAGGCAAGTCGGAGAGAAGTTAGTCAGCTGGTGGAACTACAGAAGGGTGTAGAGATTGATAAGACTCGGCTACTTAAAAAATACAAGGGTCTGACTCCATCTGAAGCCCTAGAGACTGCTAAACAAAGGCTCACAGCACTGGCTACCAGGCTAAGGAGATACACTAGAGAAGCAGAGGCCAAAAAGATAAATGTCCTGTTCTCCAAAGAACCATCCAAGGTGTACTCCCAACTGCAGTGCAACAACACAATAACAGCAGAGCCACCAACAGCAGAAACTGAACAGTACTGGAAGAACATCTGGGAGAAAGAGAAGACTCATAACACCAGTGCAAAGTGGCTACAGGACCTGAGAACAGACCACAGCAATCTCCCAGAACAGGGACCAGTCACCATCACAGTAGCAGACATCCAACAGCGGGGCAAGAACATGAAGAGCTGGACAGCACCTGGCCCGGACATGATCCACACCTACTGGCTAAAGAAACTAACAGCAGTGCATGAACTCCTAGCAGCACAGATGAACCAGCTGCTAGCAGCAGGCTCCCACCCAGACTGGCTAACACAAGGAAGGACAGTGCTGATCATGAAAGACCCCCACAAGGGAACAGCACCATCCAACTGCCGGCCAATAACCTGCCTCCCCACAACATGGAAAGTCCTATCAGGCATCATAGCCACCAAGCTACAGGACCACATGGGCCAGTACATGAGCACAGCTCAGAAGGGCATTGGGAACAACACTAGTTGCTCATAGATAGAGCAGTCACCCAAGACTCAAAGTCTAGACAGACCAATCTGAGCACAGCCTGGATTGACTACAGGAAAGCCTACGACTCAATGCCACACACATGGATCTGTGAATGTCTGGCGCTATACATAGTCAACAGGACACTAAGGACCTTCCTCAAGAACTCAATGGGACTGTGGAAGACAACACTGGAAGTCAACTCAAGACAGCTTGCACAAGTGGCCATCAAGTGCGACATATACCAAGGTGATGCGCTATCCCCACTGCTGTTCTGCATTGGCTTGAACCCCCTCAGCCAAATAATCACAAGGACTGGATACGGATACAAGTTCAAAAGTGGAACTACCATTAGCCACCTCCTCTACATGGATGACATCAAGCTGTATACTAAGAATGAATGAGACATCGACTCGTTAATCCATCTGACATGGATCTACAGTGAGGATATCGGGATGTCATTCGGACTGGAGAAGTGTGGCCGGATGGTAGTAAAGAGAGGGAAGGTAGTTACGACTGATGGGGTGGAACTTACCAGTAGGCCACATAGCAGACATACAGACAAGCTACAAGTACCTTGGCATCCCACAGTCACATGGGAACCACGATGAGGAGGCAAGGAAGATGGCAACATCCAAGTACCACTAAAGGATAAGACAGGTCCTGAAGAGCCAGCTCAATGGGAAGAACAAGATCCACGCCATCAACAGGTACGCCCTGCCAGTCATCAGATACCCTGCCGGTATAGTGAACTGGCCAAAGGAGGACATGGAGGCTGCAGATGTGAAGACTCGGAAGCTCCTCACAATGTACGGAGGTTTCCACCCCAAGTCCAACACCCAGAGACTGTACGCCAGCCGGAAAGAAGGCGGGCGGGGTTTGGTGAGTGTCAAAGCCACTGTCCTGGATGAAACCCAGAGCATCCAGGAGTACATCGGTAAGATGGCACCCAAAGATGAGCTGCTGAGAGAATGCCTGAGGCAGCAACAGCAGACATGGGAGAAAGACCAAGCAGAAGAAGTGCCATGGCAAGACAAGGCCCTGCATGGAATGTACCATCGACAGATAGCTGAGGTGGCTGACATTGGGAAATCCTACCAGTGGCTGGAAAAGGCTAGACTAAAAGACAGCACTGAGGCACTGATCATAGCAGCACAAGAACAGGCACTGAGCACCAGATCCATTGAGGCAGGGGTCTACCACACTAGACAGGACCCAAGGTGCAGACTGTGCAGAGAGGCCTCAGAGACAGTCCAACACATAGTGGCAGGATGTAAGATGCAGGCAGGAACAGCATACACTGAACGGCACAACCAAGTAGCTGGCATTGTGTACAGGAACATCTGCACAGTGTATGGGCTAGACCCTCCCAAGACCAGATGGGAGATCCCACAGAAGGTTGTGGAGAATAACAGGGCTAAGATTCTGTGGGACTTCCAGATCCAGACAGACAGGCAGGTACTGGCCAATCAACCAGACATCATGGTAATAGACAAGGACCAGAAGACAGCGGTGGTGATAGATGTAGCAGTGCCAAGTGACAGCAACATCAGGAAGAAGGAGTATGAGAAGCTGGAGAAGTACCAGGGCCTGAAAGAGGAACTAGAGCGGATGTGGAAAGTAAAGGCCAAAGTGGTCCCAGTGGTGGTAGGAGCACTCGGGGCTGTGACTCCTAAGCTGGGAGAGTGGCTCCAACAGACCCCAGGAACAACATCAGAGCTTGAAGACACATTCAGAATTTCAGACAACTTTTCAGTTTCTTAAGTACATTTCAAAATGTACTCTATACTTTTCTAGGAATCATGCCAGCCTGCCTTCCCTCCCCCATTGGTACTGAATAGAAAAAGGAAAGTAGATTATGCCTTATTTTGTTGCAACCTACTTTGCTGTGCTTTGGGTTTATTGCATTTTCTACTTTAAGGAAGAAAATGTATTACTTTTGTTTATGCATGCTCTTACCATAAGCCATTGTACCCTTCAGAACAAAAGAGGAGAAATAGAGCCATTGCAGAAATGAAAGGCTAAACAGGATAGAGGGAATACCAACTGAAATAAGCCCCTCTTCCTCTGGTTCTCTAAATGTAGTTCTAACAGTTTCCTATATACTATTTTAAAAACTTCTCAGTTATTTTCATTACTAGGCCCTAACCCCTCTTTGTAGGTCAATATTTCCAGTTACTTTCATCATCCCAGGAAAATATAAAAGGACTAAATATTAATATTTTGATTTAACACAAATGAAGAAGGATATAGTAATCTGCACAAGTATTTGCAAAAAAATAAGTGCTAAGGAAAGAGAGGAATTGTTCAGGAAGAGTTAGTTAGATCCAGTTTGGAGCAGAGGAATGAAATTGACCTGAAGAATAGCAGACAACGTTTCTTAAGAGCAAGTTTACAGAAAATATAGATTGACTTAAGGTTCATCAAAATACATTGGCTAGAAAACAATAATACATTATGCTTAAAAATCCTTCAATCTCTATGGGACTAGACCGAGCACCCACTCTCTCCACTGAGAATTGAGTCTGGTCCTACATGACTTTCTGATTTCTACTGTTGATTTTTTAAAACAAATGTATGAATTTCACCACTTCAGCCCGTGCTCACTGACATACACACATTTCTTGATAACTCTTTACCAACTCTACCTCCTCATATTCTGCCCCTGAAATACAAAGCCAACAAGAGAAAAGCAATCCTAATTTTTATTTTTTTTTTTATTCTGTATTTTGAGGAGAGCAAAGTGTCACCATCTCCTCAGAGCAGAGTAGTTCAAGAACTGTTAAGCATGATTACATCAAATTAATAATTAAATGTGTTTTAAAAGCTCTAGAGATTCATGCATTGTTTCAAACTTTGCTGTGCTGTAATTAGTGTTTTTTTTTTTCCTTGATGCTCAGAAATTTGACAGACAGATATATCCATGCCTCACTGAATTGGGAAAACAGAGTCTCTGAAATTTAGGACAATCTACCAATTCAAACTGTACAACTCAACATTTTATTAAATTATACAAACAGACAAAGAAAGCAATCACACATCAGCAACAATAGAGTGAGGTTCTTTTCTAAGTACTGCCATTACATCATCATTTCCCAGGCAGGGTACCACATCTTTGTCTGTTCTTTTTGAGAAAAATAACAACTGTTCTAAGAAATGGATGGGAATTCCCTTCTGGAGAGTTAGGCATGTCATTTATCACTCAAGTCTTGTTAGTTTGACTGCATGTCATGTCAAATGGAAAAGGCCTTTAAATCAAAAGATATGTAAAGATTCCAGAAAGAAACTGGATGCTTCTCCTTAGCAGCAGAATTCTTATCTGATGAGACATTAGATCTCTTGGGAATATTTGCCAGGTCTTCAGCTCGCAAAGTGTCAGTAAGACTTTCAAAGGATACTAGTGATTTGGGAAAAGACTAGACAAAGCAATGATGGGGATTTTTCAGACTTAAGAGCCTCCTTACCTGAAAAGTGCCAACTATAGTCTTTCTCTACACAGTTGTGTGTGTGTGTGTGTGTGTGTGTGTGTGTGTGTGTGTGTGTGTGT